>RAHM01000091.1:1441021-1822073 GCA_003713295.1 Parotia lawesii
ACAGCAGTTTTTTTTCCTTTTTTTCCCTTTTCTTTCAAGTCTGTTAATAAACTTCTTTATACTCTGTAAGTTTTGTGCCTGCTTTGCTTTTCTCTTAATGCTTATCTCACAAAAAAAAAAAAAAAAAAATATCAAAGTTTTGTGTAATTTGTCTTTAAAACCACTACACAAAAATTGGTGTTTCTGCCCGGTTTCCGAACCGAACCTGCGACAGTAGCAAAGACTACAATTTACACTAGTAAAGGGCAAACCTCCATGTCCTTCTTTGATGTCACACAGCTCAGCATTTATACCTTCCTTCTCCTGTACTGATGACTCGTAGGACCCCAACATGTCATGGTCACCTGCCACCTAAATAACACTTCATTAAGTAGAACACCTGCAGTGATTTTAACCACAGCCCACCATAATTTAGTCACTACTGGTCTGTATTAGACCAGCATGCATGAACTGGTTGGAAACAATCCGGTTGTCTCAGCCTTATGGAGTTTTAAGAAAATAGATGAATTGGTTTCTTTTTATTATTTAAATAATGAAGAATATTAAAATAAAGATTTGTTATGATGCTGACTGTCTGATGTGTTTTTGAGCTGGTGTATTCTTCAAATACTGATAAAGATTATAGAGAAAAATTAATTCAAATAGCTGTGCTCCTGATGTAAATTGGAAATTATGTTTGACTTAGTTTAGAGTCCCAGGAGGTCATCTGAAAGCATCATGTGGTTCTGGACTCTGAAATACGTTAAAAGATATGTGCTTACCATTTGCGTTTCAACAAAACAGTTAAGTGAGTTAAAACATACAACAGCTGAAAAATTGCAAACGTAAATGAGTATCAAACTAATTGTATTTGATTAAAAAAGAAATTCTTCAGTATTTAGTGTTGAGTTGTGGTCATACACCTTGCTAAGTCTCTGTGCACAGAACTGCTGAGCAGCATTTGCCATGTCTTTGGACGCCCTTAATGTACTATCAAGAAGTATTCTGCTTAGTACTTCAGTATCTCTATTTCCCTGTTTTTATGGTTTTTACCCTCTGACTTTTCCTTCAAAAATATTTTTTATTATGATTATAATTGTTTGTTGCCCCTAATAATTTTGTTTCTTCCTGGTTCCTTTTTCCACAGTTTGCCCCTTGTCATTGAGAATATCTCAATCTTTCAGCCTGAAGAGTTGTAGCTGAAGTGATTTCTAACATGGAAGTTATTCTATGACTCTGACCATCCTAGTCGGCCTTGACTAAATGTTCTTCGGTCCCTTGTACTTTATGGAGGTGGTAGGGAGGGACACGACCAGAACTGCACAATACATTACAGATAGGGCAAAACCACAGATTTACACYATGGCAGAGTACCAGTCCCTCTTCTGTTCTTCATTCTTCTCCTAATGGCTCCTAATATTTGATTTACTCTTTTGAACGCTACTGAACACTGATGTTTCTGTGTGACTATTGATCATAACTCCTAACTCTCATGCCAGGCAGCTCATGAAAGTGAAATTAGTATTTCTTCTCTTTATGTACATCACTGAACATTTATCTACACTGAATTTAAGCTGTCATTTTATTGCTCAGTCACCAAGTTTTACTACCCTGAATAAATTAATATCATCAAACTTGATTACCTCACTGCTAGCATGCTTTTTAAAGTAATTTATAGCCATGTTGAACAGGAAAGGCTCTAGCATAGATCATACAGAACCTCATCTGTCACTACCTTCCACTGTGAAAATTGACCATTTACTCCTGTCTTCTAAGCGTTTACCCATACAAGGGTCTTCCCTCTCACGACATGGTGCAAAGTTTCCGTAAAAGCTTCTAATAAGACATTTCTCAAAAGCCTTTTGGAAAAACCACGTAAGCCACATAAGTTACATCATGACATCACAGTTATCCACAGAACTGTTGATAAGACCTCAGAAAGACCAACAAAAACATCATTTTATCAAGATATTAAGTAACTCTGTTCTTGATAGCTAATCCACATAGTACAGATGTCATGCTTAAAAAAAACACTTAAGAATTTTGTACTTCCCCAGGTCTCTTCTTAAAAAGTTTTTAAAAAGCTGCCTTCAGATTTGCAGTTGTCCTTGGATGCCAAGGCAGCTTTGAGAAAGTTACCACGGTCATGATTTAGGAGTCATTCAATTCTTTTAGGCTTGAATTCCTCCTGAACTCTATCATGAACACGACCTTGTCCTGGCAACGTGCTGCTCTTTGTGTGCTCTGTTTGCTCCATCTGTAGTCTTCTGTAGGCACTTTCTTTCCACGTGGGTCCTCTGAGAAGTCTCTCACAAAGACAACTTTAGATCAGAATCTGCCCTCTTTCTTGTGCAGCGAGTGCTGATGAAAATAATTAAGGTAGCTCCTCTGCAATGGCCTAAACCCTCCTCTGAGTGTTCTCTTCATACCACGATTACCATCCTTGACCTTCAAATTTTGGCTTAATTCCTGSTTTTGATATATTGGAAGAAAGATTCGTTGCTACTTGTGAATTCTTCTGCTAGATGCTCCTCAAAATTCTTCCTGTCTTCTTGTGCTTTTACATGTTACCTGCCAGAATATACCGTTTTTTCTATTCTTTTAATATGGACATTAGTTTTTTGCAGAGCATCTCCTTGCTTTCATTATCCTTGTCACTTGCTCCATAGTATGTGGGTTTTCTTTTGCCATTTCCCACACTTTTCTTCATAAGGAGGTGTGTTGGCCCAATGCTTCCAGCGTGGTGGTGACCAGAAAAAAATTCAAGTGAACTAAGTAGATTTCATTCTTTTAAACAAGCTGCTTCTTTTCCACAAGTTCCCTTTTTTGAGGAGCCCAACTGTGGTTGCTCCTAGAAGAACACTGAAGCCGAGTGTCCTGCAGCAGCCGCTGCAGAGCAATCCCTGAGCTGTGAGGCTCTGGGGCAGCCCCTGGAAGCTGCTCTGACCCAGCTCACGGGCTGCAGACCCTCCTGGGCTCTGCCCAACCAAGTGCCCCAGGCCCATCTACCGAGCGATCTCCGTGTTACAGTCTTACGGTATTCGACCCGTGGCTGTAGGCAAATAAGGCAGCCCACGATTATTCTGTTCCCTGATTTGGCTGCTTCTTTGACTGTCTTAGGATACCGAAACCAGTGTTACCATCTTTGCTGGGCAGTTACAAACCAAATTATGCATTTCTTTGATTTAGGCTTTGAATTTCAGTCCATGTGGATTCATAAGGTTGTTTGATGAAGCAAGTTCAATGCAGTATTCACGCAGGGGCACGACTCTGCATACAAGATGGAGAAAACGCAAAGCCTTTATTGCACAAGAAAATATTCCTTAAATACCAGCACCTAACAGGATATCACAGCCTATAAACAGGAAAGATGTTCACCTCAGTGTCCCCCAATCACCTGGGGCATTGCACAGACATTGCCTATTATGGTAACAGGTAAACAATACCCTATAAGGTCACAAACTACAATTATCACATCTCATAGGTCCAGCACTGTCCACAAACCCACAATCCTCTCTCAGCCCATCCCCCGGTGACCTGGATGTACTCCCAGGATCACCTCCGGGTCCAAGAAAGAGGCTCTCTCTCCAGCTCTCAGGGCCTATCTCTCTTCCAGGACATAGTGCACCCCAACAGTTCAACATTCATGGGAGTTTCTTCATTATATTCTAACTTTTAAGAAGTAAATAACACCACCACCATGAAGGCCTACTTAATTTTCACCTTTATCAACAAATTTTTTGTTTTGGTGTTATAATCTGTAGATTAACTTTCTTCTGTCAAGCTTCTGGTAAGCGTACTATGCCACTTCTTCCACTTAGGACTGGACTTGCTTCCCTCATCGTGTATCTTATTTTTTAAGAAGTTGTTTCTGCCACATCTCCTTCTTTAACTGGCAGCCTATTTGATTTTTCTCTGCTTTGACTGATGTATCTGAAATCGCATAGCATTACCAGTACCACAGTTTCCACTTCAAACCACATGTTCTGAACTTACTGGCTTTCTCAACACTTCTTTGTTTACAAGCTCACAATACTCCTGATTTTAAGTGCCAGAAGCTCAGCTCCCTAATGACCCCTCTCGTATGTCTTCCTTGTATGAAGGCAATGTTTCTAAATCCTAGTAAATCCGGCTCCCTGATTTTTTCAGCTTTAATAGATATTAAAGGGGCTGAGAGGATGGCATTTGTGTCTGGCACCAGTATATTGTGCTTGCCAAAAGCATAACAATACAAATCCTTTAAAATGGGGTCAGTTCCATAGTCTCTTTCAAGTATGGTGTACCCTCTTGGACCATCATGCCAGCACAGCCCAGAGTGACAAGCTGTGGAGAGAAGAAAAATCAGTGTGAAAGTGGTAGGGAGGGAATTTCTAAGTGAGAACAGCCACCAACTATTTCACAATGTGCAGTTACATCCCCAGAAGGGCTCTGGCTAAGTAACGCTCCTCCACATGAATTAACACTGTGAAAACACAAACCAATTAATTATATTGTATTGTTTGCTATTGCACAAGTTTCCAAAATAACAAGACTGTGAACATGAACATTCAGATACTTATATTGACCTAGAAAAGATCAGGCTTAAATTTAAGACAGAAATATTTGTATCAGATTTTTCTAATAAAAGTTTAGAAGAAAATGTTACTATTCTAATAATATTTCTGTTGTTCAAGGAAATATAATTGCTTACTTTCTTACTCTCACCTTCTCTGCAAGCACATACTTACTTCTTTTTGTGTTTTCTCACTGCAAGCTCATTTATATTAATATCTCTGTGTGTGATACAGAGTGAGAGACTCCCATCAACAAGTAGGAAAAATATAGGCTTGTGAAATTATAAAAAGTCCTTAGTTATCTGTCTAAAGAATGGATTAGCACTGGTTACAGCAGCTAAGATCTTTGCCCTTCAAGAATGAAGCTGGGAAATTTAGTTTTTTCTTCCTCAGGATGAAAGTATTTAGTCTACATTGCTACTTCAGGGGAAGTCCTATGCATAGTCTAACTCTGAAGTCTGTAAGTTTGTTTCCATTGAAAATTTTGGGAGAAAAACATCTCCTGTGCACTTAAGTTCAAACTTCTGTGGTCTACGCAGCACACAGATACCAGGGCTCTGTAGCACATCCAAATATAGAAAAATACAATAGATTTGAGGAAATGCAAGTAGTGTCCAAATACAAAGACCTTTTTTCTATTAGAAAAGTCCTTCACGTGAAAAGACCAATGGTTCAAACACAGTCTTCACAGTGAAAAGAATATGTAAAGTGTAATTTGTATGAACGGAAAGCATTATTTCTGAAACTGCTCTGCAGGAGGGGTCTTTATCCATGGAGGGCAGAATGATGTCCTGAGACTGTACTTGTTTCTTGTAAAGGTGACTACATATTCCAATGGCACCTTGGCATAAGAACACAAGACATGGGCAGCTCGTGCTTCTAGAGGACTTCTAGGATCTTACATTCTCTCAAGAATTAATGAAAGGGTTTTTTAAAAAAAAAGAAAAACAACTGTGGCCAAGAATCTGGGGAAGACCGGTACTGAATTATACAAAAAAGCTGAATTCTAGAACTGTCCAATTAAAATCCTCATCATTTAGAAATTGGAGTGAAGCTGCAGGAGATTGAACAAAAATGTGCAAAAGCTTCATGTTACCATTATGAGGAGATACAGACAAACACAATATGGACAGCAATTCTCCAACAGAGCACTCTCAGGGACAATATGGCACGTAAGAGAGGAAAAGAACAAAAAGACAGCAAAAAGCCTGCCCAAGAACCCACCCCCATCACCAAAACCATCAAAAAGCAATATAGAGCAGAAAAGACAGGCAAATAACAAGATCACATAAAATTGCTAATGATGTACTGTGAAGAAAAAATAAGGTGATGGACAGACCTTCTGTTTGGGGTCATATACTTGCAGCAGAAGAAATTATCATGCCAAAACTTGTAGTCAAGAGAAAAGGAAATAAGAGAGGAAAAAGGAGAGGAGAAAGGAGGAAGGGAATAAAATGGCAACATAAAACAGGAAACATAAACCTCGGCCTATCATAAGACATCAAGACAAGGCAGCATACACACAGGAAATTAAATGCCAAGTTCACAGTAAGGCATCAGTGAACCTAGTAGGTTATGAAGACTCYTACATTATTACTTGAGAATAGAGAACAAAATTGAAACCATAACAAGATAGATTAAAATTATAAAATGCATGATCAGAAAACCACAAGGACCATGCAATAACCCCTCCCAAAAAGACACAGAAAGAAAACATACAGAGAACGCTTACAGGCTGAAATTTCAGRTAGTGCAGACAACACGGAAACTAATGTCACTGAAAGAAATAATGAAACTTATTAGAGGTTTCTGACAAATGATTTAAAACAGATTCAAAAATTTTAAAAAATCAACACCTTATACTATCTAGAGCAGATGATACACTGGCATCCCTGCAGCAAAGCTGCTGAAAGATTAGCAGGTTGTATCTGAAGGACTGGAACATCTTCCAGGCATGTTACACTTGAACGGAAAATACAGTTCAGTCGGTGGGGAACCTGCGTCACAGRGTATACACTACATACATAGAAGAAAAATAGGAGAATCAAATGCAGTAGAAAAGAGACAGCTCTGGTCATAGAGCCTCAGAAGAATGTGATAGTAAAAACTGCACCCTTAGGAAAGCTGCATAAAAACATTGTGATATCTGTGCTCAGTTTTAAACACGGAAGGAGATTTAAAATCTCAGTGTAGGAGCCAATCTAGGTAACATGGTTGTGTAGGAATTAATAAGAATCCAATTAGAACTCTGACACTGACAACAAATGTAATGTCCATCCTTTAGAGGATCAGTTTGAGTTAGTGCTCAGCTGGCAGAAGGTGAAAGTCACACAGATGTGAAAAATCTAAGCTCAGTAACATATGTTAAAAGAAGCTGCTAGACTCAGTGCTGTTCTTATTTGATTAGTCATCCTGGTCTCAAAATAGATTTCACCTTTAGTAGAGCTCTACTATCACAATATACTACATTACAACCCTACCTTACTATACTGAATTTTCTCTTAAAAATACTGAACTGTACATGCAGCCTCATGGTTGCCAATGAGATTTTTATGGATATTATTCAAAGGGCATTTACCTTTTCAATCTTCATTAAATGTGGGGGGGGGGGAGTTGGGAGGGGTTGTAATAACTAGATTTTCACAAGGAATTAGTTTTTCATCAAAATACTATTTTCCACTGGAACAGCACCTTTAGAAGCAAAATAGTTGACTGTGCTGGAAACCCAAGTCCTTTAGCCACACAAAAGGAAATCAAGAAAGTGTAGGAGGCACCATTTCTTTGATAAATGAACAAATCAACCCAACAAAGCAGGAAACATTTACCTTTCCTTGGAAATTAATAAGTTAACATTGTAAAACTACCTCTTTAGTGAAATCCTTCATAAACAATGCATACTGCAGTTCTCAGTGTATAATTTTAACAATTTCGTACATTCTGAACATACACCAGGCTTATTCTAGCTTTTGCTATTATAACAATACGAGAGAAGACTGTTGCTTTTATTGACATTTCCACATTACTGCAGGTTCTAGTCCAGATTATGCACTATAACCATAAAGTTCCTATTCCCAGAACAGTTTATTTCATTTTGGCAACAGCACTAAGTCAGTCTTAAGTATATTTACTGTTTTGTGCCAACAGTTGGCAAATATAGTGTTCAGGCCAGGCTGGATAGGACTGGGAGCAAAACTGGTTCAGTGGAAGGTTCCCTACCCATGGCAGAGGGGTTGGAACTCAATGACCTTTAAGCCCCTTCCAACCCAAAGCATTCTATGAAATTTGATCGTACAGCTCTCAAAACACCCTTCTATGGAGGCCTGGCTATACTGTGTGTGTAGGATATTGAGATGGCCTCTCTTTCTCTCATTTCTGGCTGAACACAGAACTACAGAACTACTTTGGTGTATCAGCATTTTCATAACGCTGGAAAAATTGCAATTTTTTTTCTTAAAATGCTATTGCCTGAAGTCAAAGCATGACACAAAAATGCATTCACTAGAAATATGTTTGTTTCTAGTTCACAAGCATTCAGACATGCAAAAGCCAAAACATGAGAGTTCAAAAGGTGTTTTACTTGTCATGTATTTAAGCAAATTGTAGAGGGATTTTCCAGTCTGTATTACTACACATCTACAGCCTTAACTCAGGGAAAGTACTGTGCTGCCTGCCCCAGCCTGGAAAACATGGACAGAGAGATGTCACATGACCCTTAAAATGAAATGGGAAAAAAAAAAAAAAGAAAAAATTATCACAGTCTAATAATTTGATTGAAACATATCGAAAAAGAATAAATTTGAAGTTTTATTGGCATGGACTCCTCCTGAATTAAAATTCAGGCTAACATCAAAATTTTCAACCTCTGGTTTCAGTGGTAAGTGCAGCAAATGATTTCAAGTGCCTTCTTAAATAAAAAAAAACCCCAAGACTGATACATAATCTGACAAATAGAAGCAGACTATTCAAATAAACAGCAGTGAGACAGCTGGCATGGAAATTTTAGTCCAAAGATCTCAAGTGCAGCAAAGCCACAAGCAAATGAAAAAAAAAATCTCACAACAGTAAAACAGTATCTGACAACTGCAAATAGTACCCAACTCAGTAGTTAACTTTACTGAGACGGTTCACTGAATTTCATTAGTTTGCCTTAAAATTTAGCAGCACATCTAGTACTACTGGTTGGTAGGAAAACCTAGAACTCAGTTTGTTCTGTGGCCTTGTGTTAACCTTACTCTCTGTTGCTACAGTTCATCTGCAGGTATAAAATAAGCATAATTTTTAACGTTGCATATTTTAAGGGATGACACTATAGCTGCTTTTCTTCCTAGAAATTAGTGATTTCAGATAAAATTAATCATAGAAAGAGTTAAAGGCTAACCATCTCACACTCTCTGTATTACATTACAGACTCCATCTGGGAAACAGACCCCTATTTTCTTTGTATGGACAGCAAAGCATAAGTAATGGTCTGCTAGGCTCTCACCTGAGAAGGCACTGGGTTATAATGCTAGGCACACCCCAAAACTGAGAGTTTCCTGTGTAGCACTTCTGGAGTAATGCCAGAGACCTTAGAGAAAGACTGTGATTTTATTATTTACAAAATATTAACATTTTGAAATATTTTGAAGTATCAGCACTATCGGCACTTCTACAAATGCAGAATCACTGACAAGCAGCACAAAAGTTTTAGTAATGCATGCAGTACATTTCCCCCAGGAGCTGCAAAGTGCAGGTGGAAAATAGCGTGTCAATCGCACAGACAAAGAAGGAAAATTACACAGAGATTAGACAGCTTGAAAATGTCTATAAAGTTAGGCACATGATAGATACACTGAATTTCCTTATTAATAAAAATTTTCATATGCTCTTCTACACGTATTCCATACACTCTTCATAAACTGCTTGTCTCCCAGTACCACAAGCTTCTTAAGGCTCTGAAGAAAAAAATTATGTCTATTCTGCTTTTATGCAGAGCTAGTTTTATACAGACTGAGAGTGATACAGAAGTGTTAAAAGACTGATAGGCAATGACAAACATACCACATAAATGTGGAACAGATAATGAACAGACTTTTGCAGTACAAAATTAAACACAATTGTATTTACTGCTGCTGAACACTGAAAGACATGCAGGGGACAATAATGTCGAAAAGCTAAAGTAGAAATGAAAGTTGGCTTTTGCATTAGACATTCATTACTACCTGTACAGACAGAAGTTGCCTGCACACACAGTCTCATTTACATTCCTGTAAAGTGTGCATCAGGTCTTTTCAAAACTGAAAATAAACTCAAGATTCAAGGTTCTTAATGCTAAAGCAGACAACCTCAACAAAAAATACAGATAATCTTGATAACAAAGTTAGAACAAAATCAGGAGAAGCACGTAAAATAATGAGCTTGCGCAAAGTTTTTCTAGATACCGATCCAGTTCGATTTCTTTGGTTTTGAGTCTTGTCCCTGGGGCCTCTCTGAAATCACGCAAAAAGCTGTCATTCTGTTTCATGTACTTGTAGGTTGTAGTTCACTGCTAAAACGACCGGCGGTCTTAATATTTTAGCACAGAACTACCCTACAGCCACCAGAGGCCACTGCTGTTCTTTGCTCTTTTCCTGCCTGCAGCTGGGCTGCCGCGAGTAGTCAGCTCACAGAAGCCCCAGGCGATGGTCACACCAGATTCAGTCCTCTTTTCCATATTTATATGCCAATGCTGCACTTCTGCAGAGAAAATTAAAAACAGTACACTTTTTATTGGCGGAGAGAATGCGAAATTATCTAAATATTGCTTACCCAACCTTAGCCTTCAGGAAGAAATGAAACCTTGCATTCCAAAAACCTTAATTCATTCTTTGATATGATTAAATTGGGTTGCTTAAGGCAAGTTTTTAGATGTAATTTAATTAGGTATCTGAAAGGCTTTAACTTAAGAAAAAACCCTCAACACTCATTTGCAATGGAACAAGATAAATGAATTAATGAAGTGATAATTAACATTCAACGATGAGAAAACTATTAAGTAGTGCTTTGCTACTAGAGTTTACAGATACCAGTACCCAGTCACCCTATGTTTTGATCAGCGGTCTGAAATACCTGACTAATACTATTTGCAGAGACTACAGAAAGTGATATTAAAATAATAAATGTAATAAATGAGGAAAGGATCATCCAGCCTGATTTATGCATCATATTAAATGTGTTTTAATACAGGGTATTGAAACACTATGTATTTGATAATAAAGAAACTGGCTACGTTCTGGCATATGGGGTGGGGGGAGGAAAAAGGGACATCCTGGAAGGCAATGAGGAGAACTTGAGCATTTTAACAGTTTAGCAAATAAACAGCAGCAACCCAGTTCGTGGCAATGGGCTTTGGATCCACTTTTGGCTGTAAGACTTGAGTAGTCAAAAAAATTTAAAAAAAGTTGGCTTGATCACTGCAGGCAGTATTTTCATACTAGTTCCCTCTGTACAGAAATACACTCCTTTTAAAAAGACATTTAAAAATTAAAAGTTGCAGAAAAAACCCATAACTCACGAGAAAGCTTTAGAATCTTAAATAGGTAAAACTATTGCAATAATGGTAGAAGAGTAATCAAGTCATGCATCAAAAGTAAACATGTTCCATTAACTTTTATTTAGCAAGAAAGAGGTGTAATAAACACCTAATTTTAGAAGCGGAAGCCCTATGTATTAAACGATGACATACAGCAGTGTCTTTGAAAGCAATGAAATCCATGAAGTGCTGAACATGCTGTCAAGAAAAGCATATGCAACTTTATTGGTATCTTTCCAGAGCACAGTACTATTGCACACAAGTTACGGGGAACTGAATCAAACACTACGGCTTAYGATACCAAAAAATTGCTATTAAACAACCCAGTGATCTTTTATGACAACTCACATCAAGATCTGGAGAGGAACTTCTGACAAGGCTCACTCACAAGGAGTGACAGGGCAAGTGGGAATGACTTTAAACTGAAGGAGTGTACATCAGATACTAGAAAGGAATTCTTTATTGTGAGGGTGGTAAGACACTGGCACAGGCTGCCCAGAGAAACTGGGGATGCCCCATTCCTGGAAATGCTGAAGGGCAGGTTGGATGGGGCTTTGAACAACCTGGTCTAATGAAAGGTGTCACTTGCCATGGGCAGGGGCATTGGAACAAGAGCATCTTTAAGGTCCCTTCCAACCCAAACCGCCCTGTGATTCTAAGATCTCCTCGGGCAGCATTCGGTTCAGGTAGCAAAGCGTGGGCAGGGCACAGCCAGGCCAAACGACTCCATTAAGTTCAGTCGGCTTCAGCAGCAATCCCTGCCTGCCCTGGCAGCTGTGCAGGCTGGAGGCTGCCGCCTTCCTGGGCACCAGGTGAGTCCCATGTGCTCATGTTTTGCGCCCCTCAGCCTTAAACTAGAATTAATGGTGGGCGTGGGTGGGGAAGGCAGGGAACAGTCACCTACACGGAACAGAATCACAGATTATCCACAGCTGGAAGGGACCCACAAGGATCAGAGTCCAACTCCTGGCCCTGCACAGGACAGCCCTAAGATCACACCATGTGCCTGACAGCATTGTTCAAACACTTCTTGAACTCTGTCAGGCTTGGTACTGTGACCACTTCCCTGACGAGCCCGTTCCAGTGCCCAAACACCCTCTAGGTGGAGAACCCTTCCCTAGTACCTAATAGCCAACCTAAACTTCCCCTGACACAACTTCAGCCCATAAACCACGCGGTTCTGGCCGAGTCCTGCTTTCAGGCTCTGAGCCTCCCACCCACAGAGAATCACAGAACTGCGAGGGTCGGAAGGGACTTCTGGAGATCATCCAGTCCAACCGCTCTGCCAAGGCAGGGTCAGCTACAGCAGGGGACACAGGAACGCGTCCAGACGGGAGCCGCAGGCAGGCAGACCCACGCTGCCAAAGCCCGACCAGCCCCACTCCAGTTCCCGGGCCCGCTCCAGCACGGAGCCCTCCGGGCCCCGCCCGCCGCCGCACCCGGATGTACCGACCTCCCCCCACCCGGCACAGGCCGGCGCATGCGCACCGGGGCCGCCGCCGCCCCTCACCCGCCGTGCGCCCCCCGCCCGCCCGCCCGGCCCTGCCGTGAGTTCGCCGCTGCCCCGCTCGCCCCCCTGCCCGCCCCCCCCCCGGGAGCGCCGGCGCCCGCCCCCCGCAACCCGTGTGTAGGGCCGGGCCCGCCCGCTCGTCCCCGCCCCGCCGTCCCCCCTCCGCCGTTGCCAAGAGTGTGTGTGGTGTGTGTGTACGTGCGCCGGGGGGGCGGGAGGGACGGGTTGGGGGCGGCCATGCCGAGGGGGCGGCCCCCCGAGCCCGGTGGGGAGAGTGGCGAGGCCGGCGCCGAGGCAGGTAACGAGCGCGGCCGGGCGGGCGCGATCCGCGCCCGGGGGTGGGAGGCGAGAAGCCTCCGCGGGCTCCGCATATAGTCCCCGGATATGGGGGAGGAAGGCCGGGTCTATTGTGCGAGGGTACAGGCGAGAGGGCGGAGGGGAGGAGAGCGGAGGGAGCCGGGCCCGGCCCTGCGGAATGATACCGAGCGGGCAGCGGCGGAGCGGGCCGGGGTGGCCTCGCCGCCTCCCCGCAGTCYCCCGCTGGGGAGCGAGGGCCGTGGCTGTGATGGCTGGCGGAGGAGGGTTCCTCGGGCCTGGCCCTCCTCCTCCTGCCGCGGCGTGGGTCCCGGCGCCGGGCCGGCGGGGAGGGCCGGAGGAATTGTCCGGGCCGGCTTGCGGCGGGCAGGACGGGAAGGCTCTGGTTCCTTCCGCTGCTCCTCTCTCTCCCCTCCTTCCCCCAGCCAAATTAATGAGAGCTTCGAATAAAGGATGATAAACAAATGGAAAATGAGGTTCAACTCGTCCGTCTCTCTGATTTGCAAGGAGGACGTTATTTTTAAGTTTTTTGGTGTTGTTTTTCTTTAAAAACACCTTTGTAGTCGTTTTCTTTGTGAATATATATATATAAAGATCTCCAAACAAAACTGGTTTTCTCTCCCAACATGTACTAGTCTCACACTTCGATTTTAAAATTTTTGATTGTATTTTATTGCCGTTGATACCTGGAGAGTACTTCAGGACAGTATTGGTTTGATGGGCTGGAGTTTGAGGTTTTTTTTGACAGCAGTTGGTAGCTGGTGAGTTTTATGGCTCTTTTGTGTAGTTCATTCCTGCTGATGTTACTGTGGTTCTGTGAGCAATATCGGAATAAGGCCCACAGACAAAAAATACTGTGCTTCAGGTAGGCCTGAAGCCCTCATGAGTGACTTCTTCAGCACAAGCATGTAGCAGTAGGTGTTTATTTTAAATATGTGTTTTTTAACAGATAGAGTGGAGAGAGATTCATAAAGCATTTGAATACCATGCCTATTTCAGTCATGAAAAGTCAGGCAATTAATATTTTCGGTATATATTTAGAATATTTCGTTTTCTCAGTGCTTGCACATGAGCTCTGGCTCTGAAAGGGGAATGTGTAGGTGAGCCTTCTGTGGAATACTTTTCTGTAGAATTGAAATGTGCTGACAGGCAAAGAAAAAGCTGTACTATTATGTGAGAGTTGGGAAGCTGGGCAAGATGTTTTCTACAGTTTGGAAAGCCAGATGGGCCACAGGTTCCTACCAGAAGTGGTTGGGGTTTTTTTTGTTGTTAATTCTGTTCTGGCCATTGATCTCAGCTTTTGATCACTAAGTAATAAGGATATAAAGAAGGTCCCAAAAAACATTTGCTGTTGCCAGCTTTGGATGTGGAGGGTTTGGGTTTTTTTTTTTTTTTTTAATTTAAACTAAAAGTCTGCATAAAGTTATCTACTTAGTTCTCTAGTAGTTTTTGGAAGGGTATGCATGTGTCATACGTGTGTGAACTCCTGTAGTAATGTACAAATGAGAAAAATATGGGAATTGAGACAAGCTGTCCAGAAAAATACAGCCTAGTAGCTGTATTCATTTTGCTTGTAGTTGGACGTTGATCTTAGACTATTTCTATGGTAAGAGGACTGTATGGCTGACAAGACTTACTGTGAGTTTCATCACATTCTGTATTTTTCACATATTTATTTCCTTTAAAAGAAATTTGCCAATTTATTAACGATACTGTTTCATAAAGGTGGTTTGAAAGCAGACAGCAGTTGACAATTAGAGGGCTATTGCAGGGATTCAGAGAGAGCTGTGAGGACTGCCCTAAACAGGCAAGTTTTGTGGATTCTGGTGGTTTTGGTCCTTGAGATTTCAGCAGTTTGCGAAAGCAGCAAAGTCAGTGTTGGCAAGCATCATCTTTTTTTCTGCACTTCTCTGTGACAAAAAAAGGTCATGAATGAGGAAGCTCTGGCTGAACAGGACAGCTTGAATCTGGGAAGTTTATGTTCTCAGGACATTTGGCTGTTTGTCTTGTTCAGATACAGACTTTGAGAACTGGTTGGTGCATTTCATAGGTTTCACTTTTACCAGGAGGAATTTTATTTAGAAAATAGGTGTTTACAAAAATAAATTTCGTATCTTTTACTTAGGAAATTGCATGGGTTTAGGGGTTTTTTTTAAGTGTAGTCCTTGGAATTCCTACAGTCATGCTGTGCTGATGTCTTTCATGGAAGTGTTGCTCTCTGTAGTTGTACAGTCTGTATATTTAGGGTAATACAGCTCTGGGAGAAAATAAAGGTGACTCAGTAATGTTTTATGTAGCTTCCTTAGACTTCTTTAACCACCATGCATGTCAAAGACTAGAACAAGTTATTTGTTCTAGGAAAATTAAATATGTTGGATTAAAAAAATGGACTCTAGGCAGCAATAGTCAAAATAATGTCTTGACCTCAATAGCTGGTATTTTAGAAGATCCTTTTTCTCTTTTGGCATTGTAGTCTTTTCCCAAAACTATCTTGCATTTTTTTTTTTTTTAAACTCAATTGAACTGCTCTAATTGACCTCTCTGAGTACAAACTGAAACATGGTAGGTTCTGTCTGAGCATAAGGAAACCCTTCATTACTGTGAGGGTGACTGAGCACGGGTATTGGTTACACAAGGGAGTTGTGGAGTCTCCTTCCACAGAGAGGCCCTTTCTGTTTTTACCTGTGATGTTTGTCACTGAATAGCAGCAACATGAAATGAGCGGTTTTGACTTCTGCTATCTGATAATTTTCAAAAGGAATGCTTTGAATAGCAAAATTAAATATTTCAGGGTGTACTGAAGCAGTTTTTAAGCCTGGAGTGTATGTCCTTTATTAAACCCAAGGGCTACTTTTAAACAAGTTTGAACTGAATTCCTCTATGAGTGCAGTTAAAACTTGAGTATTTCATGTCTTCAGAGGGCCTGAATTGTAACAGAATTCACATATAAAGAGTGATAAATATTAAATAGACAAAGCTAAGAAACACAGAGATGACATAGTTTTAAGTCTGCCTCTGCAGAGCTGGCTGTATTTTGTTTGCTGCCTGTCAGTCCTCTAGCAGCATTTAGGATGTGGGTACATTGAATTAGGAAAAAGTCAATTTAGAGGCTTTACATTCCAATTTTATGTAACTGAAGAAAAATGAAATTTGAACTCACCAGTTAAATCTTACCAAATTTTTCTTATGTAGATTATTTTAGTAGTTGTGCATTGAGGTTTTATGTGGTGACCTCTGACTGACAAGAGAAGAATAGGTGAGTGATGTTGCACAGGCAAGAATGAAGAGGTTGTGGTACTGCTTGTGTGGTGTGCACTAAATCTCTTAAATACAATAGGTATAGGTAATTCCTTTTGAAAACATACAGGAGGAACAACTGCTCAAACTTTTGCCTTAGAAAAGTTAATATTTAGGCTTTAATGGTGATATTGGTATTTGGTCATCTCACTCTTCTGCAGTAAAACAATCCACATTTATGTACGAAGGGCGTGTTGGGTGATAAAGATGATAGACTCAGACTACACTGGCCTGCTTTAATTCCACATTAGTTCCTCACTGTACTTGAAATAATGTCCATGTCTTTTCCCAAGTGACCTGTGCAGTTGAATAACTTATGTTCTGTCTGTGTGATAGCTTCAGCCCTTATTCTGTCCCTTGTCTGTAGCTTTCAGCCAGTTGCAGAAATTTTATTTCCTGTTGCATTTGTGCTAGTACCTTCATACCTCATTTATTCCCATGCACTAAGTGCTTCCAAATATAATTAAAATTTCTATTTGAGATCCCTCATGTCCCTCTTTTGAGTTTTACTGCTGCAGTTGGATTATGTTCGTTCTCTGGAAGAGGGAAGACCGTGTAGTAAATAATTTAGTTCATTCAGAAGTCTCTGTTAACAGTGTAGTGACTGGACAGAGGTAAAGGTCATGGTTTCAACCATGAGAAATCCAAATCATGTGAAAACAAACAGCTGAAAAATGGTAGCTTGGTATATTCATATGCAGCTGTCAAAAAAAGTGTAGCTCCTGGAGTATTTAGCAATAAATGTGGCAATATTTACCTGAAGCTATTGAAGTTGGTTAAGGAAATGCCAATTTTCAGCTGTGTATGTAGGTTAGGATGATGTGGATGGTGTATCTGTGTGGTGGGTGACCTCAGCCAGCAATTAAGCACCCTCCAACCACTCACTCACCTTCTCCTAAAAGAAAAGTAGAGTGAGAGAAAGAATGGGAATAGCAAGAACAAGAAAAAGCTTGTAGATTAAGATGAAGGCCGTTTAAGAAATAAAGGGAAAAAGTTAAAAAAAAAGGTAAAAAAAAACCCCAAACAAAAACAAAACAAAAAAAACAAACCCCAAACCAACCAAATTGCCGACTAACAAAAAAGCCCAACTAAGTGATGCAAAGGTAAATGTTTGCCATCTCTCACAGAGGTGCAGTCTGGTGTTGTCTCTGAGCAAAGAACACTACTTTGGAAGAACTACCCCCAGGTTTATATCGCTGAGCATGATGGTTTGTGGCTTGGAATATCCCTTTGTGTTAGCTCCAACTTTTCTCCCACCCTCAGCCTACCCACTGTGGGGGCAAAGTGAGAAACAGAGAAGTCCTTCATGCTGTGCAGCACTGTTCAGCAATAGCTTAAGCAGTGATGTTAGCAGCATTGTTTTAGTCACAAATTTGAAACACAGCACCATATGGGCTGATAGGAAGGAAGTTAACTCTATCCCAGCCAGACCCAGTGCAACCTACTTAGCCTCTAAGTGGCTATGACGGAGCTGTTAATTCTGTGTCCTGTCAGGCTTCTCTGCAGCAGCAGTGCAGAGTGGCTGTGCTCTGTCTGGACTCGTCTTTGCTCCTGAAGGGAGTGCATCTACTTTGTGTTGGTGCATGCAGAGTGACTGGCCCCTGGATGTCCATCCCAGCAGTGTATTCCTGGAAGCAAAGTGTCTGGACTAATACTGCTTTACACTCCGGATTAAGTGTTGACCAAAGCATAATAAAAATACCTTGTCTTGTAGGAGCAAATCTTGATTGATTTCTGGATTTTGGCTCAATATGTGGACTGAGAGTTGAGTCTCTCCCCTGCTCTTCCCACTAGAAGTCAGGAGGAATGCCTGCTGCTTTTGTTTAGGAGTGCTGAGCTAGATTTAAACTAACCTGTTTCTTTTATGATTGCAGAACTAAGCAAAATGTTTTAATGATTCATTATCAGTTGTATTCTGTGAGTTCAAGTGTAGTATGAGGAAATGTCAATATTGCCATCCCTGTTCTGTTGTCCTACCAGTTTCTTTCCATTCATAAATTCGTAAATAGGTTTTGATGGGGTCAGACCCTTTTGTCCCTAGGCTTGCCAGCTGTCATTTAACTTAAGTGACAAGTTTTCATCCATGAATTTCACAAGCTTGAGTGTTTTATTTTCAGTGTCCTCTCAGTTGGATTCGAGGAGGTTATTAGAGATCTAATAAGGCTGTGCTGCATTCACAGCTGAATGAGTCCATCTGCGCCTTGCAGAGAGGGCTGTGGGCTGCCATGAGGCACAGTGCTGCTTACATAAGGAGGGAATGGCTGGGAGTGCTCTAATTCTGTCTTCCTCCTTCCACATTGAGTTGTCATCAGTGGCTTCTAGCAGAGAGCACCTGCTTGCTGACTCAACTCCTGAGGTCAAGTGTTGGTGAAGGCTGTATCACAGCTGAGTTCACCCACAGTGATTGCTGCTGCTCTGTGAGGGACAATAAATTCAGGAAAGAAATTACAGGTTGTAACATTAAGAGTATTCGAGTAAGACCATCTTTAAACTGGAATTTTGTTGTCCTTGATAGGTACTTTGCAAATCTGATTCTGCTGGTTTTGGGCACTTTGGACAAACTGTAAGAATACAGACAAAAATATGTTTGACAGTGCACGTTGACAAAAATGTGTTTGATGGTGCATAACGGGCTAAGTGCTCCCTGTTTAGGTTAATTGTATTGATACTTGACTGTCTCTCCCAAGCTGTGAAGAGATAAGGTTGATTTATGTTGCAGCTAGACTAACATGCAAATTGGAAAAAAATATAGAAAGTGACAGTAGCTTCTGCGCTGTTTCTTTGTAGTTAATACTAAAAAATGCAAATGTTTGAAGCTTTCCTTCTGTTCAGCAAGGTTTATCATTCGTTGTAGTATTCAGACCTGAAAGAATCACTTACTTTTCAGGAGGTTTGTTACTCTGATATTTATTTTGTGTTTTCTCTCTCTGTGTTTGTTTACAGATACCAGTAAGAAGCTGCTTTCTAGTAAGAGCATGCCAGCTTTTCATGTGATTGTGTTGACATTATGTGCTTAATCAGTTAATGTCTTCTTGAACTAAAGCCTCAAAGTTTTAATTCTGTGTTTTTGGCTTGAATGACATTCTGAATGGCATTAATTCATTAACAAACAGCAGACTTGTGTTTTCATCTGCCAGAGTATACCTGACAATAAATAGGTTGCTTAATTTGTGCGTATATAATACGTATATTTTTCTGAGAGCATAAGATTCATATTGGCTATTTATGATATGCTTGCTAGTATGATAAATGATGAATTGTGTCCATCAAATGCTGTGTCAGTTATGTCAGTATTTTGATTTTTTTTCAGTTAGGTACCCAGGGAATGTTTAGAATTGTTGTATTTTCTTTAATTGACAAATTTCTCAGTGCATTTAAAAGTACAGGGTTCATACCCCACTGCCAACTTCTTGAACGTGCTTTCATCTGCTTGTTTTTTTGGTATTCAACAGTATTGGTCTTTAAGATAGATTCACTATTTTGCAGTGTTTGGCTTGTTTGATGATCCAAGCTGATGCATCAAAAACATTTTTTTCCTCTGATGTAGGGAAAGATTATTTTATTGTGGATTTATCTGAAATATGGTAGCATAGGTTATTACTTTGACTTGTTATGAAAGAGGTGTCAGTGTAAATAAAGTTTTCATTGGGATACTCATTCTTCTGACAAATTTTGTCAAATGATTATTTCATTTTTGAAACATTTTTTTGATAACATTGAAATGAAAACAGACCTGAGTCATGTGACACCTGCCTGAAAAGTCAAAATATGCCTCACTTGCTTGTTACTTCTTTAATTGACAGTATCTTTCCTGTTGTTACTGTCCTCCTAATTCTAAACACAGTGTAACAGTTTAGGCCTTGCTGTTACCCAGTTGTTTGATTTCAGGAGGGATATTTTTCTGAATGCTCTCCTTGTTGGTAGAAGAGTAAGATATAAAGTCACTTCCTACGTCTTTAACAAAACAGAGTTGTGCAGCTCTCTGAAATACCCAGTATGTGGTAGATGATAGAGGACCAGACTATTTCAGTGACAATACAAATGAAAAAAGACTTTATAGTCTCATCTCTTCCATAGGCTACTTCAGATGAAGTGTTAATGAATAAATGAGTTTGTGTTTTAATTTAAGCCTGTATTAGATAGCAGTCCTGCCCTTTGAGTAAAAGTGAAGCAATTGAACTTCCAGAATTCTTTCATATCCAAAGTAGACTGTTTCTGTGGACATACTGGCTGTAACTACCTAGAACAGACTTCAGGCTGATTTCCCAATGGCTGAGCCTTTGAAGACTTGTGGAATCTAACCTAAGCTGATCTGCTGTGCCTTGTCCTTAAGGATTTCTGCACTGAGAGTCACCTGCCAAGAGAAGCTGGACTTTACAGTGCAGTTGGTGATTCTAGGGTCCAGTCCTGATTCCCCAAAGTCTTTCCTTTGCTTTTTAGCAATATGGAAGATGGGACAAAAAAATCCTGTAAGATTTGGCTTTGGAAAGAGTTACAAAGATTTTATTTGAAAGAGTAATGCTTAAAATGTTACAGATGTAAGCAGTCAGTTTTCTATATGGGTGCCTTCTTTCTTCTTCCATGGGATCTGAGTGCCTTTGGGAAGGCAGAACAGCTTGGAGGCAGCTCAGGGTTTATGATCATCCATGAACTAGTCTTGAGAGCTTCCTGACGCTTTGGCATGGGATGTGATATGTTCAACTCCTCATTTTTTCAAAGTTCAGGCTGTTTTTCTGTTATTTTCTATGAAATGTTTTAGGATTATGCATTTGTTTCCTCTTTCTGTTTATTTTAGTGGTGATCATTTCTGTCTTTTTACAGAAAAGCTGAAGTACTTTCAGGTACTGCATCAGGTGGTCTGATTTCATAGAACTATAGTCATCAAATTCTGTTGAAATATTACAAGATACTTAATTTTTAATTCTATAGTTAAACTCCTTTTTGAATTGCAGAAGAAAATTTACAGCCTGTAGATTAATCAGTATTACAGTCAATACAGGTAGGATACACATTTTAATGAAAATTATATATAGAAATACTGTTGACCCAAGACCGATGCCACTTGGTAGTATTATTCAGAAACTAGTGAGCATGTTGGGTTTTTGTTTGAAAGTGTAGAGAAGTTAGCACCTTTGATGATGTCAGTGCTACATTTTTGCTACTTCAGTTGCTTAGGCATTATTTTTGCATATTGTCCAGTGCCTTTGATCTCAAGAGTGAATGTTTAAAGATAATAATCTCTTTGGCTCAAGGAGAAGGTTTGAAGGCCTTTCTGAAGTCATGGATTGGATCATTTTTCAGTTGTCAATTTGAAGTGAGAGGTCAAGCCTCCATGGAGTTGAACAGTTACTTCTTTTTCCAGGGGAAAGGAAAGCCTTGTGCATTGCATTTTCATATAGCCCAAGTATAGGAGTAGATTTTTCTTTCACTTCTCTTGTGATGCCATTATTTACAGAAACTGATTTTGTGTCCTTTATTCTACTAAGGCATATTTATCACAAGGTTGCTTAAAGGATTGTGTCTTGTAATTAAAGCTGTGGTTTTCAGCTTTTGAAGAAATGTGACCATTTCAGGGTTGTTATTGATAGTGTCTGCATACTATGAATTTACAGTTTATTAAAGGATGCAATAAGTGTTAGTGTACACATGATAAAGATTAGTAATATTTGCATCATTCTGTTACAGAGAAATACTTGATAACTAAACTTTGCAAAGCAAAATTTAATTGGATGACTTAGTCCAGAAAGGAGAAGTGTAAGTCCCTAGGGCATTGTTTTTAGTTGTGATTTCTTGCCCAGAATATATTGTGCTGAAAGGTTTCCTACAGCTTCCTCAACTACAAGCTTTTAAAGTTTGTTTATGAGAATTTTAGCAGGGAAAAAAAAGATCAGGACATAAGGTACTGATTTCTTTTTCTTCTTGTAAATGATGTGGTGAATGAGAGAGGACTTTGAAGTGGGTGCAGTAGAGTGGAAATACTGTATGAATTGTTATTTTCAGTTTGCTCTGAGGAAATGTAAACAGGATGCTGTAAACTTCTACTTGTGTTGTTGTTACTTCCTATGCCTAGTTCGTACATATGTGAGGAAAAGTACTGACTTAAAGAGAAACGTCAGGCCTTCCGTGTCTAGATAATAAATCAGTGTTCCCTTCTTTTTGTGTTCTGTTGTTGATGCAGTTTTAGTTGTGGCAGTGTTTCAGTTCTGTAGATTTTTTTCTCTCTCATGACCCTAACCTGCAGCACAAGCTGACCCCTCTTGCCAGTTGCTTTTCTTAAATATTTTCTTAAATAAAGATTACTTCCTTAGTAGTAGAGTATCTTCCCAAATGTAAAATGTGCTTAACTTGCTTAGATTAATATTTTCCTTATATCATAAAGTATTTATAGGATTGACTTCACTCATTTGAGCAGAAGGATATAGAAGCTTGCAACATGTATGTCAAAAGTTGTATGACTGCAGGAGTTCAGAAGAAAACTGTATGGGCTGAGACTGGATCTGTTTAAAGAAAAATACATCTCTTTCCATTGAATTAATGTGTACACACTTAGGCTTGCAGTTTATTGCATCTCTCTCAACTGTTTGAAACATTGGTGTTGGTTTTGCAACCTTGAAGGTTTTAAAATAGGTTTTAGTAAAGGTTTTATAATGTTTATAATGAAGAAGAAAGAAAAGATGTCTAAATTTTTCTTAAGGAAAGAGAGAGAGAGAAAGGAGAGAGGGCAGAAAACCTGTGTAGTCAGAACTGCTGACTATGTAATTTTAAAAAACTTTATTAGAAACAGGTGATGTAATACTATTAGAAGTAACCCCTGGCAGTATCTTACTCATACCTGGTGTTTTTTGCAACATTTCATTTTGTTGTGAACTTGATGGGTGTTTATGAAGCACAGAAAGAATTTATTTCAAGTTATGGGAAAAAGGTGATTATTTATGTCTTTAGTGACTGGCAGTTTGAGGTATGGATGTATTTGGATGGTCCTGTGTCAATGGAAGCAGTAATGTTTATGCCTGAGATCTTCAAGATCCCTTGAAGTTACAGTGTTGGATAAGTCAAAAATCTTAGAGGAATTGGAGTAGTTTCTGCTTCAAATGATTCTGTTTTTTACAGTGAGTTATAAGTAGATGAAATGTGTCTTCATACAAATTTTTTATTGCTTGTTTTGCAGATGATGTTCTGACACCAAATAGAGAGAACAGTAATTTTCCCTACCAAGTACCCAACTTTCATAAGTGTGAGATTTGTTTGCTGTCTTTTCCAAGAGAGACCCAGTTCCAGCGCCATATGAGGGATCATGAGCAAAATGACAAGGTATGAATTGTGGTAGATATAACCAGTGTATATTGGTATTTTCATATACTGTCAAGTGAGGCTAACACTGGATGTCTTTTCCATTTCTTTTCAGTCACACCACTAATAATTATTACTTGGGGACCTCAGAGTTTTGTGACATCCCTCTTTCTTGTTTTCTCATGTTTCCTTTGAGATAGGACCCTCCTTTGATGCCCTTTGATTGGATTATTGTTTCCAGATCAGTAATTTTTAATTTTAGTAATTTTCTTTGCTTTATGAAATACCCAGGTAGATGAGAAAATGTATGAGTTTTTTTCAATAGAGTTTGAAAAGTGATTCTACACATTAGCAATAAAAAGAAAATAACGCTTGTATTTGTTAACAGGACCCTACTAGTAAACTAATTTAGTATGTATGTATTAATCAGTAGATTAATGTCATCACTTCAGCTGCCTACAAATCAAATTTGGGAAGGAATGAGAAGAATACAGATATGTGATTAAGACTAGACTGGCTTTTTAAATGAAGCTTTCTCCACAAGTTGCATCTGTAATATGAAGCATTTAATTTATTTCCCTTACTTCTATTTCACAAAGCTAAAATTACTTATATGTGATAGGAAAATAATTTTATTACTTTTTGAGGTAGCCCTAATTACAGATTAATTTTTACAAAACTTAACACTTGGAGATAATTCACATATACAAAGAACAACTTAAACAAGTTTCAGTGTTGTAAAGTTGATAAAGTTAAACCCATGCTGTTGCACACTTGTGTATATGTAAGAGCCTTTACATCTAAAAGTGAAGGCGCTCTTAAAGAATTAAAAATGATTGTGCAGCTGCCAAGTGAAGAGCAGTCAGTCCTTGTATAAACTAAGTGTTTTGCTGTTTCGATTATTAATCTTAGTTAAGGAGATTTCATGTAATCACAGAATATACTGAGTTGAAAGGACCCTCAAGGATCACCAAGTCCAACTCCTGGTCCTGGGCAGGATCACACCATGTGCCTGAGAGCATTGTCCAAATGCTCCTTGAACTCTTGTCAGGCCTGGTGCTGTCACCACTTCCTTGGGGAGCCTGTTCCAGTGCCCAACCACCCTCTGGGTGAATCATGACCACAGTTAAAGTAGGAAAATATATTTCTGTCTCTTGCTCATTCCTTTCTAACTTCACTCTTTTCAGACAGTCTCAGTTTTGAGTCTCTGGTTTCCTTAGTTCCCCTGCTTTCTTTCCCTTTGTGCTTTTGTAGTGCTGTATTTTTATTTTCTGGATTGAGATGCAAAGAAGATAAAATAATTAATATTGGTATTATTAAGCATCATTATCCTATGTAGGTACTTGAATTGCTCTTTTCTTTAACATTTAATGTTTTGATTTGTGTGGTTATATATGTCAGCCAGGGTATGTGTAGCTTATGGGAAGACTGAATTTTGTCTTTATTTTTGTGATTTTAACAAACAGCCTCACCGTTGTGACCAGTGTCCGATGTCATTTAATGTTGAATTCAACTTGACACTTCACAAATGTACTCACAATGGCGAGGATCCTACGTGTCCTGTGTGCAACAAGAAGTTCTCCCGAGTAGCCAGTCTGAAAGCACATATAATGCTACATGAGAAAGAGGAGGTAATTTCATGAAACTTTATAACCTAATTTTAAAAAGATATGTCATAGTGGTTGTATTTAATCCCTTACATGTATGCTTTAAATTGGAGGATTGAATAAAGTATTTTGTTCCAAAGAAAAATAAAACTTTAAGTGGGGATTAGTTACAGAAATTAATATCCTGAATATACGTAAGTGTTCCCATTGTGTCTTTATGAACAAAGAGCATCTGTGCATGTTTGATAGATACCGTATCATACTCTATATATAAACATTAACTGATTGGTTATTTACACACACTTTTATTTGAAGATGCTTCTGTGACTTAATCTACATTGATAAGCCTACACGTAATAAATAATGTGTGATCGTGTTTGATGGCATATGTCATGGTGAGGCACTTTCACCATCCATAGAAACAGATGAAACTGTTCCCTTATCTACAGCTCCCACCTCCATTTTTGAGTGGTTGTTTTGCTTGAGAGTACTTCTTGTTCCTTCCCCTCTCACAATTTCATTTTCCATTTTGATAGAGTGTTGGTTAAATTCTTAGCAAACAGTTAATATACAGTGGTGTATTTTGCACACTTTATAGTCATTACTGCATTACTACAATTGCCAGAGTTGATTGCACTGCCCGAAATACCAAGTTTTCAATCTCGTAATTGCCTCTTCCTCCTGTTAAGGCTTTTTTAAAAGTGCACTTTGTGTTGGAGAATTGGAGCTGAATCGAGAATGCACTTTTATTGTCAGACTTCTAATCATAATTGTAACGGTGGTGTGTTTCTCCATGCCAGTTGCTGACAGCTTACAGTGGCCACCATACAGTTCTTGTTCCGCCTGGGTCACCAAAAAACTGATGCCTGAAGTGGCCGCCTAAAAACAGAGACTAAGACAAGAGTAAGGGAATAAATGTAGGTATTTATTTGAAGGGCCTTCAAAGGCACACCCTGGGGACTCCAGAGGCTACTGCCAAAATGGACCCCAAGATGGACCACAGGTCACGAGTTCTTCACACTTTTATAAGTTTGGTTCATTTGCATATCAGGGTTAATTCTCCAATTAAAGCTTCAGTTAATGATGTAATTTTCTCAAGCTTGCCCTGCCTTTAGAGGCTTTGGTTTGTACTTTTTGGGCCTAGGACGGTCTGAGTGTCCTTGGAGAGCAGGCCTGGAGAGGCTTTGTTATGTCTGCCTAGCATGAGAGAGCAGAAGTTAACAGGCTACGAGAAACTTCAGTTACACACTAGGCAGTACAGGATTTTAAAAACAGGAAAGTTAAAACCTAAGGCATCAACAGCAGTTTTGACCTGTAAGTTTGGGATAATAGGCC
The DNA here is from genome assembly GCA_003713295.1 of Parotia lawesii. Lineage (NCBI taxonomy): Eukaryota > Metazoa > Chordata > Aves > Passeriformes > Paradisaeidae > Parotia > Parotia lawesii. Next base: position 1,467,458 of record RAHM01000091.1, read on the forward strand.
TGTTTGCACTTTTCCCTAAACCAGATGCCGGGCATGCCATCTGTGGGGATTGTATTCCTTCTTTAATCATATTTTAGTTCACATTTTGTCATGTGCACAGTCAAGTAGGTAGCCAAGTTAAGATAAGGGGCCTTTAGTACAATTTTGTTGCATATTAAGGTATCTGTAATGATAAATGACTTGATGAGTATTATTAAGGAAACTTGATTTATGAATTGCTAAAAACTTCAGAATAAGGAAACTAAGCATCAAGAAAGACACCTGAGGGTGGTTTTTGGTATTTGTTTCTACCACTAAGTGATTTTTCATGCACTACAGCAGCTCTGAGTTTGTTGCTTTGGTGCAGATGTCAGAAGAATAGGTTGTGTGATGTCTTCCAATTTAAAATTCAATCTGCAGCTTGAAAATTAAATTTATAAAAATGCAAACATGTTTCAATTGCTAATGAATGTGTTTCTTATAATGCTCAATAGTTTTGTGATAAAACAGAGATGAATGTAACAATTAATTCACAGAAAACTGCAGGTATAACTTTCACAGTAGTTATGCACAGGACCTGTAGGAGAGCTGGAATTTGAACTTGAAGCAGAGGGTATTGGTGATGGCACTAGCTGTCATTGAGGAGTTTTCCACAACGTGCAGGATAACAAGTTACCAGTGGAGTACATTCTCCCTCCTGTTTGCTCTCCTTGCTTTTGCTATTAGAAGAGTTAAAAAGCTGAAATCAGAGCAAAGGGATATGGGGGGACATACATTAGGGGACATACATAGCAGTTAAGGAGGTGGCTTCACAAACTGAAATTTGGGGAACTTTATTCTTGTTTTGTGCTGCATCAGGCAGCTTTATCTACAGATGGATTCAGATGGGCAAGACAAAGAAAGTGCTGTGATTGGCTTCTTGAGTGCTCCAGTGAGATTTAGGAGAGTGAGTCTGTCTGTGAAACTCTAGATTTTTGTGATTGATTGCTCCAGTGAGAGGTTCTGGAAGGAATTTTCTGAGCTATTGATATTGAGCTTGCAAGAGACTGTATTTTCTCCTCACATTCTTTGGTGATTTGTGTGTGATAAACTGGTGTGAGGGAAAAACTTCACGGTTTGACATTCCTCACTAATATGGGGTAGCTTTCTCTTGAGAAATCATAACATATCTTGTGTAAATATGCCCCATCTTCTAGAGGATTCTTGATTTTGTCCGTTTCCTCAGTGGAAATGTACAGTGGTTTTCACTGCTGTGTTTTGCCCTGGCAAGACATACATGCTGAATAAAAAACTGAAAAAAAAAGATTATRTATTACATTAGAACTGCTACTATGTCTCCTTTTTCCATAAACATGAGGGCTTTTGGGCTTTAGGAGAACCTTAATATGTTGAAAAAGTTAAAACTGGTATTTGGTGGCTATAAAGTGAAAATTCCCTCTTTATAAGATCCTCTTGGTTTGATTTTTTGTTTAGTTTGTGTGATGTTGGGATTTTGTTTGGTTTTTATTTTAAAAAATATTCAGTGTATTTGATTTCTCCTATCTAATTAAATTTGTGAGCAATGATCTTTTGAAAAAGTGCAGATGAAAATCCTTTACAGATGCTRGGAATCATAGATACTAAATAGGTGAAGATCATGAGTTCCAAAGTGTTATTCAGATGTTGTGTCTGGTAAGATAGGGAGAGCTGATACAGGCAGAATCCAATGAGTAGACCTTTAAACATTTTTTTCTGAGTTTGGGAATTTTACGTATGATCGGCCCCTTTTGTTCAGTGTTAAAATGTGGGTTTAACCATAGTGAGGTTACAGTGTTCAATTACCTGTGTGTGGTGGTGAATTTTTTCGTCTGCTTGGGAAGCAAAAAAATAAATCTGGTATTGCCTATGGCAGAGTCTGTTTGGGGTGACATATTGCTGGGTATTTTTATAGTTATTCTGCTTTACTGTGATCTTGCTTTCCTACAGCAAATTCCACAATACTGAATAGAATCATGAAGACTTTCATTGTCTCAAATACTTCATCTTAGTCTATTTTTTTTGTTTGTAGAAGTTGCTTAATGGGATATATATATTAGCAACTTACCATGATGCATATGCATGTCTGAAAAATGCTGAGGAGTGATTCAAAATCTCTCAGTTTTGAGGTTCATGAGCTTGGCATAGTATTTGTAAGCTTCCCTTCATAAAATTTTCCCCCACTTTTAGTTTCGTTTAATCATAAACTAAATTCATTGTGTAAGAACAAAGGATACCCATAAGAAGCATTCAGATTTGAATGTATGTCCTAGAAAAAAAAAGTATTAGTTATTTGTCGTCTCACACTATAACTTGAGTCCAGTAATGACATCTAGGTTAGATTAAGCAAGTAATTTTTGAGTTGGTAATTAATTTCATTAAAGGACTTCAGCTTTTTAAGCTTTTGCGTGGACATGTGATACAGCAGAATTCTTTTTTCAGACTGAAAGAACAAATTTATTGTCAAAACAGTCCAAAAATAACATTGCATACCTGTGTTCCTCTTGATTAAAACATTCTTGTCAATATCCTTCTTGAAATGAACACTGTTGTTTTCTGTTGTTTGTTTTTATTTTTCTTGTTGATCATTAAGGAGGAGCGGAAAAAAGGGGGGAGGATAAAAAACATTGCAGTTTGCAGTGATAATCACAATTACTGAAAAATGAGCTGATAAAAAAACCCTGTCTGAAGTTACTTAGGCACACCAGTGAAGAACATTTAACAGAGATGGATATTTTTAGACATTTAAGATTAACTCTCAGCTTAGGTTTTCTAAAATAAAGAAACACTGACAAATAAAATTAACGATTTCCAAAGGCCAAAGGAAGTCAAATAAATGCAGAGCTTTTATTTTTCGCTGAAACAATATTAAACTTTGATTCTTACTCTGAATTTCAGAGAAATGGCAATACTTTTGCGTTAAACATTTCAAGTATAATTTCCATTCTAGATGACATGGAATACTAATATAACTGGAAAATGGTGTGTTTAACACTACTGTAAAGTAACAGGTTGAAGAGGTATCTGTTAGAAACATTATGTGTCCCTCTTTATTTCTGTCATGTTTTCTGTCAAGACRGCTTAAGAAAAGTCAGTGCTAACTGTGGTGGGATTACTGTTTGAAAGTGCCAGTCATTATAATTTTAACCAGTAAAAGTGTGAAATCCCTGAATCTGCAGTTAAGATGCTTTTGGTTAGAAAGTACTATTTGTTACAGATGTTTCTGTAGACCGCTGTGTAATGGCACTGAGGTGAGCTKCTGTGTGTCTTGAAGCAGCCCACCAAGGAAATAGGGTGTGGTGATGATGGTACTGAACTGCTCGTTTCTGCTGCTGTAGGAAGTTTTTCAGAACTCAGTTCTACAGGAGTTTCTTAAAATATAAATATTAATATAATCTTGCAGTGATTATTGTACATGATTTATATTACAGGGCTCATAAACTTTTCTTGCTTGTATACTTCTCTTGCTACTTGCTTCCAGCTGCCAATGTCCATAGAAGGATAAGTTAATCTAATTGAGCAAAGCTTCTGCTTATGTACCGCTGTTTTGAAAAATCAGTCTCTATTATCTCTTTCAGAATCTTATCTGTTCAGAGTGTGGAGATGAATTCACTTTACAGAGTCAGCTGTCCATACACATGGAAGAACATCGTCAAGAATTGGCAGGCAGTAGGATCCACAGCTGCAAGTCTTGCAAAAAAGAATTTGAAACTTCCTCGCAGCTAAAGGAGCATATGAAAACTCACTATAAAATAAGGTGACAATCATGGGATTGTAACAAAATGAGCAGATGTTACTTTTATGGGGATAGCTGGGAAAAGCAGGAGTAGTATTTCCAGTCAGCAAAGTACCATGATTTATGCAGATGATTCCTTTTCTTTGGTATGCTGTTCTAAAATGACACTTGCTTTTTAAAACTTTGCTTAAGTGGGTGGTTATTTTTGGAGGCCTCTTTTTTTTCCCTGTTTTTGTATTTCGGCACACATACTAAGCATAGTTCATCTGCCAGCTATTTGTGAACATGGGTTAAGTTTCTCTGATGCAAAGTGATTTTTCAAGTGTGTTTATGATTTTAAATGCTAATAGCAGTACGTTGAAGCAAATGTATAATAATTTTACATAGCATTTATTATAATGACAAAAGTTTTCATGCTTTCATCCTGCAAAGATGTAACTTGTTCTTTGCAGTTTAATCATCTTCCCAAGAGGTCCTCATTACAGCCTCCCATGAGTTTCTTGTAAGGCTGAAAAAGCACGAAATGAAGGGAAAAAAAAGAGGCCTGGTAAATGCTGTTCTTATTTTTGGTGAATATTTGTTCTGTCCTTTCTTTCAGCTCTCTATTTTAACTTTACTTTTATCAAAGTGAGAATTACTTTAAGTTAGAAGGAAGAAAAACTTCTCTTGGTTTACTTTATATATTAAAAAGGCCTAAAGTCTTGACCAGTGATCTCTATTTTAATCTTTACTGTTTCTATAAAAAACAGATGGGGAAAATTACATATTTAAAAACAAGAAATGCTGTCTATTCCCAGTTCTTTTCATTAAAAGTAATGCAGATTCTAAGATCTTAATAGTTGTGTTGCAGAGGTTTAAACAAGTGGTGTTGTAAATTTTAATCTGCAAACAGAAATGAAAAGGTTTGAAGTATTAAGTTAGGTTTGTATTGGGTTATATAAAAGTATTACCTACAAAACCCATTCTTTTTGTGGACAATTGCTCTGTAGAGATGATAGAATGAATAAACTAGTTAGTTTGACTTGTAGTGAAATGAGTTTTGGGAATTTATGTGCTCTGTTTGTGTGGTTCTGTGGAGAGTGTGATTTGTATTTGAGGGCCAGCGGTGAATATTTGGGTTGTTAAGTTCTTAACTTGCTCTTACGAGACTTCAGCAAGTGCATTTSTACTTAAGATTTATGAGATTTGCATATTCTAGTTAAGAATGAAGGAGTTGCTATGTTCAGGCAAAAGAAATAGAGTTGCGTAGAGTTGAAAGTTCCCACCAAAATATCTGTGAAGCCACTGTATACTTCTGGCAGAATTTACCCTGAAGATGTSTATAGAGAAGCCTCTAAGATGTATTGGATTTTTACTACAGAAATAACTAAAATTCTTGGTGCATGTAGGTACTGAGAAAAGAGCTGTTCGCGTTGTTCTTTCAGTATGATTATGGAGTTTGGGTTAGCACTGTTGCAGCTGATACTGTTGCCATCAAGTTTACACTATGTTAAAAGCGATAGGATAAAGTAAGCTTCTTCAAAATAACCTTTCATATTAAAATTATTTCTTTTTTTTTTTTTTTATCACAGGGTATCAAATACCAGATCTTACAACAGAAACATTGACAGAAGTGGGTTTACCTATTCCTGTCCTCACTGTGGAAAGACGTTCCAGAAGCCGAGTCAGTTAACACGACATGTTAGAATACACACAGGTAAGGCTGTGGAAGCACTTACTTGAATTTCTTTTTGTTTTACAAAAATCAGTTAACCTGTAGTAGTAGAAGTACTATGTATTTTTTCTCTCTGTTGGGACTTGAAATGTTATTAATACATTTGGCTCATTAGATTCAGTTACCTGTCGGTTTACAATAAGCTTTATGTAATTCCTTCGCTTAGGAAATTTATATGCTTYTAAAATTTCCAGATTTGTATGATCAGAAACAGTTAAAAAAATGTAAAATACTCTATAGATTTCATTTGTTACCAGGTATCATCTAGTTTAAATTAGATCTGCTCTATTTTTTATTACTCTAGAGAGCAGGTTCTAAAATCTACAATTGCAAAAAGAGCAAAAGTACATGAAAATTAGTCATATTAATGAAGTAGTGGTCTTGCATTTGTTTAAATCAATTTATTTAAACTTACAAAGTGATCTTCAGAGGTGGTAAGCCTAGGTTGTAATTTTAATAATTGAAGAAGTGCAGGTGACTGTTCAGATTTGCAAAATGATTAGGAAATGTTTTTTGCTAAATTTCTGTCATAAATATGTGCATGTTTAAACCTTAAGCAATTGAAAGAGTTTAAAAATGCCAAGCATAAAATAATATAAAAGTTTTTGAAGTGTACAGATGACTTTAAAGGAATAGTTCTTATGTTTTAGCCAGATATACGTATTATAGCAGGAGTTTGGCTTTAAACAAAGCCTTCGTTGAAGATGTTCCAGTGATGTTCAATTTGTAGTTTTCATACATATTGAATAAATTGCCATTTGTTTAGTTTTTAGCTAATTCAAGTATTCATTTATGTAGTGTGCAGTTCTGTTTGTAATATTAGTCAGTGCAATATCACTGTTCAGACAGTGACGTGAGAGTTGCCATTTACAAGAATGGCCTTGTTTACTGAGAAATAAAGAAATGATTGTGTGACACTTTCTTAAGAACTTTATGAAGTTTTACAGATCTAGTTATAGAAAAGTAACACAAGAGGTCACCCTTGTACCTGCTTTAAAACAATTGCTTGAAAATAATAGCCAAAAAATGGTCCGTGAAAATTAACTTCAGTATTTTAGATTCTTGACTCTATTTAATACATTAGCTTATTCTAGTCACAATTAAAGAAACAATATTATAGTTCGTTGAGGATCCTTTTTTAAAGCTTCAAATAATTCAAGGGCATTTATAGTTCTTTTGAATACTAAGAAGACATTTGTCTATTGGGAAACCAGAGACAGAAAATGCAGTCCCAATCTGCACATGACAGGAGGTCATTTTAAGTTCCAAGTAGCTTGCAGATACTCATTTAATTTGTGAAGTATGTTAGTACTCTAAATCTGCAGGCAATCTGTCTGGCATTCAGCTGCTTGAGGTACTGTAAATATGTAKAAAAGAACAACTCTGCTTTAAAGAATTTAGAATGCCCGAGTCTTTAAGTGTTAAAATAGCAGGTCTGTGCACAACATGCAGCATTACATTAACCTCTCAATTGCAATACTTTTTTTGTTCGTAGCTAGTCACTTACACCCTTTTGGGAAAAGAATCAAGTCTCAGGGACTGCAATTCCCACATCAATAGCTAAGTAATGAACCCCTTATTCTCCCTCTCGAGTCTGTATTTTGTTAAGTTGTACTTGAGAAATACAAAAATTTAACATTTCCACAATAGAATTAAGATTTCATTTTTACACTGAGATTTAGTTACATAGGCAAACTTTACCTGAAGCAATACTTCTGTGTGTCCGCCAGCAGGTCTTACTGGAAGCTAAGCTTTTTACCTATGAAAGCCCAATAGGAATTTAGTATTTCCAGATATGAATCAGTGTTCTTTGTTTTAATCTCTATAAAAAAAAATACAGTTAAAATTTCAATCCTTAAAGCATCTTCAAAACCCCTAAACAGCAGAACAGAAGATACACATTCCTTCAGTGAGTTATATGCTTGTAATCTATTTCAGAAAAATAGCTGCTTTTGTTTCTGACAATGTGAATTTAATTAAGAACTAGTAAGTTTAAAGTAGATGTAATTACAGCTATAAAATTTGAAATCATATAAAAATATTTATTAAAACTGATTTAGTGTGCACATGGTAGTACTTACTGGTGTGGCAGACATAATATACTGTGTGCTTATGCTGGTCTTGGCTATAGAAATGTGCAAAGGCAAAGTGTTAAATATTTTCAAGATCCTACAGCTACCACAGCTGAACTATTTCACTAAAAGGAAAAAAAGGGTAGTAGTGAGTTCACAGTGAGGGTTTCCAGGAGTTAATTAGGACACATGGTTGTAAGAAACTGAAATTTAGTCTTGGTGTGTTTAAAATATGTAGCTTTGTAATCTGTTTATGCAGTCCTCATATGTTCTGTAACTTAAAATTTCTGTGGAGTTTTTCATGCTTATCTGTTAATATACAAAAACTGTAATTATGCACAGCGCTGAGGGCACCAAAATTGGGAAATCGTGACAGAGCATTTCTGTAACAATACTGGCCAGTTTTGCTTTAAATATTCAATATGAACAGTTTTAAAAAAATTTTCTCAGCAGAACTGTCCAAAACATTATTTCATTGCATATTTTCAGTAGGTGGTTGCAAAGAATGAGTGGCTGTTAATATTTATTGGGGAGAGAGAACCAAATGCCATCTTTTGCAGTGTTGCTGTAAGACTATCTGATTTTAAATTAGATAAAAGGTTAAATTTTTGACTGTTAGTTATTTATTACTGTTAATTTACCCTCTGGGCCAGTTTGTTTCTGTAAAGGTATATGCATTTGATAGGATTTGGTGTAAAGTGTATGTGGGTTTCTTTTTTTCTTTTTCTCTGTTTTTTTCTCCATTGATTTTGCATAGCAGCTTCTGAGATCTTCCAAACCACAAGTTGAGGGAAGCTATTTTAAATAATTGCTTCAGTAGATTTCCTTTATTTTACCCGTTTCAACTGATAATCATCAGCTAGGTCACAAAACGTTTTCAAAAGGCTACATTTTCATCGGAGTGGGTGCTGAGGTGGTCGAGGTAAACAATTTTATTGTCAAAACCTCCTACTAACATGTATAATAATGTGTGTATTTTACTTTAACTGATACAGTTTTACTTTTAGATACAGGAAACTGCTGACATTTACTTAAAGCTCCTTACCCTTCCTCCTCTTCATCCTCCTGCTGTTGTTTCCTTGCAGGTGAAAGACCCTTCAAGTGCAGCGAGTGTGGGAAGGCCTTTAACCAGAAGGGGGCTCTGCAGACCCACATGATCAAGCACACGGGGGAGAAGCCCCATGCCTGTGCCTTTTGTCCTGCCGCCTTTTCTCAGAAAGGCAACCTGCAGTCACACATACAGCGAGTTCACTCTGAGGTAAATGCAATTATTCATCGAGTCCTGGGTGCTAACATGCATCTTAACTCAGTTTTGCTATTCCTACATGCTCCAACCAGTATAGATTTACTGCTGTAGTGTAGATTCTGGTTTGCTGCTTTTACCTGTGAGCTTTCCTTAGCTTGGTCTGAATAAATGTATACTTAGGAGAAGTAGCAAAACTTTCATTTCCCAGTGTCTTTTCAATACATGGGTAGATTAATAAATAGTGGGGTTAGGTGTTCAAAAAGGTACGTGTGTCAGTCCTGGGAGAACGAGGGCTAGAATCAGATGAAAGTAAGCCGAAAGTGGCCAAGCAGAAAATGGTGAAAAATTTCAAGGCCAAACAGCAACTCGCTAATTCCATTGTAGAATGTATTTGCCATTTGTCTTTGAGGTATATGTTTTGCAGCCTTTTACAGAGGTTTTTTTGGTTACCCGTAGAAGGAAATTCCAGAATAAGATTAAAAAAAATTGTTTCAGACCTCTTTATATCTGGTTTTTTTCCTCTTTTTGACAGTTTTTAAGATTCAAAAGGTACTGCTGTAATAAAGTAATACCATCTTCTGAACAACATGAGCTATGCAACTTTGTTCAGTAATTTCCTTGCAGACTTTAGTGATTTGTGGTTGGAAACACCCATAGAGAGAGACCTAGTTTTGGTTTGGAACTTGCCAAGTGGTAGAGGTAGCACTTTTTGCTTCTTTTTTTTTCCCTGTGTGCAGAATATCATCTTTGTTCTCACTGTTCCCCTGAGATTTGTATTCTTGTTTTCCGTTTTTGTGTTACGATGGTAGATATTACTAAGGATCCTTTTAGCATGTTAGTTTCTTACTTTTAGGATATGCTGTAGTATTTGGATATGTCTTAGTAGTTTGTAATACACTTAATTATGTTAAATCATAAAACTTTGAGTACTGTGTCCAGTTTGGGCCCCTCAGCTGAGGAAAGATGCTGAGGTGCTGGAGCAGGCCCAGAGAAGGGCAGTGAAGCTGGTGAAGAGTCTGGAGCAGCTGAGGCAGCTGGAGATGTTTAGCCTGGAGAAAAGGAAGCTCAGGGGAGATGTTATCGAGCTCTTATTGCTCTCTACAACTGCCTGAAAGGAGGCTGTGGCCGGGTGGGGGTCGACGTCTTCTCCTAGACAACCAGCAATAGGACAAGAGGACACAGTGTTAAGCTGCACCAGAGGAGGTTTAGGCTGGACATCAGGAGGAATTCCTTCACAGAAAGAGTGATTAGACGTTGTAATGGACTGCCCAGGTGGAGTGTAGTCATCGTGCCTGGAGGTATTTTAAGGAAAGGCTGGACTTGGCACTCAGTGCCATGGTCTAATTGACACGGTGGTGTTTGGTCAGAGGTTGGACTTGAGGACCTCTGAGGTGTTTTCCAACCTAATTGATTCTGTGATTCTCTGGCTTTGTGACTAGTGGACCTCAAGGTTACCAGCTCTCTATATGTGATAGCTTTTGCTACATAAAAAAATGCACCAACATTGATTAAATAATTTAAATTGAGTTCTTTCAATATTAGTTAGGGATGCAGTAAAAAATATTTTTCACTTTTTTCTCTGTTACTCTGTTTTTCTGTAAGAAAGAATCAAGCTGTGGGATACAGTACTTTAAATAAATGCTACCTCTTGGTCACATTCTATGCTATGTTTTGCAGTCCTGAGCCTACATTTGAGTTACTGCTTTGGATAATTTATYGATTTTTTTTTTTCTTTTTTGCTGTTGCTGTGTTTTCTTCAAGCCTGCATGGAACTCTATGAATTATTTGTTTTCTCCTGAGACAGTTACAAAATAACATTGCAGGTGATAATGAATTACAGGTTGATTCTCACTTTGTAAAGCACTGTTTAGGAGTAGCATATTTTATTACTTAATACCTCTTTTTGAAAGTCCTGTTTGCAGTTTAGTGTCACAGAATACGAAATACCAATACTATATTGCAAGTACTGCAGTGTGTTTTCTTTTGAATATCTTGTTGCTCCCTGCACGTTGCAAGTGCTACACTGGATGTTATTGCTGTGTGATGGACTGAGGAGGGACGGTGAGGATGGTTGGAATCTGCAAATTTAGCTGCTTTAATTACCTTAACCCATTCATGTGAAAGTCTCAAACAAGTGGCTGCTGATCACTTTTTCATTCTGTGTGTTCAAATTCAGTTCAAACTAAACATTAAACTTCCCTGCCCTTCATGGTGTTGGTTTTGTCTGCATTTTATCTCACACTTCCAAACTTCCATTTGTATTATTTATGATGTTTCATCTTCAGCCACATCTTATTTGATAAAGTTGCATTTCAGTGTTGCTTTTAAGTGTGGAATGGTAGGAGATTGTAAAGAGAGAAAAGTCTGAGGCCTTGTTTGCYAGGGGACATTTGTTTTGCTGTCTGGTGCTTCACAATGCTGAGAAATGGTAATAAGCAATTATAGTCATGCATGTGGATTATAGTCCATTTATATCCAGGAGGTACCAGCCTGGTTCAATAACTGCATATTGGTAACTTGAAAAAACAAACCACTTTAGCTCTCATAATCTTGTAGTATACTTGTTATATAGAAAAATAATGAAAAACATAATATTTGGTTGATATAGGGAAAATTTACTTAATTTTTTTTTTTTAAGGTGAAGAATGGCCCTACATACAACTGTACAGAATGTAGCTGTGTCTTCAAAAGCTTGGGTAGTTTAAATACACATATCAGCAAGATGCACATGGGTGGTCCACAGAATTCTGCAAGTGCTTCAACAGATGTATCTCATGTTACAGCGGTGAGCTTTGCTTGGTATATTGTGAAAATGCCTTTGAGAATTTTATTAGGTCTATATCTTAATTCCAGTAATTCTTCAGGTAGGCTAGCACTTCTCGACCTGTAGCTGTCTTTTGTCTTTTTCAAGTTTTGTGTGATTTTTGGTATTAATTTGCAGGATTGAATATTAGGAAAATATAAGTTGGCTGACTATGTGTAAAAAAGTATTTACAATTCAAGGATTTGGTTGAAAGTATAGCAGTTTAATTCTACAACTAAGTAAAATATTATTCTTGTTCTTACAGATTATGTTAGCCTCCTCTGATAAAACAAAAATTATGGGGAAGTTTTAGAACTATTGAAACAATGTATTAGTTTTAACTCATTTTCAGAAATTGTTTATATAATTCTAGTCCGTATAAACACATAGTGGATTCTTCTGTGTGTGTCTGATAACTTGTTTTAAATGTTAGCTTCTTATTTGGCTGATTATAAAGGAAAAAACACAGCTTTCTTGGAAGCAGTGAATGTTTTTCTTTCTTTGCCGAGATACAAAAAAGAGCTAAAATTCAGAAAATGTCTCTGGTTTCATAAGACTACTGTATTTTTTGAACCAGTGCATATTTGATTTATTATATTACTCTTATAAACTCTCTGATTTATATGTATTACTCTTCTTTTTTTCTTTGATTAGAACTATCTTTTCTACCTTTATTCCACTTTGTTTTGCCTAATCTCCAACTCATGCTTTAATGTTCAGTGGGCRATGAGTAATATCAGACTTTGAAAGAGAATGGTTAAAACTTGAAGTCTGAACTTCATTTTGCCACTGTGTCTTGTTGAAAAAAACTGTCTAGTAATGTTGTTTGGAAAAACTTTTTTTTTAGATTTTCTTAAGTTGTTTTATAGGGCAGATGCTATTTGCTTCATGTTATTTCATAAAAAGAAAGACTAATATATCTTATTTGTTTGCAAGTACATATATTCTCTGTATTTTTTTACATTTCTACATTCTCAAGCCTAATCTTAAAAGCAGGATGGAAAAGAATTCCTTCATACTACCCATTGTTTGTTTTCCATGGCCAGCTCTGTTTTTATTTTTTTGGTTTGCCTTATACAATAGTATAAGCAAAGAGAGAGAAGGGAGGAAAAGATTCTTTCTCAAAATAGGTGCCAAGAAGTTTAGCAAGGAGGAGCAGAGATAAAAAATGACATGTCAATTGCATATTAGAGAGGATTCTGCTTTTTATTTGTAATTTTATATCTGAACCTGCTTATATTTAATTATTACTATTTTTTTATTGCTTTAGCAACTTAGTGAATTATTAGATTAGCACTAGCATTCTTAGATTAGAACTTTCCTTCATTCTGCTCAAAACTTGCAGAGCTGCTTTAACAACAAATCTCCAGTATAACAATTCTATTCTGAAGTTTGCATTCAGTCTCTGTCATCCCTTGTTGGCATGTACATACCTGGGAATAAGCAATGATTATGTCGTTATTAAGTACCCATTCTGAAAGCTGAAGTTTCCTGAAGTGCTATGATACAAAAGAATGCACTCTTGTGTGATACATGAGTACATCTTTTAAATTACAGGGACTGTAAGGCTGTCATTTTGCTGTCATTTGCTGCATTAGTGTTTATAACTAAGGTGATTTTGTGTACTTTTGTTTCTCTCACATAGTCTCATTTTTCTGTGCTGCTTTTCTGCATTATATCAGCCATGTTTTTCTTCTTTTTGACAAAGGTTTAAAATATTTTGATTTCTTTGTAGGACTCTGTCACCCAGCCTTTAACAACATCCCCTGCGAATCTTTTGCAACCTGTTGATAACAAATGGAAGAATGTAAGTGGGAAGTTTTTGTTGTATTTTTGTGTCAAGACTATAAGTGGGAGAAACTTTACGTAATTTCATAAATTTTCATTTAACTGGTGAAAAAGGATATGCTGTGATCCTTTGTGAAAGTTGGATCAGCTAATATGTGAAAGGAGGCTCCTTGGTGAATGCAGCTGGTTATTTAAAGGTGGAACAGGTCTCAAATGGATTATATTGCTTCATTTGTTTACACACTCTTGGTTTTGGATATAAGTCTGCTTAACAGCTCTTCAAAATGGAGGTAGATACTCTTCTGTATAAAAAGACCAGAGAGTAAGGATTCTTAAAAATACTGGATTGCCCTACCCCTCTGCCTTTACTTTGCAGGGATTGCCATGGTTTCATTGGAGAGGGAAGGAGCTGTGTTCATACTGGTTGAGTTGATTGGAATTCAGGCAGCAGAGGAACTGTGGGGCTCAGGAGGAGCCGTAAACTGGGGAAGGGTGATGCAGAGCTGACTTTCTGGAACTCCATAGCAAACAGTTGTGGTGTGCAGGAAGGCCTGTATGTGCCAGCCCCCTGAGAATGCTGGCAAGTTTTGTTGCAGCTATACGTCATCTTGTTTGTCAGCTATAGGTTGCATCATGGTATCCTAGGGACAGACCATCTGACTTACAGTCTCCCCATCTCAGCTTCAGCTACTGATTATTTTCTCATGTACTCAAATCCACAAAACCAAGAACTGGGAAATGTGGCAGTATTGCTTTAAAGTCACCATAAACAGCCCATCCACTGTAGGCAGGGCAGAACAGAGGTGGCACTGAATGTATGTAATAGAAGAGTTGGAATGTTTGGAACTCAGAGTTGGCAGTGGAACAGTTGAGCGCCTGGATGAGAATCAAGGGGCAAACAAATCATGCAGATATCATTGTGGGGGTCTGCTGTAGACCTTCCAGCCAGGACAATGACATCGATGAATTATTCTTTGAGGAACTAAGGGAYGCCTCTGAGTCAACTGCCCTTGTCCTTATGGGAGGCTTCAACTTGCCAGAAGTTAACTGGGAGCATCACACAGCTGGTACAACCTGGGCCAGGAGATTGCTAAAAAACCTGGATGACAGCTTTAATGGAACAGGTCCTAAGGGAACAGACTCAGAAAGGTGCCCTCCTTGATCTGCTGCTTGTCAGCAGAGAGAATCTCATAAGCCAAATGGAGATTGGCAGCCGTCTTTTGCCACAGTGACCATGAAGTGATTGGGTTTAAAGTCTCTGTTGACAGGAGGAAAAGTGCCAGCAAAACCTCAGCTCTGGACGTGAGGAGAGCAGACTTCAGGCTGCTCAGGGAACTAGTAAATAAGGACCCCGGGAGAATGTTTTTGCAGGTGCTGGGGAATATCAGTGTGGTCCCTTTTTAAACGTCACCTTCTGAGGGCACAGGAACAGGCAATTCCCAAATGTAACAAGTCAAGCAGGTGAGACAGAAGGCCAGCTTGGCTGAGCAGAGATCTCTTCTTGGAAATAAGGCAGGAAAGGAAGGTGTATGCCCCGTTGGAGCAAGGGCAGGTGACACGGGAGGAATACAGAGATACTGCTTGTTGCTGTAGGAGAAAATTCATGTGGCCAAAGCTCCGCTGGAGCTGGAGCTGGCCRGAACTGTGGGGGACAATAAAAAGAGTTTTTTCAAATTTATTAATGGCAATAGGCAGAGTAAAAATAACATTGGCCCATTACAGGATGAGGATGGTCACCTCACAAACAGGGAAAGGAACTTGGTCTGTTCAGCCTGGAGAAGAGGAGGCTTAGACCTCATTGCAGTCTAGTACAACTTCCTCATGAGGGGAAGAAAAGGGACAGACACTGAGCTCTTCTCTGTGGTGATCAGGGAAGAACCCGAGGGAATGGCCTGAAGTTTTGTCAGGGCAGGTTTGGGTTGGATATTAGGAAAAGGTTCTTCACCCAGAGGATGTCTGGGCACTGGAACAGGCTCCCCAGGGAAGTGATCACAGCACCAGCCTGACAGAGTTCAAGAAGCATTTGGACAATGGTTTCAAACACATGRTGTGACTGTTGTGGATGGTCCTGTGCAGGGCCAGGAGTTGGACTTGATGATCCTCGTGGATCCCTTCCAACTCAGAATTTTCTGTGATAATGTGATGCAGAGTGCCAGGTTTTTCGTAGTGAGAGGTGTGAGTTGGGAGCAATGGATCCCATTGCCTTCTCTCAGAACTGCCTGAAACTGCCAGGCAGCTTTACAGCCACTCTGCCCCCAGCCTGTAGCACTGCCTGTATTTTTTGTGACCCAAGTGCAGGACCTGGCACTTGGCCTTGTTGAACTTCACATAATTGGCCTCAGCCCATTGATCAGGTCTGTCCAGATCCAGGGTTGTGTATAGTCTGTGTTTCATTCTGGCAATTTTCAGGGTTTTTTCAGTTGTCTGTTTATAGTGTTCACTATTCATGAACTGTTTTCAATGATACAGGAGGAATCAGAGCCATCAGAATCCTTAAAATATGCTATGGTGTGTTTATTAGTGAAGAGATTCAAGGTTCATTAGCTGCCTTGCCATCAGATGAAGTACTTAGGGGTGATTCCATCTTCTGTTTTGAAGAAGAGGGAAAAATCTATCATCTTAATAGAGAAGAGGAAAAAAAGTTTGAGGACCGAAGATAGGCAAATTGACACTTTGAAATAAGTATGGGATTTTAGTGCAGATAATTAACTCTTGGAGTCACATGCTGAAGTTGGATGGCAACAGAAAAAGTTAACCACAATAAACTACTTGATTTAAAGAACTGCTCTAATTTTCTACAGTTACTGTGACTTGAAGGAGTAATTCACTCGGAGCAGTCACACTGTCTGTGTTACACAGCAGATCAAACAAACCAAGGGTCATCACAAGGTCCACTATTTCAATTGAACAATAGTGGAATTATGAAGTAGTAATAAAACACTTCATTCTCCATGTTAGCTTTAAAATCAGATATTCAAATGAGACCTAGAAAGAGGCCTCTGAAGCTTTTTATAATTAACAACGTATCTTAAGAGTAATGGTAACAAACTTCATGTATGTGCATGTGTGTACATTATTGTTCAAAAAAATAACCTCCATGAGACTGTACATAAACTGCTGTATAATACACAGAACACACTGGCTAAGTGCATGTAATGCTGTGATTTTCATATCGAAGATGATGTGGAGAAGTTCCTTCGTTAACAATTAATTTTTCTCTTGCTAAAGCCTGGGAGAATTTGATACACTTTTAGTGTAGGCATCCTGCTCTACATAAGAGCTTCCCTATGTTCTGTTTCCAGAAAAG
The DNA here is from genome assembly GCA_003713295.1 of Parotia lawesii. Classification (NCBI taxonomy): domain Eukaryota; kingdom Metazoa; phylum Chordata; class Aves; order Passeriformes; family Paradisaeidae; genus Parotia; species Parotia lawesii. Next base: position 1,484,118 of record RAHM01000091.1, read on the forward strand.
AAATTCTCTGTATAAAGAGCTGTTACACTCTTTAGCAAACTGCTTTGCTTCAGTTCCTGTTTATTGCAATGAGACTGGCATATAGTGTCTTACCCATATTGAAATGTTTATAGCACTTTGCTAAATTGGAATCTGAAGAGATGCAGTCTTTATGTGTCTCACTGGTGACGTGAAAAAAAACCTAATGGTTAAATCAGCAAAGTAACAAGTGATATTCTCACACGCATGCAAGAGAAACAAGATAAGGATTTGTTTTATATCATTTCATGAGAAGGCATTAAGAATACTTCATCAAATTCACAGGATATAATCTGAGTCAAGCTRATGTTTCTTGATATAATTTTTTGTAACCATCCTTTCTTTCCTACAGTGACTGTCATCTTAACTGTCTAGTGTAAAGTGTCAGTATCAAGAAAATCTCAGGGAAGTTTTCAGATTAGAAAGAAATAGTACACATGTGAAGTCTAAGTTTATTCTTTGCTAAAAATGATCTGAAAGAAGACAGCCTTTTATATTTGTGTGTGGTTGCACAGGCACCTGAAAGTGGTTAATTTTAGAGAACAGAAGTGAATATTAGAAGCAAATAACCAGTGTGTTCTAGGTTTCCCAGCTATGGGGCTACCCATTGTATATTTCTCTTTTCTGCAGTAAAACAAATCATTGAAAGCAATTGTTTCAGTAATAGTATACTTATGCAGTCTATTTGTGGGAAGAAGAGAAATTTATAAATGTAAGCAAACAGAAGTCTTTATTTCTGATTTTAAAATAAATACCAAGGCTCTTTATCACTTTTTTCCATCATATTTGTTACTAAGGTAGTCTAAAAATAAATAAAAAAAAWTTCAAATTAAAGATTGAGAGATTAGATTTTTACACTTCAAGGTTTTTTAGTATTTTGATATGTATTTAAATTTTTAGAATATGAAGAGATTCCTCTAAAGCTAAGGAGTTTCAAATGTTCCAAATTGAAGGGGGAAAGTTAGTCGTTTGTTCTGAAAGGTTTTGATACAGCAACACAAATAATTTGCTAAAAAAAAAATCTCTAATGGAAGATTTTTCCAAAGGACCTGCTTGAGATAAATGTGAACTTTAAAAAGATAGCCATGTCAGTTTATCCCTTTTGGGAATTACTTTTCATGTGACATTTACATGTGGAGTTTTGTAGCTGATACCCKTGTTTTCTTAATTGGTTGAAGGTTCAGTAGTTCACAAAATATTTAATTCAAGCTGTAAGCTTACAGTTTCAAGCTTGGGAAGAACTGAAAAAAAAGTGATATAAAAACACATTCGATAATGAAGTGAGCAAACTTTGAATGAGGCTCTGTATAATCATTATGTCTTATGCAAGTAGCTGTCCTCATAGTGGACAGTTACCAGACATTTCAGGTGAGGGAGCAGGACAGGTGAGTTCATAATGCGTACTTTTGGTCTTCTTTGACAAACATACTGCTGTATATTTCAGGCCACACATTTTCGGTCTCCACTTCTTCAACAGACAGAAAACCAGGTGTCTCCAGCTGCTGCTCATCAGGGTCAGCAGACTGTCACTGATGTCATTCAGCAGCTCCTTGAGTTATCAGAACCAGGTCCTGTAGAAAATAACCAGCCTCAACAACCTGGTCAACAGCTCAACATTGCAGTGGGGATCAGTAGAGATATTTTGCAGGTAAGAGCTCTGTGTGAGATCAGCTTTACATTTCAGTGGTTCCTTTCTCATTCTGTCTTATATTTTAATGAAATTAGTYCTCAATATTTTCAATTATGCCATTCCTTATGGATTTCTAAACAATTTTTCAGTCAAGAAAGAATTGTAAAGATTTTTTGAATGGGTATGGACCGCACCAGTATATCTTTTGTGTAATAATACAAAAGAAAGGCTATAAATATTAATTACATGACTTTAGGTATACACCCCTGTACATGGATATTTTTATTTATACCTTTAGCTTTTTTTTTTCCAGTTGCCTAGAAGCAGCTTGTGGCATATCCGTAGGTTATGCAGTGCTTAAAGCACGATATCATTCAAGAGGGGAAAAATATTTTTATCTGGTTAAAAAATGAGAATGTATATGTGGCCTTTACCCTGTTTTAATTAATGAGGGCTTTCTGAATATTTCCTATTTRTGCAAGAATTTTTTTTCTGAGGTCAGCCAGTGTTTTTCCTAACTTTCTGTATTTTGTCCTTGATAATGGCAGAAGGAGGTGTGGTGTAACAGTAGAGATGTAGGGTGGTGAATTACTGTCTGTGCTTGTTCTGCAGCTTGCACCACATAAAGGCACAAACAGGATGGAACAGGACAGAGAATAATATTCTTTAGTCTTAGTGGTAGCCTGCTAACCTGTAAGGTACCTTTTCATCTCTAGACTTTTAAGTACCATTTAAATTTGGTTTTGGAAGACCCACATGTTAGATGCAGCTAGTGCAGGTTCACTCTGTTTACCTCTGCTGGATTCTCTCATGTCTGGAATGTGATGAGGAATTGCAGAAAGTTAACAATATGATACATAACTATTATCCTGATAGCTATTAAAAAAAAAAAAAAAAGTTGTTGTTTCCTGAAAGGCAGCTGTTGGCAAATATGTACGTGCAGAAAATCCAACGTAAAATTTCGCAGGCAATCAGAAGTCAATGCTCTGTAATAATGTGTTCACAGGTTTGAAATACAGCTGAAATTCTGTGAAAACGAGACATTTAATTCCTTTAATTATATTTGCATTGTATCTACTAAGTACTTGTTTGAGAAAAGTTGGGGATAACTGTGGAATGTTTCTTTCTTAATCTAGAAGTTTTTTTGTTCTTTTTTTAGCAAGCATTAGAGAACAGTGGGTTGTCGTCAATTCCTGTCTCTGCCCATTCTACTGACTGCAGCCAGGCTAAGGCTGCTGGGACCCAGGATCAGAACCCAGATGTCCCGAGCCTCTCAAATCATCAGGCTGATTCTAATAGTGCCGAACAAGAAAAGGAGCAAGAGAGTACAGATAAACTAGATAAAAAAGAAAAAAAGTTCATTAAGAAAAAATCACCATTTTTGCCTGGTAATATTGCCACTGCTTTCTACTTCTTATGCTGTAAAGAGTGTAGTAATTGTGGGTGTGTTTATGGCTTTATAAAGGGATTTCCCAAAATGTATTGTGGGTTAGTTATGAACAGTATTTGCTCTTACCTAAAACACAGTGTAAGATATGATCAATAATATTTATAATTTTCATTATAAAATATATTTTCATTAAAAAAAATCTCAGAATGTCATGAAGTGAAATTATACTTCTAAATCTTTTGGATTAGATCAGTGGAGTTATAGGAAAAGGACAAAAAAAGTATGTGAATCTATTTTCTTCTCCCATCATCCTCCTCTGACGAGGACTCRGTTTTCATTGTGTGTCCCAGAGTAGAGTTCTTGCAAGGACTGTTCTTCCCCTTTGGAAGTGAGGCCTCACAGAGGCATAAGGGCAGGACTGCAGATCTTAACTGATCCCATGTAGGGAAGGATGAAGGCTGACGTTATATTATATGAATAATACTTCATGTCACCTGTCTCTGGAATCACAGTACTGATACTATATTGTCAGCATAAATACATGTTATTATTCTGCCTCTGTACTGTGTTGTGTATATGCAAGCCTGCATTTTGTCTCTGTGTGCTTAAATGCAACTTCAGTGTCAAGGTTGCTTGAGCTTTATGGCTGTTGGAAGTTGTTTGTTCCAAGTAAAGCCTTCATGCTTTAGTGGCCAGCCTGGTATATACAGAGCTATAATGCAGCCTTTGATCTCTGTACTATCTTCATAGTTACATTGATGTTGCTTTTACTTTTGCAAGGCATGGAGAAATAGATCTAAAGTAAAAACTTGTCTTCTTCAGTATAGCTGTGATAAAAATTAACTTTTTCCTCTGGTAATAATTATTTTSTTACTTGTGTTTAACAGTAACAACTCTCTAGCTGTGACTACAAATAAAAATAAAAGGTCACTGCTTTACAGACAAACACAACCACTTTTGTTTTTTGATAAAGTAACATGACCTCAGTGTGTTGAGAGGAAAAAAAAACACTATGTGAACCAATTTAAATGGGCAGACAATTGAACAACATCTATGAATACAAGACTCTGATAGGATTTAGAAGGGGTTCCTTTCATTTTTTGTTGAGAAAAAACATCCTGTTGCCTTAGGACAGACCTTTAGGGTTCTTGGACCATAAAACAAATTTTGTAAAAAAAGTAGGCTTAAATTGTAAAAATATCAGAAGGACTTGTGCAGCTTTTCTTCCTTTACAAGTTTACAAAATGTAATTTAGGTCTGAATTTGCAAAAGAGGGGGTCAAGCAAAGTATCTCCTCCAGTTAGATATGTGTTTAGTATGTAAAATAATTTGGTGTGGTTGTGGTTGAGGATTTACAGTCATTGTTGGATAATTTTGTGTTAGATATGTTATTCATAAGTTAACTGGTCTATTACATTGCATTACAGCTGCATTCTACATTTCTAAGTGGCATGGAAATTGCATTGTTTGAATTTCAACAGAATTCTCTTAGGGTTTGTTTTTGTCATTCCAGCCCATCACCATTTTCATGAAGTAGAATATATCTGATAGAGAAGTTAATATTCTATAAAGTGTGTTGTGATGGCATCTATTTCACAAAGTGTTTTTGTGGTCTGATTGCTTTGTGCAATAACATCAGTGTGGTGGGATTTTTGAAGAATTSTTAAAAGGTTTAAAGAGCATTCATTTTGATATTCCTTGTTTTAGGTTCTATACGTGAAGAAAATGGAATAAGGTGGCATGTTTGTCCATACTGCTCTAAAGAATTTAAAAAACCAAGCGATTTAGTACGCCACATTCGCATTCACACCCATGAGAAGCCATTCAAGTGTCCCCAGTGCTTCCGCGCCTTTGCCGTGAAGAGCACTCTAACAGCACACATAAAAACACACACTGGCATTAAAGCTTTCAAGTGCCAATTTTGTATGAAAAGCTTTTCCACCTCAGGGAGTTTAAAAGTTCACATTCGCCTGCATACAGGTAAGGCCTTGAAATCGCTTTGTGTATTCTATGAAGTGGGTRAGACCTTGAGTGAGAAAAGACTGTGAAATGTGTAAGTTGTAGGCATATCTGTCATGTCATTGTTAATATCCATCAGAGAATGTATCATTTTAGTGTTGTACATGATGAGTGTAATTTTTTCTCATAACTTTCTAGTGTTTCATGGCTTTGAAACTTTGGGCTCTTACAAAAGCCATGGGCATTTAGTTTTCTGATAAGTCTGCTGTTGTTCCTTTTTAATATCATTATTCTGAATGTATTTAATTGTGCTTTCTAAAGAGTAGTACTCTTAAAATTTGAGTTCTGATTTTACTTATCCTCAGTCATCTTTAATATTTAGTCTGCATCTTCCCTCCCCTTCCCCACACTTTTTGATCATTTCACTGTAACACACAGGACTGGTTACTTCCCATTTTATGTTCTACATTACAGTGTTGTTTCATGTTTTCACCAACTTAGCTGTTTTCATTGTCTTACACTGCATATYGTAAAACTCCTCTGATCATATGGTCTTTGTTTACATAATGTATGATGTCTTCAACACGTCTTTTTATGTGATTGAACTATCCTTTCCATAGAGAAAAATGAATTTTCTGCTTTTAGTAGGCTACCTGGTTGTTTTCCAATTTCTTTCTTTGTTCATACAGGTAAGCAGAGTTTCAGCAAGATAAATGTGCTGCTCTTTCCTTTCATTCCTGTTTATGTAATTACCTTCTGCAAAAGTATCATTCATTGGCTTAGGTGCATTTGGTATCCAGTGTGTTTTATAGTTTGATGTATTTTATCCATGAAATATCAATGTTGGATTCATCTGCAGAAAGTCTTTCACTTTTTTTTTGTAAACTTGTAAACCAGTRTTTTTTTCTGTTAGTTTAAAGTCAGGCTTTCTTTATACAAGAATTCAGATTAATTCAGAGTGGCAGAAGCACTAGGTGGCTTGGAAAATAGGTAGTCCAGTGTTTATGGAACTGCTCTATAGTTTCATATACTATTTTAGTTATTGCATTGTGAAGAGTGCCGCTGTTCTCCCCATGGACGAGTAGAGAAACGACAYGAAGTCCAGGCTCAGGGATAAATGGAAGCGCTTTAATGATCTCTCAGAAGGCTTTTATATGTTAGTTTGCAAAAGTGTGTTAAATGGCATAAGGTAATTGGTTTTTTGCCATCCACCCCTTAAGGGGATTGGTCAAGTTCTAAGACACCCATCTCTGAATGTTTTTCTAGTTAGAACCATAACAATACTGCAAAACAACCTGCAGCTGCAAGAAGTTTACAAAACTGTAACATTGTTTTGAATTACTTGCATNCTGCAAAACAACCTGCAGCTGCAAGAAGTTTACAAAACTGTAACATTGTTTTGAATTACTTGCATGGGAAAGACAGAACTCTCACAAAAATGCTGCAGAGAGCTGAAGAAATTCTCTGCTGAAGCTTTTTCAGCATCCATAAAGAGTGGTTCATTATTCTGCGTTTTTTCTGCTTGTGATTGAACTTGATAAAAGCTTTCTACATAATACCCAGTCTCGTTTCCTAGCCTTTTAAGTTCAAGATTTCCCCTTGAACAAAACCAGAAAGTTGTTCAGCTTTGCCTGTCTCTAACTTAGCAAGTTCTCTAGGAAATCTCTCTCAAAGAGGTGTTTCTGCTGGATTTTGCATTACAAAAGTCTTTTTTGATACTTCTGTTGGCATGCTTTTTTGACTGCCGTCAAACAGAGTTGATGTTTTCAGAAATGGATCTATAATTTCTCCGACTTTGTCCCATCACAGTTCCCTCTCTTTTATCCTATTATATAACATACTTGCCTGTGTGTTTGCTGATGCCTTTTTCTCACAGTTTTTTAAAAGTTTGTTTTGGAAGGACTTTAACCTACCGTGTGCAATTCTTAGGAGAGCTTCTGAAACACTTGAAAATTGCTGTCACTTTCTCATCATCCAGTTTCTTGATAACAAACTTGCTTCAAGTGATGTGTTTCAATCCCTTAGCAGTTCAGCAGATTAGTCATTACTTTGGTTTTATGGATCTGTCTTGAAAACCTGTGTAACAATAAACACCATGAGAGAAAGCAAAAAAAAAATTACAGGAAAAAGAATCGGTATTCTAAAGCTACATTTCTAGGTTAATAGAAATAAAATTTTAAACTAATTTTTTAAAAATCTTTTGCAGGTGTTAGGCCTTTTGCTTGTCCTCACTGTGACAAGAAGTTTAGAACATCGGGCCATCGGAAAACTCACATCACTTCACATTTTAAACATACGGAACTAAGAAAGCTGCGACATCAACGTAAACCCGCAAAAGTTCGAGTAGGAAAGTCAAGTGGTCCAGTACCAGACATTCCTTTGCAAGAGCCCATACTCATAACTGATTTAGGTAAAGATTGAGTAAATCCATACTCTCTTGAAATTTGGATTTCAATGGAATATAAAGATCACATTTTAATCAAGCAAAAGCATTCAGAGCTCACTCATCTTCAAAGATGCACTTTGAAATAAGTCATCAAAAACAAACTTCAGCAAAGTGCCRTATTTTAATAGTTTGCTTGCACTGGAATTGATAAGAAGAGGGTTTTTTATTTACAGTGAAATAGTATAATCCTTACCAGTAAAAAAAGTATTTTTATAAAAAAATTTTTATATTAAGGAGTTTAATTTAATTATTATTAGACTGTAGGTATAGAAGAGATGACAGTTCATGACCTAGATTCTTCTTAAGACGATCATGTTTATTCAGATTACAGATATTAATGAGTCACTGTATTACATGATTTTAAAGTATTTGTTATAAATTGTGACCTCAGCTGAATTAGTGGTAATGATTAGTGGTCGTATTTCAAAAAGACAGCTTAAATCCGGAACCTGCTTTGGAGAATTCATCTAGTTATTTTAATTGTGTTGTATAAATATTGTCACAAGGTTATGTAAAATGACTTTTTGGAAGAAGTTGTACAGCCCAATCAAAACATTATGTTGTTGTCCAGTAGAGGTCAATGTAGTAGGCGAGGTGTTTACTCTTTGTTGTTTGATTGAACAGTCTGCTAACCCCTGACTTGCCTGTTGTGCAGTCATCTTTATCGTGAAATCTTATATTGGTAATACCTTCCGCTTATATTGATAAAATTTTTATCACTCTTTAAAAATCCTTTCGCTTTCACTGCATCCAGAAGTTAGTGAAAGCAAGAGTAGGGGTTATTTTGGCATCAGAAGAAACTTAAATTTTTGGGGTACAAGCAAAACTTAGCTGACAGCTTCAGACGGATCACACAGTATTTCTTTCTTGAGTGAACCGCAGAAACAAGTATAATCCCATTTCTTGATTTTAAAGAAAAGCTGCACTTCAATACAATAAAGTTCTGCACAGTTGAAGTCCAATTGTTGGAAAAAGATTAATATTAACCAGAAATATGATAGAAGTTGTTTCCTATGGATGCTGATAACACATGAACTCTGCTGCTATTAGAATGTTCAATGTAAAAATAATTTCAACTGTTTATCAGGAAGGTGTCATATTTTTTCAACCCCCTCACAATATTTCCACATTTTTACTCCTTCCCCCGCAGAAAAATAATCTTAGTTCTTTTAGAGGTGTCAAGAATCTAATAATGTTACTCTGTAATAATGTTAATCTTTGAGTGGCACTTCTGTTGATACATATTTTGCTTTCTAAAATAGTCTTAATTTTTCTAAAAGCCTGTGGAAAAAAGTCTTCAAATTGTTCTCTACCTGTTCCAATACTTTTCGCAAAGGGCATATTAAATATTTGTCAAGTTGTATACCCGCTATACATTGATTAAATATTGTTTGCTAAGTTCGAGATTGGAAGAAGAAGGTATTATTGGATCAGCAATGAATTCATTACTGCCAACTTTTTCTAAAGTTAATGCTTATTTTGGACAAGGATGCTACTATAATGAGGTGGACCTGTGGRTAAAAGAAGAACTTACCACTAAAATAGCATGTACAGTATAATATCTATAATGCTAAATAGATGTATGCATAATTTTAAATAAGTGCTGAAAACATTTTCTTTATATTTTTGGATACTACAAGTTTAGTCATTCTTTCTTTTCAAATACGAGCTCTTCAGACTACTGCAACTTTACCAATCAATTTCTCCTTTTTATGTGTGTGTGTTTATATATGCAGGTCTTATCCAGCCAATCCCAAGGAATAGCCAGGTCTTCCAAAACTATTTTAACAGTAATTTTGTGAATAATGCAGAGAGACCATACAAGTGTTATTATTGCCATCGAGCCTATAAAAAATCTTGTCATCTTAAACAACACATCAGGTAAAATAAACACAATAAAAGAAGGAAATGTATGTAATAACAGATTGGTAGAAAAGCATGAAATTTATATAGTATTCACTGAAAAAACCTTTTTTTTTACTGTCTCCTAAACAGTGAACCAGTGATAATTGTTTTTTTTTTTTTTTTCCTGGTAGAGTTGGAGGAGGCTTTGGACTAACTCATGCCTATGTGCAGTTCTGGCAGTACAAGTGGTTGTGTTCAATGTGCAATTTAATTTACTAACACTTGGTTTCTTTTTTCCTGAACTGTGTATAGAAAATAACAAGCGTCGTTTGTGAATTCTTATGGTAGTTTTGTAATTGCATATTCCAAATTGCCTGCTTTGTACGTAACTCTTATTTTTTGAGAAGGAAATTGGCCTTTTGTTCTGTACAGAAAACCTCTAAAAGAATTTGAGCTTACATTGTAATCGAGTAAATATTGTTTGGGATCATTATGTTGCTTGAAGCTCAGTTCAAGTTCCGTGTAGTCAGTGCCTGTTACAACCACAAAGTCATGGAGTCATAGAAAAATTTAGATTGTAGGAGAACCAGTGGAGGTAACTAATCCAATCTTGTTTTGAAAAGAAGAGTAGCTTCAAAGTTACATGAGTTTTACAGTTTTGCAGTCTTACAGATAGTGAGATTTAACATTTAGTCAAGTTGTGAAACAGTGCTCTCTGACTTACAAACTATAAATAATTAGAAGAGGAAATATGAAAAAACCCCACCGCAGATGATTACTGGAATCTAAAGGAAGAGTCCATACAAGCAGGTGGCATGTTTCTGCAATGTAAGCTCTGTACTGCTTTCTGACTTTCTCTAGCCCAGATCATGGTGAGTTCCTCATACTCTCTTACAAATCAAGTTCTGTATTTTTAAGTTCTCAGGCTGCCTTGAAACAGTTCTTGGGTTTTATATGCTGTCTTAACAGGAGGAAGGGAAGCTTTACAGTATCACAGCTTTTCTTTTGTAATATCCTACCTAGATTTCTCACTGTCTTCTGTAGACACATTCCAGATGGATTGATTTAAATGAAAATAATTTTGACTTATACTGAAAATGCAAAAATGTGATGTGGGTACCAATCACCTGCTGCTATGCTTCTCTGATTGATCTTTCAACAGAGTACTGAGTGAAGCATGGCTTTGTTTAAGGTTTTGTGGAGGAATTAGGAACTTTTTTCTTTTTACATGTTTGCTCTTTGTAAATTGGCATTGCTATAACTAAATTGCTATGCTTGATAGTTTTGTGGACAGTGTGTTCTCATGGAGTAGTGCTGATCATTGCTTGAAAAGCTTGTTTCCTTCTCTGAAAAAGAGGGAAATTTGTAGTAGGGGTATTTTCAGTAGAGCAGGGACTGTGAATAGTGTGTCAAATTATCCCCCATGCACACCAAGGAAGGTCAGGATACCGTACTGCTGATTTTTATAGCGTGTATTGGTAGCAAAATAGTAATCTTAGTATCTGTCAAATACTGTGTTATGGTGTCCAATGTGGTGATAGACTTCCAAGGTTACTGTAATCAAAAGCTGTCTCTACCTTTACCTGATTTTATTAAATCTTGCTTCTTTTATCATCCATTTCTTAGCATTCCCATTGCCTTCCTTCTAGCTCTCTACTGGGATGCTGCAGTCGTAACCCTTAAAATTCTTGTTACATTCCACTCCATTTCCTAACTTTTCCTTCCATCTGTTTTATATCTCAGTGTAGTCCTGAAGGGAAGCTCCTCTAGCACCTCTGGAAGGAAGGGATATAGCGAGTGCTGTGTACTTTGATAATATAAGTGAGAGGCTTTCTGCACTTGAATATTTTTTTCACATAGTATTATGAGAGACAGGTTGTATTGTGCCTTGTTCAGGAGGTATTCAGGATGGACACAGTTCTTTTTCCAAGAGTTTTGTTGCTGCTAAGTGTAGTGGTTGTATGTATAAGGAGAACCATGTCTTTTTCTCCACACTTTTGTGTACAGTTTTTTAGCTGAATTGAGGAAAATACATGTGAATGATAATGTACTAGTCTGAAGAACTACTATACCATCTGGAATGGAAAAATTAAACTCAAATATTGTAATGGAGACGAAGTATGATCAGAAAAGGAGATCGGACTGTGGAACATAATTAAAACTACTCAGATAGTATTGGTTTTAGCCCTGCCAGGTTGTTTGTAACTTTATTAAGTTTAATTTCTGGATTTTCTCAATTGAGGCCTCTTCCATCCATACAGCTATCACCTTAGTTTGGTTTATTTTGCTCCTTTTAAAATTGAGTCCTTAAATGACTTCGTAAGTCAAACCGTTAAATCTATTTTAACTTCTGCTTTCTCTTAAAAAGGTCGCATACTGGTGAAAAGCCATTTAAGTGCTCTCAGTGTGGGAGAGGTTTTGTGTCAGCTGGAGTTCTGAAAGCACATATTAGAACACACACTGGATTGAAAGCTTTCAAGTGTGTTGTGTGCAACGGGGCCTTCACTACTGGTGGTAGCCTCAGGCGACACATGGGGATCCATAATGACCTTCGACCGTATATGTGTCCCTACTGTCAAAAAACATTCAAAACATCACTCAACTGTAAAAAACACATGAAGACTCATAGGTATGTTTGCAATTTTTATATGAATCTTTCAATGTAGTTCAGCAGATGTTCCTTAAAGATACTTGGAAAGGCAGCTTTGCTCTGTAGCAAATGTATATATTTGAATAAGGGTTTTTATTTATGGGTGGCAAACACTTAGGTACCTTTGCAGGTATAGTAAATTGTGGTGTATAGTAAAAATAAAAAATTGTTCACATATATAGGATATATGTCTAACTGAAACCATAAATACTTTCTCACCTTTCTTTGTAGATATGAACTTGCACAGCAACTTCAGCAGAATCAGCAGTCTTCTTCAATAGATGATTCTACAGTAGATCAGCAGAGCATTCATGTTTCTACACAAATGCAAGTGGAGATTCAAAGTGATGAGCTACAGCAGTCAGAAACTGTTGCAACAGATCAGCAGGCTATTTTAGAGTTAGACCAGCAGCCAGTAGTAGGCACAGAAGAAACAGCACTAGAGCAAGAATTGGCTGATCAGCCTTTAGAGCAAGATGAGGGTGAGTATTTGAAATATGGTAAGGTTTACAATGAGGTAAGTTTACAAGTTCTCAAATAATTGTTTCTTGACAGGGACTAGAAAAATACATGGAGTAAAAGCTGCTTACTATATACTTAGAGTATATAGTACAATTTCATTAATTGGTGTTTAGGTTTACTGTTAAAATATAGAAAGATTAGGATTTGCACCCTTTAGCTGTAGCAAGCAAAACTACTAAACAAATATACAGAAAAATAATACATCCGCAAAACCTTACCATGTCAGTTCTCTCATTATTAAAAAGCATTGCTGTATAGACTACTTAGAAAGTAATACCTGTGAGGTGAATGAATGTTCCATGTACTTACTCTGTARTAGTGGAACAAAATATTTTGGTTTTGCTTATTTGCTCTTTTTCATGGTGCAATGAGTTATCAAGTACAACAGGAGAATATAAATAAAATGTACTATAAACAAAGATTTAAATACTTGTTCAGCTAATAATTGTTTAGTTTAGTGTTAATGCGAAAATTCACATGACTGTAAAGTATATGGGTTTTGAAACAACTGATATATACAGTTAATTACATCTTTTTTTCTTGATATTTTCTCCTTTTCTTTCCCCTTTTCCCTTCTCCTTCCTTTCCCCATTTCAGATAGATTTGTGACATCCCAGCATGCTTTACAGGAAAACATCTCTCAGTTTGAACAACAGACTATAACACAGCAGCCATTTGATCAACAGAGCTTATCACAAGGTTAGTAATAAATAAAGGAGGTAAAAAGTAATTTTTATAAATCTGGCTTTACGGCATAGCCATGATAAAACATTTCTGAAGTGAGCATCTGTAGTCAAAGTAACTGCAATGCAGAGAACTTGCAAAAAAATCATCATTTTGAAGCTATACTTGGTAGAATATTATGAATACTTAATTTTTTTTTTTTGCTTTTATGAGCTGATGTCTAGCTATTACAGTATGGGTTTTATAGTCAAGCATTTAATATTCTTTCCTTGATTATGTTTGAAATTGCTGTGGCAGTAAGTAGTTTGCAGAAGTTTCCCCCTCAATATACATGCTCATAACCTGAGATGATCAGAAACATATTCTTAAGATTTGAGTGAGTAGCTACTGGGATTCATTTTGGAAAAAGACAGTGCAGAATATAGTCACATAAAAATCATACTTTCACCCATCCACAGCAGTTTCCTTTTATATTTTATAGAGCAATGAAACTCGCAAATTAAGAGATTGTAGGCACTTGGAAACTATTTTTTTTCCTATAAAATACAGAGAAATATGTGGAGGCATGTGTAGCCTGGAAGTAGTGAAGAAATGACTGTCTTTGCTTTTCACAGCTGGATTTCTTGAATTGTTCCTTAATATGAAGCTGCTAATTTTGTTTTGGGTTTTGTGGCAGGGGGGCTGTTACTGAGGTGAGGAATATTCACGGGGTTTTCATTTGTTTTGGTTTGGAAGCATACATCCCTGGCTGATTCCTTGATATCCTTGTTTCTGACTCTAGGAAGTAATTTTATGTAGCTGGTAACCAGTAATTGGTATTCTGTCTGCACAAACTTCTCTGTTCTTAGTTTCATTCCCTTTTAATTGTATAGTATCATTTGTAAAATCTTAATTGACTGTGGTAAGTTGCATCACACTGTGAAGAAATAGTATAATTTGCCAATTTTAATTCTCTAGGTTGTGCTGCTTTGCATGTAAAGAAAAGAAAATTAAAGTCTTCACCTTTATTAAACAAGACTAATCCAGATCCTCTTACAGTATTATTATTTTCATTGGTTGACTTTTACAGTTTTTCAAATGAATGAGAAGACACTACAGAAAAAAAATGCAACCTTTTGTTCTGCATTACTCTGAAGAGTGGTRGTGGTTTTTGTTTGGTTTTTTTTTATGACTGCTTGGAATTTGAAAATTGAATAAGTAACTCTTGTTATCTTATTTAAACTTCAGTTTCTATGTATGTGTATCTTCTGTATTATATAAATATTGAATGATTACTTGGGGAGGGGAAAGACTCTTCTAGAATTCACAAAACAATTCTTTCATCATCAGAAGTCTAGACTGATCGTCAATACGTTGTAAAATTGATTCAGAGAAACAGAACATTTGTGGTGTGGGCTTTTTAAAGTCTCAATTGTATAAGATGTCTCCTATTCTACTTGGAATCTCATCCACAGATTCCCAACTCTTTGAAGTTTCCTTGAAGATCCTGGAGCCCTTCAAATTTTTTGAATTTCAGGTAGGTAAGCATTTGCGCGGATGCATGCGTTAAATTGGTCGACCCTCTCCCTATGTCTGCATCTGTGCTTCATGCTCCTAATTTCTTTTTCCTATCAGCTAGGCAGAACATTCAAACTTAAAACACTATGTCTTTTTTATTCTTGATATTTATAGGCTGTATTCTTGCTAAAATATTTTGCTTCAGTGTTTATTAATAAAATAGCATAGGAGTTTTTGAAAAATCTTTGATAGGTTTTTTGATTTTTCTTTCTCCTTTTTTAAGRGAAAAACCCCAACTTTGCATTTTAGTCAGATGAGTCTAATCTCTAGGTCTGCACAGACCTGCCAGAATTTTTTTCTTCTTTCAGGTTTGTTTGTAATACTTCTGTTGAATTTCTTGTTTGTTCAGATAGATGTTCTTCCTCGTATGTTCAGACTTGTAAAGAAGTGCAGATCCTATGAGGGTGCTACAGTATCATAATCTATGATTCATTTGAGCTAGATTTGAAGGCTTAGGAAAAGGACTTACGTTGTTTGTAGTTTGTGTTCAGGCATCTTCATTTGAAGACTTTTTAGTGATGTCAGAACAAACAAATATGTCTTTTATCTGAAATTGCCTTTGGGTTATTGAACATCATCTGTCACCAATTGTGTTTTCATATAAATTACATCACCTTTACTTCTGTTAAAGTCTCCCTGTAAGCATGGTTGAATGATAATTCAAGTAGTGGTGATAGGCAAATGATCTTGAAAAACTGGAAGTCCAAATGCTGTTAATTCTATAGCCCGTACAAATATACACTTGCCACCAGAATGCTGTTTTGCTTTCCTAAGAAGCTGATCTGCAATCTCAGGACTTTGAATTCTGATCTTTCAGTAACTGTTTACACATATTTGCAGTCAGTACTGTTCAGCTGGTTGCCAAAGTTGCCTAAGAAGCAAACTCACAGAACACGTAATTGCTGGTCAGTGATCCCTGCTGAGATGCACATGTGCATGTCGATGTTTATAATGTTAGAATTTGAATGATCTGTCAGTAAAGACTTGGTTTTTTTCTAAATTAAATACTGTATTTGCTACAAACTATCATACTGTTGTTTTCTCGTTCTCACATGCAAGACACATCTTTCTACTAGTGAAATGATTTCCAGAGTATTCTGTTTTTCAGTATGTTTTGTTAATATAGAAGATAATAGGTTGGATGATGTCCTAAAGCCAAAAAAACCCCAAGCAGCACAAATGATTACTTGTACTGAAAAACACGAAATCCAATTCCAAGTTTAGAAGACTTTGTACTAAGAGACTCCTATTACTATACAGAGCTTAAGATGTTCTCTTGTTCTTTGAAGATTGATCAAAAGCTTCTGGGAAACAACATACAGTGATGAAAACAAGAGCAGAAAATAAAGGTTGTGAAGTTTCTCTCTCAGACTGAATGTCTGGGTTCTGGTGTTTGGTGGTATGGGGGTTGTTTTTTAGTGCTGTTCTGTAGAAATAGTCTCATGGTAGCAAATGCCTTTAGAATGCTCGAAACTGTCAGATTGTTTTTAAATTTTGAGGGGAAATTGACCCTTATGCTAGGTATTGATTAAAATGGGGATGCCTCATGTATATTCTTGTTACAGCTTTGGTTTGTATTTATTCCAAAACTACTTTCAGAAGTAGCATTTCTTTCTTCAGTTTGTCCTCAAATACCTCTACATTCAGAACTTTTCTTCCCGAGCATTTTGTTGCACGATCCTGGGAAATTTTTCAGGATGTTAATAATTTGTTTAAACATTGCGAAATGAAACAGGTCATGGTATAGTGGCTGCTTTTTTCCTTTTTAGCTAGTAAAATTTACCTACTGATTAAAAAAGAAGTTTCAGGTTTTTTAGACAGTATATTTAATAGTTATGTCTTTTTTTTTTATGTAGGGCATGGAAGTGACATCACTTTGCTTCAGTTTCTTGAGTCTTGTTTTTTTGTATTCTCATCTGGTGTAGTGGGAACGCCATTTTTCTATTAAGATACTTCTAAAATTTATTTGAAAAGTAGAAATTAGCAGCCCTCTTATCACTGCAGAACTTTTTGTTGCTTTCTTCAGGCTACTTTTTTGTCATTTCACAAAGGGTAATTGAGGTGCAAGGTTCGGTTTTTAGGATCTTTTTTTCTTGTACTCTTGTGGTAGTTCTAGGAGAGAAAATAATACACAAGTTTCAGTATTAGGTTTGGTCACTAGTTATGACCTGATTAACAATGCCTTCAAGATTTGCTTACATTTGTGAGTTTTCATTCTATGGTGGAAATAGTAGCATACAAGTAGGGGGTTTTTTTCTCTACTGATTACAATATTCTTCTGCTGTGGAAAGTGTCTTTTGGGAAAATTTCTGCTTAAACTCAACACATCCAGGTTTTTGTTTTACTGTTACTCAAAACATTCTTTAAGTGTTGCTTTTTGGCCTTTGATGCTGTGATCATCTGATGTGGGTTTGTTTCTACCCTGTTTTCATAATCTTCACCCTTTTTGTCCACTAAAGGCAAACTGCACAGAAGTACTAAAATTATTGCCCATACTTTAATTGCTGGTACCTGTGGTTTCATTTTTTTCCACACGACATTGTGGGTTATTTCTTAATACTAGAAGTATTAAGACTTAAAAGAGTTGATAAAAGGACATCTCTAATAGCATTAAAAAACACTGCAATCTGAGCTATATTTTGCTGGCTCCAAATCATTGGTGCTATCATTTCATTCATTCATTTAGAAAAGGAGATGATTAAGATATGCTGTTTCAGGAGAACAAAACCAAATAAAAATTTCAGAGTTTTATACCGGAAATGTGAATAAAAATGTGTTTATTTTTTACTTTGCAGTTTGCCTTTGAGAGGCTCTACTTTACTATTATCTAAAGAGTGGGAATATGTGGAGGAGATCCAAAGTAGGAGAAAATGGGGTTACTTTATCAGAAACTGGAGTTCTCCTATTGGGTCATCTCCTCCACTCACCCGCCATCCTCCCCACTGAGCTTTGCATCCTTGTGATCGGCTTCCAGTGTAGTTAAGGGAGCGTGGTACCAACGTGGATAAAGGGAGATGGGTCAACCTGTTTGACACATGCATGCTTACATACAAGAAATTCAAAATTTCAATGGCTCTAAGGTAATTGTGGCACCCTGAAGAAACTTCAAACAGTGTTTTTCTGTGGAGGAGATTTTCCAATAGAATTCCAGCTAATGGTAAGTAACCCTATTATGCCTATTATGTAGATGCCAGAAACATGCGTGTGATTTGATGCTCAACAGTGAAGAGTACAACTATTACTATGTGATAATGCTACTTACTCTCTTTTGAAGGTAGTCTTCAGAAAAGTGTGGTGTTATTCAAAGTCCAGTGTAGTGTATTTTACAGGTTTATGACTGTTTAATTTCTGGCAGGTTTTACAGTGAATGACAGCTACAATCAACAGACTCAATTTCCAGCTGTACAACAGCTGCAGGATTCAAGCACACTTGAATCTCAGGCTCTTTCAACGAGTTACCATCCACCAGCCCTTCTTCAGGTTCCAAATACAGACACTATTAACGTAGTAAGTAGTACTCGAAGGCAGGATTCATTGTTCCATGCTCAGTCGTGACTTTCTTGCGCCATTTCATTGGTGATTAGGTAAAATGAGAAGTCAGAAAAGCTTCAGGATTTCTTCTCTAGATTGCTTATGCTTTACAACTGGAAAATAGAAAGGTGAGGGAAGGATAAGCGGCTTGACTACAGTTTCTAAAAAGGAATTGTATGTTTTGATGCTCTAGACTTAAAAAATACTGTAGTGTTGGATTGTGAGTTTAAAACTAAGGAGAGGAAGTAACGTTATGAAATAATTTTACATTATTGCATTATATTCTCTCCTAATTATTAAATGTCTATAGACATATATGATCAAGCAATAAAAAAAAGCATTACAATCTTTAGTGATCATTCATGGAGCTTGCATATTGCAGTGTATGATGTTCTTACGTGGTTCTCATGTAGTTAAATATGTAAAAGGGCTCAGCTGCTAAAAATACAGTTTAAATGTAACTTTTTATGATGGTAGAAGTACCTAGCATGAAGACAATTTGTTGTACTGTATTTACCATTATGATTTTTATGAGTTACTGTTCCTTCAAGCTTGTTTGCAAAGTGCAATTGTTGTCAGAGAACTAATGTGGGTTTTAGGATCTGGAAGAGTTTGAGTCGTTTCAGCCTACAGCCTTTGGAATTTCCCTTGGCTTCAAATTTTGAAGCATACTCTTCTTCTCAGGGATTAGTCTGTTGTGGCTTTTACTTACACAAATGTTCAGAAAGTAGTGAAGTTTGTCAGCAACACTGTGTTTTGGTGCTTACTCAGTGTTTAAAATGGCTGCCCTAGTTTTAAATTTAACTCCTCAAACACTAGAAAATGTAGATGACTTAGATACATTTTTGTGGCGATTCAGAGAAGTGTAAGTGCACCACGTTGTCTATTCCAGTTCAGTAGCTGAACGTTTTGATGCTTTCCTTCTCACTATGAAAGAGGTATTATATTGCACTCTTAATTTCCTGTCAAAATGTATGAAAGCGTAAATTTAATTACTTGTGTTCACTGTAAATGCTGTATTTTTTTTCTTGCCTGTTTGTGTGACTATATTTAAATGTTGTGTTATTGAAATTTACTTGAGGCTTTGATTTTTAGACCACTCGTTTGATACAAGATCAGTCACCACAGGAAGAACTTGAATTGCACACCCAACGGCCTCATTTTCTTGAGGAAAATGAAGATCAAAGTAGGCGTTCATATAGGTATGTTATGCTTTTAGTTTTTGTAACAGAATTTCCTGGATCTTTCATGCCTAATAATTACATGAAACTAATTAAAACGATTTTCTTCTAATAGGTGTGAATATTGCAACAAGGGTTTTAAGAAATCCAGCCATTTGAAGCAACATGTACGATCACATACTGGTGAGAAACCTTATAAATGCCAACTCTGTGGCCGTGGTTTTGTTTCCTCGGGAGTTCTTAAGTCACATGAGAAGACTCATACAGGTAACAGAGTATACCAGCTCTATATTAGCTTGACCCGTGTTTGGGTTTTGTAAACGTCCTGTGTGAGTAAACTTAAACAAATAGCATGCTACTTATTTGTTTCTGTTACTTTAAGGAGTTAAAGCATTCAGCTGTAGCATTTGCAATACCTCCTTCACAACTAATGGCAGCCTTACCAGGCACATGGCAACTCACATGAGCATGAAGCCTTACAAGTGCCCATTCTGTGATGAAAGCTTTCGAACAACTGTTCACTGCAAAAAACATATGAAAAAACATCAGGCAGTCTCCTCAGCTGTAGCAGCAGCTACAGATACAGGAGGGGGAGGTAAATTATTTCATTTTTACTTTTACAGTCCTTACTATGTAAGAAATACAGATGTTTTGGTGGATTACATGAATGCTATAACAGTAATGGTACAAAATAGCCTTCCAGCATGGATAATGTCTGATGTTCAGAGCTGCTGAAATTGCTCTGTTATCTAAATTGTTTAAAGAAATTAGTTTACCAGGATCTGTCCAGTGCATTAAAGGTATTGTATGTGACATAGCTACTTTAGTATGTCACTAAAGTAGAAGATTTTTTTGTCCTATGTTACTTAACCTGTGTTAGTCATTGTAAAAATAAGAATCATAAATCCAGCTTTTTTTAAAGTGAAGTACAGACTTGAGTAGTTAGACCTCTGAATGAGATTAAAGTCCAAGCACGTAATGTAGTGGCCATGTGTTTAATAATAAAGCCTTCTATTTTTTGTAATTTCAGCTGACAGATTAAACTAAACAGGCATATGGTTTTTGTTTTGGTTTGATTTTTTTTGTTTGGTTTTTTTTTTTTACTTAATAGTTGCATGTGTTGAAGATGATGATGAAAGCTCTGAAAGAACTTCCAGAAAATCTCGCCCTGGTGTCATAACTTTTACAGAAGAAGAAACAGCAGAACTGGCAAAGATTAGGCCTCAAGAAAGTGCCACTGTTTCAGAAAAAGTTCTTGTCCAGTCGGCTGCAGAGAAAGACAGAATTAGTGAGATCAAAGATAAGCAAGCAGAACTGGAAGCAGAGCCTAAATATGCCAACTGTTGCAGTTATTGTCCCAAAAGCTTTAAAAAACCCAGTGATTTAGTCAGGTGAGGAATTGAAAAGTTTCATATGTTTTTAATTTGCTGAATAGTTCACCAGAAACTTCAGCAATAACAGTTTCATATAATTCTCTGTGCCCAAGTTGAAGTTTGACTAATATTTACATAAATTTTTCTTTTTCACAGTGGTTTAAAAATGTGTCAAAATGTTACATATTCTGAATATGACTAATCCAGCCTTTTCATATTTATTTTCCTGCAATATTGAAATTATTATTATGAAATTTTAGAATAATTTTTCTTGCTCTAAGAGTTGCATATAAAAACATGTAAAAATCTGTTGAAAAAATGCAATTACTTAAATCATCTTGTTCCGCTTAGCGTAATGCTAGTCTAAGTATTTAATTAATTCTAAAATTAGTGAGATAGAAGGTAAATATTTGTACAAACTGACGTAAAAGTAGAAATTCACTTACACATGTATCCTGGAATTTTTAGGCATGTTCGTATCCATACTGGAGAGAAGCCGTATAAGTGCGATGAATGTGGAAAGAGTTTCACTGTAAAATCCACTCTGGATTGTCATGTTAAAACACACACAGGTCAGTAAGGTTTTGCATGTCTTTGTTTCAAAGCTGGTTGCTTTCTTGACCAGCTATTCAAGTACAGATTTTGCAMGGAATGCTGTATTTCACTGTGGTCTAGTATTTGAAACTGTGGATGGCAGTGCTGGGGGAAATTTGGTACTTGTGACATCATCAAATGAATCACATTAGAACATTCTGAGTAAAACCATATTATTACAGCCTTCTGTATTGGGCTTCTAAAGCATAGACTTAGCTCATGCAAAAACTGTGTATGTAAGTATCCAGGATAAGTTCACATCAAATCTTCTGTAGCATTTCAATGATAAATGATTTTCCTGAGTAAGAAGGTGGAGATGAGGGAATCTTACAAAATTAAGTTCCAGAAAAAAAAAAACTATAAACATTAATGTTTGTGATACTAAGTAAACTGGAARATAAGTGTACAAAAATCTTGAGCATTCAGCTGTTTGAATCTTGCAAGTTGAATGTAAACCTAATATCTGTAATATTTCGATTTTTACAGTAGTTCTTTTGTATTACGGAGAGAGGTCTGATTTTAATAATACTATTTTTCAACCCCAATTTTGTGCTAATTAAAAAAAACCTTCTAAGTCTTTAATACTTGTTTTCTTCTTACCRTTGAACTTCTGTAATATACCCAGTCCTGAACTAATTAATTTCTTAAACTGTCTRCAGTTTCATTAAGTTTCATTATTATGTCTTTTCAAAAATACAAAAAACAAGATAGAAGACTTTTAATGCTGTAATGCATAATTATTTTGCTCCTGGAAGCTCCCTCTTCATTTTACTGTATTTGTACTTTGTAATATTGTTTAGTAAGAAATAGTACTCATGTTACATGAAGTTGTTGTGTAGATCAGTATCTTGTCTCAGACAGTAGCAGACAGTAAGGAGAATGAAAGTAACAAAGCAGGGATTTGGTCATGTGTTGGGGTGCACTGTGTGCTGGAAGAGAGATAGGYCCTGAGGGCCAGACAGAGCCTCTTTCCTGGMCCYRGAGGTGACCCTGGGAGTGCATYCAGGTCACCRGGGATGGGCTGAGAGAGGACTGYGGGTTTGTGGACAGTGCTGGACCTATGGGAAGTGATAATTGTAGTTTGTGACCTTATAGGGTATTGTTTACCTGTTACCATAATAGGTAATATCTGTGCAATACCCCAGGTGATTGAGGGACACTGAGGTGAACATCTTTCCTGTTTATATRATGTGATATCCTGTTAGGTGCTGGTATTTAGGGAATTCTGAGTGCGCAATAAAGGCTTTGCACTTTCATCTTGTGTGTGAAGTCCATGTCCTTGCGTGATTACTGCAGTCACGTACCTCCAGGTGGGACTCTGAGTAAGATATTGCATCTCTTTGCTCGCTAGCTTTAATGGAATATTTTACATTAGTTTTATCCAATTGTTTCCTGAACCCAGAAAAATTGGGTAAAAAGGAATGTCCTTCAGTAGAGTCAGTACTAGTAAGTTCCTGGATTCAAGTTTGATTTTCAGTTTGCTGTCTTGATAATTTTGTTCCTAAGCCCACTAGTTTTTTGTTTGAGAAATAATGAGAAATTGTTTCCCTTTCTTAATTTTTAAGCTCTTTATGATCGTACAGACTTTTTTATAATAGATAATGGAGCTTTGTAAATTATTATTTAACATCCTTAAGCTGATTTTCTCAACCTGCTATTCATTCTCTCTTTCACATTACATATAGTACAATTTTGACTATTTGAGTCTTCGCTCAGGTGCTTAAGAACTCTTCTCCTGACTTCCAGCCTTGTGAAAATTGTCTGTATAAACCTTTTGTGTTCAGTCTTAGAACTGTTTTTATTTAGTTCATGAAAAGACTCTGTTCTTTCATCCTGTGACAGAATTTTTATTAAGGTCTTTTCATATAAAAGCAGTGTAAAATTAAAAAAATCCAGATACAGTCTTTTCAGTGGAAGTCTATATTCTTTAAAGAGCGCTCACAGATTTGTGAGGTGTAATTTTCACTGCAAAAGCCACATCACCTTTTCCCTACTGTAATTCATTTTATCTTGTGGAGGTTTTCTTCCATATTCTTTTATACTTGGACCAGCTTGTGCTGGATGAAGTTTAACTAACATGCAGTTTTCTGCATTTGAGCCCGGATTCCATTCTGGAATGCTGTCGTAATCTGTGGGCAGTACCTACACCTAATAGTTCATTGGTTTTATATTGAGACATACATAATTTATTTAAAAAAACAATAAAATTTTTACAGTATTAATGTCTGGAACTACCCTAAAAATAGTTCAGTTTGAAAAGCTACTCTGTTCCTCAGCTGTAAATGAAAGTTGCCTGGATAGGAGCCTGCCTGATATCATCTGTAATCAGCATTGATCCAAAGAATTAGTTTGGTGCTTTACTGGGAGTACTGGCTGATTGGAAGTTTTTCATTGAGGTATTTGGTTCTTTGTCTGAACACTTAGCTCCTGTATCCTGATGTAGCATAAAGCGGGATAATTGAAGTCACACACTATTGCATTTCTGTCTTCATTACTTTTCCAGTTTCCTGATAATGTGACAGTTCTTGTTAACATGTTAGTTGTGTAGCCAGTAGCGTGGTGTAACTGTCAATGGCATAAAACACATCCAATTTTTGCTGTATTTGGAAGCAGTGCCAGTTTAGTGTTTGCCGTTCCTCGATGATTTTTCATCCGAATTTGTGATCGTCTTCCCTCCAAGTTTCCCTTGTGCACACTAACTAAAAACTACTAAACTACTGAAGACGTAGTTCAACCATCTTTCTGTTTTCTATTCAGATTCCTAGTATTTACACAAAAGGCCCAAGAGTCAGGTTATAGTCTCATTCCATATTTAAATAACAGGGCTTCAAATGTTCAGTTTATTCCATCCTGCTTATTTCTTTTGTTTTCCCCTCTCTCTCTCTCTCTCTCTTGTTTTTCCACCCCCGTTTCTCCCAATGGGTGGGGATTTTTTTATTTAGTGGGAAGGACTGCTAGATGGCTTCTTTTTTGGCACTCTGAATGTGGTAGATGACTTTGCTGCAGCCCAGTTTCCCATTGTCTTACTAGTTCATGTTATTGGGCTCTTTCTTCTCCATTATTGTCAGAGGTTTACTTAGTTTTGTTGAACAAGATGTGACAACAGTGTGCCAGGGTTTTGTAATTTGAAGTAGGCTGAATTATAATTCAGGAATTTGATGAGAGATTCTTCTGTGTAAATGGAAACTAGAACTCAATAGCAGGAATCATAGGCATATACTGCTCTTGTGATTTCTTTACCAAATGCACTGGTTTCTTTCCCTTGTTTAGCTAGGAAGCAGTATTGTGCTGAAAGGCCTGGGAATTTCAGGAGTTATAGTGGGTTTTCAGCTGCAGTGGCATGTTTTCTGCCAGATATTTACATTATGCTTTTTGTTAATTGTACAGCTGTGCATATGGTTAAAGAAATAAACTCTGTAGTTTGCTGTTACTTGCAGTACCTTAAAAATTCCTTTTGAGACCATGGATATTTTTCAGATGTTACGCACCCTGAAAGGAAAGACTAAAAGGACTGTGTGTATATATATACCAGATTTCTGTACTTCTGGATTACTCTGAGGGGTTGATATTTTGTTTTAGAATGTTATCTCACTTAATTTTAGTAATTTCCTACTTGTAATCCGTTAATACTGGTTAATTGAGGCAGCATTGAAACAGAAGAATAAAGCCGCTGGAATTAAAAAGGAAATGAGTGGCTAAGTAAGTAGGAGCCAAATGCTGAAGAGGTTGATATAAAACCTTTAGTTCTCCAGTTTATGAGCTGTGTAGTTGAAACAACTGGATTAGTCAGGAATATGAGATGAGRAGGAGGACAGAGGCGTGAAGGTGACCAAATAAGATTCTGCATGAAAGCTTTAAAAGCACATTGAGTTTTAGTAAAAGAAAAAAGTTAATATGCACTTCATTGAGAGCCTTAATTCATTTGAAAAGCAGCCAAGTGATAAAATCCAATTATTTCAAATTTGTTCTGTTCAAATTAGTTTAGAATCTGTTATGAGTTTTGTTAAATGGATGATTTAGTCCTGTCAGTCTTTTTAGAGGTTTAATCACTTACCTTTCTGGTTTTGAAACTTTTGTAGGCCAGAAGCTCTTCTGTTGTCACGTGTGCAGTAATTCTTTTTCTACAAAAGGCAGTCTAAAAGTCCACATGCGCCTGCATACAGGAGCAAAGCCCTTCAAATGCCCACACTGTGATTTGCGGTTTCGTACTTCAGGGCGCAGAAAAACCCACATACAGTGTCATTATAAACCAGACACAAAGAAAGTTAGGAAGCCTGTTGCCCGGACTTCAACTGAGGGACTACAACCTGTCAGTCTCCTTAATTCATCCTCAACAGACCCTAATGTTTTCATCATGAATAACTCTGTTTTGACGAGTCAGTTCGATCAAAATTTACTTCAACAAGGACTTGTGGGCCAGGCTATCCTGCCTGCTTCAGTGTCAGGTAAAAATGAATGGCGTGGCGGTAGTGGTGGTGGTGGTGTGGAGATCGAGTTCTGAAATTTGCTTTCTATAAGAGTTCAGAATGTTTTGCCAAACACTTCTTGCCAAACAGGTAAGAGTTGTACTGAATTTATGGTTTGATGCACAGTGGTGACATGAATAGAAATTTACTTATTTAAGAATGCAGTTCACCTAAAAAAATCTCTTCAGTTCTGCTGTGGTGRTGTACTGCAGAGAGAAAGAAAATGCAGATAACAAATAGCTGGAGTACTTGTGTTCTTTGTGGTAATACATTCTGTTTTTTTAAAAAAAGAAAAGAAGCAAAACAGTTGCTCTGTTTGTCTACAGCGGTTATTTATGTGAATAACGAAGCGTGTCTTTTAAGTGCATGTTCTCTGCTGTACATGTATAGTTATTTGTCCAAAATAAAAAGAAAAAAAAAACCCCACACCAAAAGTAAACCCACCAAAAGAYCTCCAACCTCAAAACAAAACAAGAAAACTCTTTAGCAGTACAAAAAACCAGTAGTGTAGGCAAACAAGTATGTTAGATAATTAAGTACCTAGGATATGAAATCTCACCARTTGGCAGTGACTTCAGCTGCATTAGCACATTAAATGTGCCACAGGCCATCCTTTGAGGCCAACTGGCAGAGAATACCCAACATGCTTCATGTTGCAAGAAAGTGAGCTTTTGAGAATGATCCTTCCTAATGTCTAATTTTTTTTCAGGTATTTTTTGTGTAAGTGCTCACTGACCCAATGTTTGTGTAACTGCTCAGGTAAACTTGGGACAGGGATGATTTTAAGAGCAGAATAGTGTTCAGGTCTCTGGTGACATGCCTTGGTATTATTAAATGTACCAATTAAATTGTGAGTCTTGGAGTATCTGTCATTTCTGAAAGTGAGACTTTGATTTTCTGTGCTGCTTTGGCATTTTTTTAAGTATTTGTCTATGATTTTGCAGGTATGCCCACAAATTCAGAGTATTATATCAGTCTCAAATTTAACTGTAGCCATTCCAGCTTATCTGATTTGACCTAAGCTGTTGTCCAAAATGAACAAATTGTTGGTATTCAGAAGATACTGATCTTATTTGACAGGCACAGTTAGTGATAAACTTCTGATGAAAAATCGATTGATGTTTGCTTGGATTTTTGAACATAATAAGGAGGAGTGTTTAGTATGTTCAGATGTCCTAGAAAGAGGCCTTCTTAAATTGAGACTAGTAATGTGGGTTTTGCCCAGGGCAGCTATTTTTTGGGTGCATTGTGAACCAGATTTATTACACTAAAAACTTTTGAAGAGGGAAGGAYAGGTGTTTTTGAAGTATCAACCAGAGGAAACTGGTTGATCACACTCAAGGTGTTTGGAGAAGAAGGGACATCAGAAACAAGATGACTTTTTCCTTACATTCTCTCAAGACCTTTTGTAGAGATGGTCTATTCTCCACTTTGGAAATTAGAACCTTTTAAAGTTTTAAAGACTTTTGGATTTCAGTTGCTAATGTACCTTTATTTTCATCCATGTAAGTATGGAGAATGAACTCTGACACTTTGATACTGAACCGTGTCTGTGCTGTGCAAAATATGGCAGTAAATTTCATGTGTATGTTCAGAGTCAGAATGTAAATATCCTGTGTGTGTGTGCTGCTTTGTTTAGGTGCAGCACACTTTCCAAGGAAATCTAAACCAAATTTTTCCAGATTTCTTAATGCTACTCTGGAAAGATTCTTGTTTTGTAAGCTGCTAGCTAGTGCCTAAATAGCAATCCTTAAATCACATGGGATTTATGAAGCTTTAAAACAGGCAGTCGTCTATTTCAAATTATTTTTCTTCTCATAAATACATGTGTGTGTACATAGCTTTTATATTGATTTAATTTATAAAAACAAGCACACTGAAAGAGGTAGTCAGTAATGGTAAATAAAAACATTACAATATAACTGTTTTCTTTGGTAGCTGGAGGTGACTTAACTGTGTCCTTGACAGATGGTAGCTTGGCCACTCTTGAAGGAATACAGTTACAACTTGCTGCTAATCTGGTTGGACAAAATGTTCAGATTTCTGGAATAGATGCCACTGGTATTAACAACATAACGTTACAGGTAAGTTGCTCACTGTCCCTTGCTTTTAATTCTATAAAGTCAGTTTGGARGCTGAAGAAAGTTTAAGGAGCCTGCATAATTCTGGAAGAGTTCCCTTGAGTTGAGTGAGCAATAACATATTGTATCAGTTGTACAATGTTAGAAGACTTAAAAAATAGCTGCACAGTGGGATATTTTGCTGGTTGGGTTTCTTTCATTTTCATTTTTCTCAGGTTTTTTTACCTCTCYGGGATTTTGACATACTGCTTTAAAATATGTATTTTTTTTCTTTTAATTGCATTTTTTCTTTACACTTCAAAAGTACTTTAGGTTCCCACACAAAAGGCACCACCCCTCTAACCCCCAAAACAAACCCAAATTATTGCACAGAAAGTGCTTTTCTAAACATAAGACACTGTTACTTTGCAAGCTTTTAATAGTTGGATTCACAATTTAAATTCCCACTGATCTTGTAAAAGGAATGACAGAAAGAGGTGAGATGATTGCATTTAGAAGTATTTGAGATGTGTGAAACAATGATTTTCTTGAAATTGGTTGTGTTTGATCAGTTGTGCAGAATTTCTGATGTTGGAGGAGACCTCTGGAGGTCACCAGGTACAACCCCAAGGTCAGGGAAGGGACATCTGCAGAGTTGCACTGAGTTGCTCATAGTCCCTCTGCTCAAGGAGTTTTAAGCATAAAAGGAAGACATTTTAATTTTGTTTTTCTCAACTGCTAAACACCTCTGAAGAGTAAAATGTGTTACCTTTAAGTATACAGAACGGCTGTTGGCTTGTGAAGTGAGACCTTAATGACCCCTAGGGGCTGAAAAAATAAATAATTTCTGGTATCAATCTTCTCTCTGCTCCATTTCACTTTCAAAAGCTTGGAGACAGTGATGAGCATTAAATGCACTAATAAGACAGTACAGAATACCAGCAATAYGTTTACCTGGGGCCAGGCATGCTGATATGTAACTGATCATGAT
The DNA here is from genome assembly GCA_003713295.1 of Parotia lawesii. Taxonomy (NCBI): domain Eukaryota; kingdom Metazoa; phylum Chordata; class Aves; order Passeriformes; family Paradisaeidae; genus Parotia; species Parotia lawesii. The sequence goes on from RAHM01000091.1 coordinate 1,513,015, forward strand.
TTCCCAAACATTTTGCTGAGGGAAGGGAGGGAAGGTGAATCTGAATAGACTGGTTACATAGTCACTTTAGAGACTGGCTATATACAGACACATACAAATTAAATTTAAATTTTGAATCGTTAATTATAACTTTTCAGTACTATATATACTCTATATGCAATAAATATGTATTCTGAACGTATGTTAAGTGTTGGAGTGAAAGCTTCTCTGGACCCAGGCCCAGAGGAAAGCCAAAGTACAGGAGTTGAATTGAAGCCTTTGGACAAGCTGAGATACATGAAGTCATACCAAAGTGAAATTGAAATACAGATTTTTTAACTTCTAGTAGAAATACATGCTAAGTGCCTTAAACATTAAAAAGCTGCAGCAGAGACCGTAAGTATAGTTCCTTTTGCTGTAGCAGTGTTATTTTTTCGTAGAGTTCTTTATTTTAGACAAAATATAGATAGAATGAAATTGTTCACATTTTTTAGATATAGTGTTCACATAAACAATAAGAGCTGATAGAAATTGTGTACGCAAATCTGTGTAATACCCATGTAATGCTTACGATTGTTAGAATTAGACCAGGATAGGTTAAGAAAAGAAAAACTAAAATCGTGTGTTAATTTCATTGGTTAATTAACAAATATAATTCGCACTTCTGTAAGGAAGAGTTAGTTAGTTAGTTAATAGAAGAAGAAACTGTTTGCTGCCTGCTGTTTTGCTGCTGTTGCTGTTTGGCTTTGCCATGTAATCCCCTCAAACTCTGCCTTCAAGAAGCTATGAGCCTATGAAATAAAGAACTTAGCAGAACTGCAGCCTCCTCTGCTCTCTTTTGCTCTAGTCCGTGAAGGAAGGGCATCCCATCAAAAGCTCAACAGTTAAGAATATTCATTTAACCTGTTTTGTTAACTTCAGATTGATTGCAGAAAACTTGTTTTTCAGATCGATCCAAGTATCCTACAGCAGACATTACAGCAGAGTAATTTACTTACTCAGCAGCTGACTGGAGATCCCGCCATGGCTCCACAGAATCCCTCCCTCCAAGCAACAGAAAACACAGTGCCAGCTAATGTGGTTATTCAGCCCATATCAGGCTTGTCTTTGCAGCCCACAGTAACATCATCTGCTAACATGACAATAGGGTCCCTGTCTGAGCAGGAGTCTGTGCTGACAACCAGCGCTAATGGTAAGCACTGTCAGTAGTTTTATTGTGCTTTCAATTTCTTAATTTTACTTAGGATATTACCCACAGTGAGAAAATGTCACCCCTCTGCCTCCCCCCACTCCCACCAAACACCTCAGTGTAATAAGATAAACTTGCAGTTCTTGCTTGAGCATCTTCAGCAAATTTTACAGCTTTGTGTTACCCTGTATTAATACAACTTTTTTCAGAAGGTGAATTAGAGAGTAGGTTTAGATTAGATATTAGGAAGAAATTCTTTTGAAGGTGAAGGTGGTGAGGCACTGTAACAGGTTGCCCATAGAAGCTGTGGATGCCCCATCCCTGGAAGTGTTCAAGGCCGGGTTGAATGGGGCTTTGAGCAGCTTGGTGTAGTGGAAGTTGTCACTGCCCATAACAGGCGAGTTGGAACTATGTGATCTTTAGGGTCCCTTCTAACCCAGGCCATTCTATGATTCTGTATAGTGAAAATACTTAAGAACTTCCGTAGTCTTGAGCAAAATACAAAATCTTCATTCTGAAAATTTTAGCTGCAGAGGAATAAATTGGATGTGAAAAAAATTTATATTTTAGACTGCAAGTTCTAGCATCTCCTGTTGGCTGCACTGATTGTAGTTGTTCAGAAAAGAATGTATAAATTGCTTTAAAAAGTTATGTCAAAAATTCCACCAAAGGATATTAATGGAATTTTGGTTTTGTTCTACCATTTATGTTTAGGTGCGCAAGACATTACTCAAGTCATGACTTCACAGGGTATGGTGTCATCTACAAATGGACAACATGAGATAATGTTGACCATAAATAATTCCAGTTTGAGTCAAGTTCTAGCTCATGCTTCGGGTTCTACTACTGCAACCTCATCAGGAAGTCCTCAAGAAATCACTCTTACAATATCTGGTTTGTGTTTTTAAAAATCTTTAATGATACCAGATCTCTATTTCATAAAGTACCTATACAGTAGCATACAAGGATTTTCACAGTCCACAGTTTTCCCGTGGTGTATTTTTCATATATTCATCAACTTTAAAAGACACTCCCCAAATCTGCATTTGAAAACCAAACACATTTGCTTTGAGAACACATTAGATTGGTTCACTGTTTTATTTATAGCCTCAGTTAACAGCTGGATTTTTATAGATTGATCAAGTTGGTGCTTTGAACCTAGATAAGTGAGATCCATATTTGTCTAAATACTACTAATCTCAGGTATTTCTGTACATGTTAGTATCTGGATTTGCATAATCACATCTGTATTAAAAACTTGTCAAACCTTTGCATAAAAATCTGCATGTGTAGAAATTAATTCTATGTTTTGGTTGTATTTTCTACTTTTATTATTTTATGATCTATTGTTTATAGTTGTAAGAACAGTAGCAGAATAATATAGAGACTATTCCAGTTACAATACGACTTATTTCTATTCAGGCCAAGATCTTATTCAGCATAATTCTGGCAGCACTGATCTGAATACTGGCTTAAGGCTGACAGCACCAACCATCAGCAGTCAGACTACAGGTGCTACATTAACTATAAGCAACGACCAGCTTCTTTCTCAGGGCCCTTCACTAAATGCTCCAGGTATGCATGCATGCAATGATATTTCTAATTGAAAAATATTTTATTTAAAAAATAAATATTAGAATGAAATAGTATAATCTTGCACATCATGATTCGGGAACTTTGAGTGTTTTGTGTTTTCTCATAAGCTTTAAATTGTTATGTCAGTTTAAATGAACTTTATTCCACACAGTAAGGAAAAAAAATTAAAATAAGACATATCTTAAATTAGTACTTTTAGGCAGTTACAGGAGTACTGAAGAACTATATCTATAAACTGGAGGATGACAAAATCTGGTGCCTTTGCTGCAGAAGTGATAAAATATCAAATTTGCTCTACTTCTCAAATTTTGAGATTTTAAGTATGTATATGAATTTCTACCTATATGTTTGTGTATGCACATGACAACCTGGGTGTGCAATACTATGTTCATGAAGCTACATTTAAATGTTATTTTTCTAATTTTATCATCTGACTGACAATTTTAGATGCTTGATTAGCTGCTTAACCAATTTTGTTGATTCCAAAATAGAAAGTCCTAGCAATGAGAAACAGAAATTACTACGTTCACTTAAAATAAGTTTGCAGTTTAGAGTTTATGTATGTAACAGATAATTTTTACCATTTTGCATATATTCTAGAACTTAATACAACAGGTGGAACAAACCTTCCTCCAGCAACACCTATATCTCAGTCTGCAGTTTCTGCACAGAATTTGGTAATGTCTTCATCAGGAGTTGGAGGGGATGGTAGCGTCACTTTGACTCTTGCTGACACTCAGGGAATGTTGTCAGGTGGTCTTGATGCAGTTACACTTAACATCACTTCACAGGTAAGATGCTTTTCTGAACTGACAGATAAATTGATCTTTCTGTCTTACAGGGCAGGAATTGGAGATTTTGCTAGAAAATAATTTTGTCCTGTAAATACATAGTATTTGAAAATTTAGTTAATGTTCCTTCTCTCTGCCAACTCTGTGTGTATGGCATCTAGAAACATGAGCTGTTGAAACAGAAGTGCAGATAAATTTTGCAGGGTTGTTTGTTTTTTTTAAATGAACAGATAGGTTCTGCCGTTTCAAACAGTGTTTGAGATCAGTTTTTAGCGTTAAACTATGTACTTCATCATCATTATTCAGCTTAGTACTCCAAAATACATTATTTCATGTGGTAATTTTTTTTTCCTACTTGTAAACTTGAGGGTTCAAGAGCAGTTGCGACAGTTCTTTTCACAGCAAGTAACAGGGCAGAATTTAATTGACTATCTTTAATAACAGGTGGCATTATAAGAAATTTTATTAAAATGGTGCTGTATGGACTATCATCTCCCTAGTAACCTTACTGTTAGTTTCATTTGTAGCATAATTTAAGAATTTTGTGGTGTCATCAAGAGCCAAAGACATATTGGCAAATAGAATCTACAGAGTGGGGAGATAAAAAAATAGTATTAAAAGACTACAAAGTGAAAATTTAGGGTTGTGTGGTTCACATTTCAGTGTAGATTTTACATCTGAAAACTGGGTCTGTTTCTTCTATTTTCTTGGCTTAACTAAGTTTAGATTGATTTTTATTTACTTTTTTACCTGAGTTAAAGTGTGTAAATGTGTATAAATTAAATACTATTTCTCTTGCATGTGGTGTGATTAAAACTGGTGAAGCAAAGTTATATGCTTCCCTTTGCAGTTTTGCTCTGGGGAAGGGAGGAAAAGATTTCTTAAATCATTCTTATTATATGTTTGTGATTTCTGGTATCACAGAGTAACAAAGCAGAACATGGTTTCATTTCAGACTTTGTAATAATTTAAGTGATTACATTTGGCAGTGTTGCTGTTTATTAATAAGATCCTGTGCCTCCTGTTAAGCATAAATAAAATGGAATCATTGAATAATAATAATAATAACTATGCAAACACAGGAAATCATAGTGAATAGACAGGTAGTATGTAAAAAAACTGTGTTTCCCAGGGAAATTGAAAAGTCATTAAAAGCAGTGCAGAAATAGAAATAGTAAGATATTAGTAATCATATATCCTGAGTAGTGATTTTGTATCATGATTTCATGGGGTTTGGAAGTATGTTTAATTAAGAGATTTAAATAAAAGAAGATACTGTTGGAAGGCCATGCAGGAGAGCAGAATACAGAGGTTAAAGAAATACAAGGGACGGCTGAAACATTCAGCATTTCATGCAAGGCTGGTAGAAATTAATCAGAACTGAATCTAGTCTTACAAACTTCCAGCTGTTGTTGCCCTTAAATTGTTAGATATAAATTTAAAGGTGAAAAGGAGGGAAAACAGTTGCATTTGTTCAGATAGGATTCTGAAATGCTTCTTTCTAAAGGAAAAAGAAAAGTTCTTTTGAGGTGTGAAGACTTACATGACTGCAGTTAAATAGAGTTTTTAAAATATGGTTACTCTTTTTATTTTTTTTTTTGCTCCCCTCTCTGACAGGGTCAGCAGTTCCCTGCTATACTCACAGATTCCAGTCTTGCTAGCCAAAGTGGATCAGGATCACAGCAAGTCATACTGGTGAGCCATGCACCCCATTCAGCATCTGCAAATTCTGATGAAATAACGTATCAGGTAGATACCATACATTTCTGTATCTTTTGTGGTAAAGGACTTTTATTTAATCAAAATACTGGAATAATTCCTTTTTATTCTGAATCATGTGGGCTGGTGTCATTCCCAAACAAGAGTATTGGGAAGAGGTTCTCTGTGACTTCCTAGTCACCCAGATGCTGTTTTAAGTTTTGAGTTAAAAAGCACTTTCTCATATATATACATATTCACACTAGAAAAGAAATGTAATTAATAAGATGTTTCCTTCTACAAATCACATAATCATGCCCTCAACACAGACTGCTCCAAAAATTTCCAAGTCAGTATTTGGATAATAAAAATAGATAAATTTTGGAGCTGTGGGAAAAAAATAGCACCTATTGGTACACTTTTCCCATTCTCTTTCTGTATCCACATTGTTTCAGTGATGGTGCAACATAGTCTTTTCAACTTCTTATGACTTTGAATCACAATAGAAACTTCTATATACGTAGTACAGTTTTGATACTAGAAAAAGTGGTTCAGACTTTTTTTCTTGAAGGCAGAATGAATGTTTTCAACCAGCCTTATAAGGCAAGCTCTAAAATAGGAGAAATGGGAGAGGCAGATGGTGACTTAATTTGTTGCTTTCTATGTTACTGTACTTAGGATTCTTCTGTATCTATAAAGTTGAAGTAATTTGTTGTTAAATTATCTGAAGAAAGTAGTTTTTCCAGGCAGTTATCACTAATTAAAACAAAACAATAATACAGCACACAACCATCCAATTCTATCAATTTTTCATTGTGTTTTAGTACTTCTGGAGGTAGAGCTTTACTTCCTTATGAAAATAGAATCCCCAGTAAAGAAGTTAAACAAATAGAAAATATTCTTCTCCTCTACGAAATCAGAGATAATTTTTTTCTGTCCAAAATGCTTTTGGCTTTGAATTTTGTTTGGTGGGAAATTGAGGGTCATCTGAGATGTTCAGGAGCATAAAACTGAATGTAGAAAAATACAGATACACACACATTCTATTTATGATGTGTTAAGTCAATTTGATCATAGTTAATTAATGTTGTTTTCTTAAAATACATATATGTGTCATTCTTCAGAGCAGTGAATAGAAGTTCATATTTACATATAACTGACTTCTTTTGTGTCTGTAAGTTGCTTGAAGATGCTGTCCAAAAATTTGTCATGTTGAGGTAGATTTTGAAAAATAAACCAATGTGGATGTGCGTATGAAATTATCTGATAGTGTATTTGTAAATTGTTATAGGTGACAGAAGTTTCCCCTAATGTGACTAAAAGCAGTCAAGCAGAAAAAGAAACTCGTGGGCACCAGTGTTTTGAGTGTAGCCAAACCTTTTATTCCGTCACCATGCTGACGCACCACTGCAAAGAGGTTCATGGCAAGGAGCGGATACACGTTTGCCACATCTGCAATAAGGCCTTTAAGCGGGCAACACATCTCAAGGTATTTGGTAATAACAGTTGATTGTTCTCTTAACTCCTTTTGTTTTGGACTTTCTGTGATATTAACGAAAGGTACCTATTAGCCCTTTGTCTTTGCTTTCCCTTTACAGTGTGAGAGGTGTGCATCTGAGAGAGGGAGTCTAAGGGATAATGTATGCACAGATAGAGAACTCTGTTCTGGAGCATGGAGAGGATTTTAATGCATATACTGACTACAGAATGAAAAATGTTAATGCCTGTCATGCAAGTAGTAGTGTCAGGAAAAGATTTCACTTACTTTGTTTGCATATGAATATCATCAGTGCTAATTCTGATTTCCAGATAATCTTTTGGTATCTCAGGAAGTTACCTGCTTTGCTGTCTTACCATTTCATTTGTAGATGCTCTATTGTGTGAGTACAAGTGATAGAGGAAGCGTTTGTTTTAAAAAGTCCTGATATTATTGCTGTTGTCTAGTGATATTTTCTCTGTTTTCTCTAGATTATGAACAACCTAATACTTCCAAGTCTTTTAAAAAAAATTAGTGGTGTACTTAAGTTCTTAATTGGATTATAAAATGTTCCTGTTAGGAATATTGGGCTGTACCAGACAAGTGCTTTGTTCAGGCCGGTATCTTACCTCTGAGAGATACTTAAAGGAAGTAATTTGAAGAAGAGCTTTAAGAAAAGAGGAAACAAATAAGTTGCCCAGAATTTTGCCAGCTTCCCAGAATTTATAGTAAGAAGTTTTTGGAGCCAAAGGCAATGTATTTATATTCATTTATATTATCTTTATATTAGCTTTTAGGAGAGCTCTTCAATAGATTTCCTTTCACTTCGATATAATATTTTAAGGAAATACACTCTCTTTGTGAAGTTCACCCTGTTGGAGTAATCATGTCTGTCAACTAGACTGTTGGAAACTATCATAAAACAGGTTGTTGTGAAACTCTTAACCTCTGACTTAGAAGAAATTTACCAGGAGAAAAACCAAAGGAGTCTTGATACTTGTTTTCCTTAAATAGTGATAACAAACTCTAAATCAGTCTCTCTTCAATTTGTGTTCTTAGAACTGGCTGCTGTTACTTTTTTTTTTTTCCATAATTAAACCTTGATTTCTATTATGTCCTGGGCCCAGGTTAAATGTATGACAAGATAACTTCTTACTCTCATATGTCCCTCGGATTATTATCCATAACTGATTTTTCAGGAAGGCAGTGATTGAAATTGCAATAAGAAGTTCCAGGACAGGCACAAGAGACTTCAAGGCCTTGGGACAACTTGTTAAGGGATCAGAAGCACAAGTAATCTTTTCTATCCTTGCAGTTGCAGGGAGTGATGTAGGAGGAGGCAGGAAGAGCCAGCAGATCAATAACTGACTTGAGACTGGCATCACCAGCGGAATTTTGGGGTTTTTGGTCATGGATTGGTCTACACAACAGCAGGCCTGCTGCAGATGGGCTACACTTGTCTCAAAGGGGGAAAAAGATCTTTGCTGAGGAGTTAGCAGGGCTAATTGAAAGAGATCATCTAAACTAGATTTGTAGGGAGAAAGGGATAAAACTGGACTTGCCGGAGATAAGCTTGAGGGCAGCACACCAGTGTTTGAGGGTTCGTGTGCCAGCGACGTCCTTCGGGCTCCACCCCAGTATGCTGACTACACTGGAGCACATTCGAAATGTCCCTGTACATGTGCATGTAGCACTGTAGCCATCTCAGTGGAGGTAGGGGAAATGGTCAGGGAGCTGCTACACCACTTAGACATGCACAAGTCGTCTATAAGACTGGATGGAATCCACCCAAGGGTACCAAGCGACCTGTCAGAAGAGCTTGCCAATCCACTTTCAATCATTTATGATGAGCAGTGCTGGCTAACCAGGCGGGTCCCAGTTGACTGGGTCTTAGCACCTGTGATGCCCATCTACAAGGGCTGGAAGAAGGATCTGGGAAACTTAAGGCCTTTCAGCCTGATCTCAATGCCAGGAAAGGTTATGGAGCAGCTCATCTTGAGTGCCATCATGTGACACATGCAGGACGGCCAGGATATCAGGCACAGCCAGTATGGGTTTATGAAAAGCAGGCCCTGATTGAGTAATGTGATTTTCTGTGACGAAGTATATCACTCAGTGGAGGAGGGAAAGGCTGTGGATGTTGTCTACCTGGACGTCAGCAAAGCCTTTGACACTATTACCCGTAGCATACTCCTGGAGAGACTGACTTCCCATGGCTTGGACAGGTTCACTGTTTGCTGGGAAAAAATTGGCTGTATGTCCAGGCTCAGAGAGTGGTGGTCAATGGAATTACATCCAGCTGCTGGCCAGTCACGAGTGGTGTTCCCCAGGGCTCAGTACTGGGGCCGGGTCTATTTAATATCATTATCAATGATCTGGACAAGAGGATCGAGTGCACTCTGTCATTTTGCAGACAACACCAAGTTGGGCAAGAGTGTTGATCTGCTGGAGGGCAGGAATGCTCTGCAGAGGGATCTGGACAGGCWGRGTCAATGGGCTGAGSCCAATTGTGTGARGTTCAACAAGGCCGAGGTCCTGYCCTTGGGTCACAACAACCCCAGGCAGCGCTACAGGCTGGGGGCAGAGTGGCTGGAAAGCTGCCGGTGGAAAAGGACCTGGGGTGCTGACTGGCAGTGGCTGAACGTGAGCCAGAGTGTGCCCAGGTGGCCAAGGAGGCCAATGGCATCCTGGCCTGTAGCAGGAATAGTGTGGCCAGCAGGAGCAGAGCAGYGACTGTCTCTCTGTAATTCAGGCTGGCAAGGCTGCACCTCAAATCCTGTGTTCAGTTTTGGGCCCTCACTTCGAGAAGGACATTAAAGTTCTGGAGTGTGTCCAGAGAAAGGCAACGGAGCTGGTGAAAGGTGTGGAGCACAAGTCTTAGGAGGAGCACCTGGGCGAAGCTGGGGTTGTTTAGCCTGGAGAAAAGGAGGCTGGGAGGTCACTTACCACTCTCTACAACTCCCTGAAAGGAGGTTGTGGCCAGGTGGGGGTTGGCTTCTTCTGCTGGGTAATGAGCAATAGGACAAGAGGAAATTGTGTTAGGGGAGGTTTAGATTGGATATTAGGGGAAATTTCTTAACTGAAAGGCTTGTCAAGCACTGGCACAGGCTGTACAGGGAAGTCGTCGAGTCACCAACTCTGACGGTATTTAGAAGATGTGTAGATGTGGCACTCTGGACAGTGTCTTAGCAGACATAGTTTAGTGGTAGACTTGTCAGTGCTGGTTAATGGTTGGYTTTGATCTTTAAAGGTCTTAAAGGACAGTTTCATTTGCCACTGGACCATCATGTACTAAAACAAATTCCACCCCTTATCAGACTCTTCTCTTTATCAAGGTGTTAATAGCAGCATCAGCTGTGAGCAGCCTTTAACGGCAAATTCAACAAAGATAAATGAAACCATGGGATTTGGCTTAGGATTTTGGGAAGGGTTTAGTGATCTGTTACTCATGGTCTTCATTTTATACTGATGGAATTCTGGAGATCACCAAAAATATTAAGGGCACTGCCAAACTTCAGGCTTTTCAGAAAAACCCAGTTAGAAGTAAGGGTATCAAGGGTGTCAATGTTTAGATGCCAGTACTTAACTATGTACATTTTTTCCAAAGATATCAGTGCCAGCAGATTCACAATTATCCACAAGAAAATCCTCTTTAGAGATCATATACGAATACCTCCACCACCCACCTTACCCCGAGTGTCAAGACTTTTCAGTCCAATGACTTCAGTTCCCCTTCTGATGTGGGTTACTCTCCTGTTTTACAGCTTCAGAGATGAGAATCTTAAGATGTGCACAGTGACTAAACTGTCCAATTTCATATCAATGTGTAGTGGAACTATCTGCAAGTTAACTGTTGATAGTAAATAAGGCACAGACATGATTCCAAGATGAAAGGAAAAAGGCCTTATCATCTTATTAAAACAATGGAAGAAAACAGTATTTATTGCCACACCTTCACAGGTGGTTACAATTAATGTTTGAGGAGAGATGGGGTGTAAGAGTGACATGCCAATGCATGAGTAATTTCAAAGAAGGTTTCCTGATCTTCCTGATTAGATAATGCTTTTTTGGTGCCCCAAGATAATTACTCTCTGAAGAATGAAAGAATTACACAAATAAAGTTGTGAAACATCACATGAACAATCAGTAAAATACTAAGTATAAAGAGATGATTGCAATTCAGAATGTTGCATTTCCATGAAATATTTTCAAAAGTATATTTATTTTACAGGAAAAGTATAAGAGATGCACAGATCAGTGGAACAGAATTGCGTCACAAACTGTTTCTTCAGAGAAAGTTGGCAGAAAGTTTTACAGGGCTATCTGGATGATATCTTTGCTTTCAAGTGGAAAATGGGGTGGTGGGCTGTTGGGATTTGGAGGTTTGGTTTTGTTTGGTTTTTTGTGTGGGTTTTGTGGTGGAAGAAAGAAGCAACTGGTTTCAGATAATTTTTCTGGAGTAGGTCATAGTGTGCTTCCGCCATTTCAGTGCTTGAGGGGGTAATGAACAAGATAAAACCAAAAGATTATGTTTATTTCCACCTAAGCTGGGGTTTATAGATATCTGATTTTTCTAAGAATACCTTATATTATTTCCCTATAATACCATATTATTATAATTACTGTAATAATAATATTCTTCCGTGTAACTGTCTCGCTGATTTTCCAGTGTAAACAAATTCTGCAGACACAGTTTGCTTCAGTTCGTGGAGTGAGGAATAGGACTTCATAGACATCAAGAAGGCTTATTGTTTAGGTATAGTAAAGACTAATTAATAGTTTAGTCTGTAATGAAATAGACTAGAAAAGAATATCCACACACAGTTTAGAAAGTGGACAAGTATTTGCAGTACTGTTTCACAGACAGTTCTTGATTAGTTTTTTGTAGTTATGTATATTTTTATTTATTTTCTTTTGTAATTTGAATTTTATCTTGGCATTGATAAATAAAATGAAAAAAATTATAGATAACATAAGATACTCTTCTAAGTTTGCAAAACTTCTGGGCCCAGCATCAGTGTATTAAAAACAGCTGTTATTGATGCATCTTCACAAAGATAAAGCATACTGCTATTTTACCTGTAACAACCTTAGTGATTTTATTTTCTGGTGTTTTTTTCAATTAAGAGTCTGTTGTGAAGTGGTTCTGTTTGCATCTTGACATCGTGCAGCTGTGTGTGTGTATGTTGTGATAGTTGCCTCTTTGAGGCCTGTACAGTTTTACGGTGTTACCAATTCAGGTGCTGAGGAATACCTACACAGACCAGGAGGGAGATGGGATACTGTAGAGGAGAGGGGGAAAAATCTTACATTAGCTCACAATGCACAGTTGTTAAAATATCTCTTTGTAGATGAAAAAACCATTTAAAGAACTCTGGTTTGTTTTTTTGTATTTTACTATGCTTCAGATAATTAGTGAAGGGCCAAAAAAAGAAAGACATACAGTTATTGATGGAGTTTTTCCGAAGTGTAAAGATACCAAGGGTTCAGCCTTAGAGAGAGTTGATACACAAAAATGATCTCTCAATTAAAAGAAAAAAATAAATGTAGGCTTGCATTTTCTTCCAGCTTGTCTGCTGATGACTAAGATCCTCTGCTTTTGTCTTCAAGGTGTGAATATATTTTTATGTTAAGTACTGAAGTCTTTTTAAATGGCCTGAATTTTTTTTTTTTTATTATACTGGTTTAGGAACACATGCAAACCCATCAGGGTGGACCTTCACTGAGTTCCCAGAAGCCTAGAGTGTTTAAGTGTGATACTTGTGAAAAAGCTTTCGCTAAGCCAAGTCAGCTGGAGAGACACAGTCGCATCCACACAGGTGACACCAGAAATTATTTTTATCTTGCAAGGTTTTCATGTGAATATCTGGGTGTTATGTTTGGAGTCCTTGCTTATGCTTTCAGCTAACTGCATTTAAATATCAACTTAAGCTTAAAAAATCAAGTCAATTTCTTACCTCGTGTGTTTGGAAATTAAAAGGAGGAACAGCAAACTGGAAAACTCATGTGCTTCACTAAGCTGATCTGTATTTTGGGACTGGCAGTACTGCAGTGATAATGTGAATGCATGAGCTTTTATCTAAAAGTTTGTCAGGCTTTGAAACAGATTAATAAAAGCATATTTTAAAGCATTGTTTGAAGTGATGTAAAGACACTGGATGTGGTCATCCTCAAGCATATAGAAGAATCTGCAAATGAGAGGGTGTGCTCAGTGATGTTAAACACGGGATGAGGCTTGACTGCTGATATTGACTGCTGTATGCAGTGCTTCATTGTCACTGAGCTGCTTGTACAGGTCATCTGTTTCTAATGCCAGTGCCTTTAATTTGTTGTGTTCTTTTCCACTTAATTATTTTCTTCAACAGGTAATCTAGAAGTCTATACTGGCTTCTCTTAGGGAGAACTCATTTTCTGTGATGTAAGTGCTGTTCAGGTTGCAGCTTCTGCCCTGCTGTAAGTTAAAAGCTGTACATAGGATGATAGCCCAGCTGCCCTCCTTGTCACCTTCTGTGCCTGACGAACAGTCTTCTTAACAACATGAGTTCTAAATATAGGAGTCAGTTCTCTGAAACAAGTTCTTTCTTTTCCCTACCACTGCTACCAATAAAGAGTTGTCATGGCTGCTAAACTTAGAGAGGACAGGGGAAAGTTATCTGTGTTGCTACTAAGCTGGAGGGGACCAATGAATTTGACTGGATGTGCTGTAGAATAAGAAGACTCCCACAAAAGGATAACTCTCTCTTTCAGTGAGTCAGCCAAAGCTTTCTCTTTTCCCAGCATCAAGCTGTTTTGTGGTTACTGTGTTAAGAAGGAACATTCTGGTTCTGCCGTGGGTAGGAAAAGAGAAGTGGGAGTTAAAATCCAAGGAGATGAAAATTCTTTAGAATCCCTCAATAATTTGCTTTTTGCAAAACTGACTTAAATAACACAGACTCTTTAAAAAGTTATGTCTCCTAGTTTAAGGGTTCCACAAAATATGTAGAAAGCAGGAAAGACGACCAGTTGCTCTCTTCCGTGCTTAGTTTCATGCTGCTGCCCCACTGTCATAGGCACAGAGCAGTTCAGGAAGGCTGAGAACAGAGCTGTGTCCTTTTATTAATCTGTTTCTCATAAATCTTCACCATCATAGGAAAAAGTCTTTCTGTTTTGGAATGACTTGTCATTCACTCAGTAAATCCTTAGATATTTTTGGATTTCTCTTTACTAGGGTGCTCATGTGCTAGGCTGTAACAGACCTTGCTAAATTCATATTTATTTTTGTGTTTCAACAGTGTCAGACAACAGTAGGTCAATCCATATGATAGTAATTCTTTCAGAAGAGAATGKTCTTTTAGAAATCACTTAAGACCAAAAGAGTGAAAATGTGCTGCACAGAAGTGTTTAGATGGATGCACTTACATAAACTATGATAGGAAAGGTTTATCTAAATCTAAACTGACTAGTTTTCATAAAGGTACCACCATTGTCTGTGAGAAACTGTCATTTCTATCTTGAGTAAACATTTTTAACCATTTCTAATGGGTAATAGCTACTGAGTCAATGGTCAGAAGGAAAACACATTATTTCTCTGAATATCTCTAAATATCTTGTTATTTAAGATTTATCAGTGAAGAGTGGTTTCCTGAAATGTTGAAGTTAGAGGGAAGCAGTTGCTTCCATTTCTACCAAAAACCATGTGGTAATCCATTACACCAAAAAGGCTGTTGACCTTCACTGAATTTAAAAAATGGAATCAAAAGTATTTGAGGAAACCTAGATTTCTCTTCAAACTAGTGAAAAAGTTGTTAACAAAAATAGAAAGAAAATTTCTGTGCTTTAAAGGACCTTCTGTTGATTGTCTGAGAAGTTGGATTTGGCATGCATGTGGGAACACTGACATACAGGTAATGAAGGGAGAGAGATACTGGTCCTCCAAGGAGGAACTTGGAAAAATATTTTTGCTCCTGCTTGTGCTTTATTGTGCTAACTAGTAGCAAGGTGTATCTTAGGGCTTTTAGAAGTCCTTAATGACATACAACAATGTGTCTGGTGTTCATGTCAGAAGTTGTGGTGTTGAGTGTTGAAGCAAAAGTCTGATTTTGCAAAGTATGTATTTTTAAATTTTAAAATATTTTTAAGTTAATATGTTCTCATGTTTATAGTTAGAAATCGGTAGTATTCTCGCAGAATTGGAACAATAAGTAAGATATGGGAATCCACTAGTTGCTGTTGGCACAGGAGGCCACAAGTCCCATGCAGAATTACCAGGACGCTTTTTTTTTTTAACGTATTTGGCTTTTTAGTTTCTTAAAGGCATCAGCTTTGTTAATTCTAGTACATTGCTTTATCTGCATTACTCTAAATGGTGTAAAAAGGTGRTGATTTCCTTGAGTACAGAAAAGTCAGATTGGTAAATTGATTTTTTTTGTACCTCTGTTAAATAACTTAGATGAGAAATTGGATAGGAAAGATAATATCAATTATTTAGTACTTATGTAACTATTCTGACGTTTATTTTGAGATTTTTGCTGACAATATGGAGCTATAGCACTGTTTAGAGAAAGTCTCAAGGAAAATGATGTCTATTTCATTTCTRGGTCATCTTAATAATTTTACTGAATTCCAAACTGTATATTAATGTTGAAAGGAAAAAGTATTWAATATGTTTTTCTTCTTTATAAAGGGGAACGGCCATTTCAGTGTACACTGTGTGAAAAGGCATTTAACCAGAAGAGTGCTCTTAAAGTCCACATGAAAAGGCACACAGGAGAGAGACCTTATAAATGTGATTACTGTGCAATGGGATTTACGCAGAAAAGCAATATGAAACTGCACATGAAACGGGCTCATGGTTACACTGGTACGTGGCATAGCAGTAGTACTGCTGAGGGCAGGAATCCATATGTTTTGTTAGGAGAGCACAAAGCACTTCCCTTAAGTTATTGAGGAATCAAGCACTAATAGCCAAAGACCACAGTTGATGAACTCATAGTTGCACATGCGACCCAAAAGTCAGGTTGAAACACCAATTTTTTGCTGTTTATGGTTCCTTGTTTTTTATGTGGAGCTGTGTGTAGAGAAATACAGAGTTCAAAAATTATTCTAGGAAAACAGTATATTGTATTGAATTTTTTAACATTTTTTTCCAAGACCGTCTAATGAATTTACAGTATCTGAAGTAATTGTGTAATACCCATGTTCCCATCATGTTTCCTTTGTTCTCGAGTGCTGTATTTGCATTTTTCTTACACTATACATCAAATCATACTCACTTGCCTTTTTCTCTTGTACCTTGGTAGGTCCTGTACAAGAGCCTGCGAGTCACCAAGAACAAGAAGGGGAAGACATTAGTCGTGCTCTGAATTTAGAAGAAGTGGTACAAGAATCTTCAAATGAATGGCAAAGTATAGGCAATGTTTTTCGATGACACCTTAAAATTTGAAAGTTAAAAATGTTTCTGGGACTTGAACTTTAAAGCTTCAAGCATTGAAGATACTAACAATAGAATAATATATTATAGTTTTTTTAATTATTTACAAAAATTACCTAAAAGATGAATTCTTTTTTTTAAGCTTGTAGAAGAATATTGGGAAAACATCATTTAATCTGTGCTAAGTTGTCTGTGAATCARTGAACTCAGGTAATAATGTATACAGTTTCATCTTTGAATTCACAGCCAGTATATCAATTTAAAAATAAACTGGAACTTTATATCAGAATAGAATGATTCCCATTTTTAATGGAGATGAATAATAACTTCACAGGAAAATCATGAAAGTGTTGGTCAACTTTTTTTTAATGTGTTTAAAGAAATACTTGAGATTGGAAACAAAGTGTTGCAGTTGATGCATGCATGCAGTATAAAATAGTGGAGTTTTGCCTTTTTTTTTCTTACAAAGCACAGGAAAAGGCTGTATTTCTTTTCAAAGCTTTCTTTTTTAATGCATTTTGAGAATTTGTTGAAAAAAAATAAAATACTGCAAGCTCATGGCTTTTCTTGAGAGGAAGCATGTTCATTTTCATTCCAACCACAGAGGCAGACAGATGTTAGTTTTTACAGTAAAAGTCTGAGATTTTGGAATTGGCAATAATTACTTAAAAAGAATCCAAACAAGAAAAGGTTCCAGTAAAAGCCTCTGTTGTTGTTTGCTGTACTGGGTCAGCAGGTACTTATCTCAGTATCTGTGGAAAACACAGCCATATACTAAATCTGTGAAGTAAACAAGTACAATTTTGTGGTAGCAGTGAGAAAGTTAGATGCACACTATGTCACCTATATTATACAATGTTCCCCAGTGCTGTAAACAGTTATCATTTTGAATCTGTAAATTCCTTATTATTTTCTTTGTGGATTTTGGAAATATGTTACATTTATTTGTTGTTTAAGTCATTGTTTCAGCAAAACTACCTAGCTGAGTATTGCTTTCAAAGGTGCCACTCGTTAAGTATATTCATAGCAAAGAAACACTGGAGTAAAAACGTAGTTGTCTTTTAGACATTCCAAAGACAGAAGCTGTTTTCTTATTTTTGCCTTGTTCTTTTGAATTTTATTTATATGTTACATATATATAGATATATATATATATGTGTGCTTATATATGTATATATATATTTAAAGTTTATGAGCCTCTGTGTGGCTGATCAGTATATTTTGTAAATACTAATCCCAGTTGCAAGAAGTTCATCTGTTCGGTTGCCACAAGTACTTCTAGATCAGTGGTGGATATGTTGTACGATAATACAGACCTGGACTTTAATTTGCTTTCTAAAAGATAATTGTACTCAGATCCAAAAAGCCCTTTTCTGTAAATATTGTCTATACTCTGTCTATGATAAAAACTAGTTATTTCAGATTGCTGAAGCAAGAAATTGCTGTTGGTTTTGATAGGGCATCTCTTAATTCTTTTGTTAACTGTTCAGCATATGTATATAAGTAATATAGTTGGTGACATGAAAATAACACTTTTGTTATGTGGAATATTTAATTCAAAAACATGCTAAATAATATTACTTTTTTCCAAATTCTGTTTCGTGTATTTTTTAAGCATATGATTCTGGATCCTAGGAGATTGGAAAAACTCCGTTTACAGAAGTGCGTGTCTGAATATTAGATGTAAAGAATAAAGTCCTTCCAGCAGTGCCTTCCCTTCCAGGCAGCCTGTGAGTGTTTCAGCTGTTTAAGAAAGACATTGTATTTTACAGCTGTCTGGCCTCATGGCATAGCACCCTGTTTATCTGTAATAATATTGCAAAATGTGCTGTGTTGCATGTGCCGTGTATGAAATATTTTCTCTGCTATTTCAGGAGTACTTTATTAATGCACAAAGGGCTTGGAACTAGGTGATCTTTAAGGTCCCTTCAAACCCAAAGCATTCAGTGATTCTGTGATACTCAGTAAGCACAACCTAAAAGCTGATCTTGTGAGTAAAAAGATGCCATTTTTAAAGGGTCACTTCGCAAAGTGTTATGCCTTGGTTAGAGGCAGTGAGTCTGTAGCAAGCCTTGGAAGTGTTAAATAAACAGTGTAAGTTATGGTGTCAGCTGACATTTTTCCTGAATTCAGTTTGCTACTCCTTCAGCACTTGGAAATCCTGTCAGTTACAATAATAGACTTTTTAAAAATTTCTTTTTAACATTGTATTTGATTTGCTTCCCTGCATCCTCTTCCCCCATGAACTTCAAGCGTCCTGACAGGTTTTTATAGCCTTGGTAAGATTGAGTTGGAGCTTTTCAAAGCAGTGTGTGTGTTGATGTTCAGTACAAATACAGACACGGTAACCAATATGTTGRTATTTTCAAAAGCAGTGTTAAAGTAGATGCATTATTTAAGGAAGCAGAAGAACTCTTGTTCTTAGGAGCGCTTGAAGAGCCACGATGTATAGTGGGTAAGTGAACAGTGCTTAGGACAGCCTCTGTTCTTTCTGGTTTGATGCAGTAGTAGGCTTGTGCTAGCCTTGGGCTTTTTGGCTTGTGTCTGCTCACAGTTTCTTTTGGTTTATGTCCATTCCTTCAGTACATTAAATTACCCACTCCTAGTATTGGTTGTGCATTCCTGTTTCAGGAAAAATCCTTTGCTTACAAATCAAATGGCCATTTGAACTGCTGATTTTCATCAGAGCTACTAGTGAGTAACTAAAAGAATAAATTTCAGGCTAAGTTTTAATCTCTTTTCGTGTTGGTAAAACAATGCTTTCAAGTACTGTACGTATTCCTCTAAAGGAAGTATATCCAAAAAAGCCACTTCCACCCTCTGGGAAACATGACTGAGGGGGAAGAAGAGTGATGAAGGCAAGGAAGAAGTTTTGGATAAATTCTGTTGCTTTACAGTGCAGTATTTTGAAAGATTTATTTCTCTGGTTTTTTCTTTAAATATGCTTTCACATTTTTGAGGGCTATTTGCACCACAGCTGTTCATGAGGGGGACAGGTTTTCATCGCCTGTTCGTAGATATTTTATGCTTTGCAATATCCCTCTGGCCTGGAGCTGTCACTCCGTAGACACTGGCATTCCATAATTCTTGTGTCCTACTGTCAGCCTTCTGGGCCATGCAATGTCACTAGAAGCCTACAGGGTCCCAAAGTGTCATTTTCTACTATCTGAACATTATTCATAAACTCTGTATGTGTGTGGGGGGAAATAAACCAAGCAGACCTAAATATATATGTATATATATATCTATAAATATATATATGTGACCTTTTCCTATGTAAAAAACAAAACTGGCCCAAGTTTCATTTCAAGTTGATTACTTTATTTCAATAATGACTATTTTTAAAAGCTGTGTTCCTATAAGAACAACACGTGTTCAAATTAAATCGACTATTACGTTGCAGAGTATACATCTGAATGAAGCTACAATAGAAAAATACACATAGCAACCAACGAGGGTAATAGGTGTAATATGTGTGTGTATGCTTAATAATTTTGGCAGTTTTGTTTTCTTTAGTCTCTRTGTATTTTCTCTATGTATCTCATCTTCCATTGCTTCATATTAATGGACACTGATTTAAACCTACAATAGTTTTAGATGTGAAATGCAATTAACATATATATTCATAGGTAACTTTCACTGGGCACTTATTAGGAATGCAGTTTCAACCTAGGAAGCACTAACTGTAATCTACAGTGCATAGGCTAAAACTAAAAATATAAAATAATTAATCAGACACTTAGATGACAGTTTGAAGAAATGGTAAGTTTAAGTAATAAAACAGTGCAATTCAGAAGAGCCTTTTATTTCCCTAAGTGTGGTTGGAAATACAGTCTCCACACATTCATTTTAGTAATTTGTGAACAATTAATATCTAAATCTAACTGAGCTATAATTTATTCCTACGAGGCAACTACAATACAACAGTTAAATGTTCACAGTAGTTTACTATGAGTTTGCTTTGGTGCACTGCCCTTAATAGGCATCCAGGTGTTACTCAGGCAAAAGATGAGCCAATCAAATACAACACTGCTGCAATACTGAGAGAAAGGTTTGACATTCTAACGTGAGATGTGCAGGACTATCTGAGATACCAGTACTGAAGGGCTTTCTTTCACAAATTAGACTTTTTTGTTTATATGCTTATTTACTTCTTGTACTGCGAAGTTAATGCTGTTGCAGCAGAGTTTATGTGAAGCACCAGTGACGTCCAGTGGTCACTTGTGCAATCTTAGATGTTTCTCTGGGAATATCCCTTATTTTGTAACATTAGTCTAACTCAAATTTGAAATCCTCTTTCTCTCCCTCATCTACTCTTTATTCTAATGGTTTGGAAGCAATAAGCAATTTGTAGTATGGAAAGAATTTCCTTATTGCTATTGCTCCACATCGTATTGATTCTACAACATCTGCCCCCTCCCACACTTCACATACTTTGAACTCCCAATGTTTGATAAACCTTTCCATGACTGCCTAATCCTGTTATGAAAATAAATTATTCTGTGAGTGAGAGAAGGAAGATTAAAACAAAACAAAACAAAAAAACCAAAAAAAATTTGGATAAACAGTCCTTACAACTTCTGCACATGTTGGGGTTTTTTTTGTTTCTAACAGCAGTGTCTCAAAAATTCATTAACAGCAGTGCTCAGTATCCAAGACATTATAGCTCTTTATTTGTAATTCTGATGTTCACTAAAACGAAACCAGAAGAGTTGAGCTTAAATTAGGTGCTTGGGAGAAATAAAGGAGTCCAGCATACAGTTAAGGCATCCTGAAGAAGAAAGGGTAAAGTCAGAGATCTTGTTACTTCACATAAAACAAGGAAAACATCTAGTAAAGCTACTTTTTGTGTTCCTTTCATTCAACTGTTGCTCAGGGATTGCCAATAGAAGTTTGTATAATCTACTGCATGCAGAACCTAATTGGCATTAAGTAATGGATTGCATCTATCTAGGTAATTGTGGCAGCTGTTACTAATTTTAAGGCAGTTACATTATGAAGCAGAGTACATGATCCTTGGATGGCATCTTGGAGCTTCAGCGCCTAGCAATGGGTGAACCAGACCGCGATCCAGGTCGGGACCCAGAGCCTCCCTGTGGAAGGAAGAACAGAGTTGTATTAATTAGAAATTAAAATGTTAATTAATTACTATGGGGCTGTACATTGAAAAACATCAATCTGTAGTAAGTGTGACAAAATTTTAAATACTATCTAATGAAGATGGCCTGCAGTTGCCTCTAGTACATCACTAAATATTACTGGGACTTTCACTTCAAAAAGATGATTGATTTTCATATATTCTCACATTGGATTAATTTACTCTCATTAAATCTTCCACACAGGACTAGACAGTCTCTCATTAATCACTTTTAAGTGCATGTTCTTACTCAGGCCTTCCTAATGAAAAAAATTTATTTGCTTGGACATCATGGAAAATTTCATTTTTATATACCCTGTACTGTGTGTATGCTTCAAAAAAACCAAACAACTAAACAAAATCTCCACACCTTGCATATGAGGTGTAATAGTCTCACATCTGAAAGAACTGAAAGTTAATAGTTTCATTCTGCAGTAGATTCTCAGTGTTACATCAACATGAGATTTGTATGGAAAGCTCAGATGCAAATATAGGAGACAGCTAAGAAAAGATAAAAGGGCCGAAACCTGCCCTATTCTTAGAAATAATAAAGTGTCAAACTAGGAGGAAAAAACTGTGACAATTCATAAATCTGCGCTTGAGAAAAGAAGCAGTTTTATAGCAAAGATGATCCAAGCTGAAATTTTGACATTTCATTTTTTGGAATTTAAGATTAGGCTCGCTTGATATCTTGTTCCCTTAGCTTTAGCAACTCTTCTATAGGCAAATCTTGAAAAATTACACTTAGGACCACAAATGTGAGATGGTGTGGTAATTGTTACTGTAATAAGGTGATGACTGAACTGTTTACTTAAAAAAAAGCACATGCGTGTACTTTGAGACTTAATTTTCTTTATTTATGTTCTCATCTTTCAGTGCTGCCTCCTTAGTTAGAACTGTTTCAAGGAAAATTCAAGCTAATTCATGAGGTAATCAGCTTTTTTCTTTCAAAGATATCTTAAAGAATGGATAACTTTTTTATTTTACAAGACTGTAGAACTCTGTAAAGAAATAGTAATTAATGCCTTCTGCTGTAAACAATGGGTCTAAATCAAATGGGCCTGAATAAAACTTGTATCAAAGTTCCAGAAATTATAATGGCTGGCAAAAGGCTATCTAAAAAGTAGCACTGGTGTATGTATCTCTCAGATATATATAAATCTAAGCTAAAATAGGTGTGATGATTATGCAAAAAAGAGAATGTTCAATTTCATGGGAGGTCATTAATGTGTATTTTCAGATGTTGAAATGATGAAACTTTACAAATAATGTCAGTACATAGCCATGGAATAGTTGATGTATCTGAACCCCACTAAAAATTACCAAGTGCCTAATGTGAAAATAAGATTTAAATGTGTTTGATTTTTACCTGGGCCTCTGAAGAGATCATTCATTTTCTTAAATTGCAACATAAGAATTCCTACTACTTCCTTGAAGTTTTTGTGTTGTCACTCGGTGCTGCATATATGTGGAAAACAACTGTACAATGGGAGAGATAAAACCTAAACTGTGTAAGAGACAAAAATGTGGGTTTTGCTACAGATGAAGGCACTGTTACATCTGTTGCAGGGAGGAATAGTAGGAGTCTGAAATGATCAGCTCTGCTCTGGATCTCAGACCTTCTGACTTGAGTTAAGATGACTGCTTATTGCATCTCCATGTGCAAATAGTGCACTAGGTGATTTGTTACGAGTGAATTCACTGCCTTCACTGCCTTTGAGGGAAAACACAGTGTTCCTTAAAGTATCTGCCAGTGGATATAGTGTGCTTTTCATGTGTCTCTTTCCTGACATAGAATATGAAAAATCCTCTCACAACTGACCTTTTTTTCCTGTTCTATTTTTGTTTATTGCCTGTGTTGTTGTGGCTGTGCTGTGCCTTGAAATGGGGCATCGAACCAGACTAAAGATAATCTGATCAAATGTTTATTTCTAGTATGACAGTTTTCTGATTTGCCTCGTTTTGTGGTGTCGTAACTTGCGATACTGACATACTGTAGGAGTTCTCCCACCTGGGGTGGGAACAACAGGGACTGCTGGAGTTGTTACTGCATCCAAATATGTGTCCAGCACTGCCCTGTACTACCCTTCTGCAGTTTATCAGTTCCCTCTCATTTTCACTATCCTAAATACTTCAGCAGCAACAAGCTGTGTCATCTCATTTGTCTTCTATATTCCAGATCATTTTTGCATTCAGTAACAACACTGATCCTGGTGCAGRTCTTTGTGGGACATTGTGGACTTACCTTCTTTCCTGATGGCCTCAAACTGTGTATTTTTACCTTTGTTTCCTATCATGTAAGTAGTCCCTAAGCCACAAAATAACCTTCTGGTTTATCCATGCAAATCTAGTTCCATCAGAAGCTTTAAGGAAATGTGGTTGTTTCAAACATAGCAGGTTCTGGAGAGGTTTGGCTTCTCTTTTTCCCAGTTCAGTTTTTTTTGTACTTAAAGTTCAGTTGTACTTTACCAGTTTAAAGATTCTTGAAAGAGTGCCCTGGCCCTCATGATAGGATCCCTTGTGTCCCTTGTGAGCAGATTTATGCTCATAGAATTTTCCACTTCCGTATCCTGGCTTGTGTCCTTCACCACCCTGCAAAGAAAGATTTTCATGTATAATGCAAGTTAC
The DNA here is from genome assembly GCA_003713295.1 of Parotia lawesii. Classification (NCBI taxonomy): domain Eukaryota; kingdom Metazoa; phylum Chordata; class Aves; order Passeriformes; family Paradisaeidae; genus Parotia; species Parotia lawesii. The sequence continues at coordinate 1,536,919 of RAHM01000091.1, forward strand.
CACATTCGAATTATCATATGCACGTTGTAGTCTTTGTTTGTGATCACTGAAATGTAATACTTAAATGAAGAATTTGGAGGTTGTTGCAGTAAAACAATCTTTTATGTGATAAACAAGAATGAAGGAAAATGTTAGGAAATTATCTGAATACATTCAAATCTGAGAGAAGCATCAATCTGTAAAAAATGAATTCATATTCAAAAATTAAATACTCAGAAGGTTAACCTGTGTGACAAAACTTAAAATGTTTTAATTTCATGAGTTCTAAGATGTCAAACACATTAGCTAATATGTGGTGTTCTGATAGTGAAAGAAATGCTTAATGGCTTGAAGGCTTTGATATTTTGTCTTAAAATGCCAGTAATTTACATGCCATCTCATATAAAATCAAACCTGTGGTAGAGAAGTAGAATTTAATTAGTTGTGAGAGAACTGTGGGAAGAACTTGTCTAGGAATTGCTTAGGCAGATCACTTCTAACTGACAGGAAAGGTGGGACAAAATACCGAGGTTAGTGACAGCATTAGTTTTACTGTGTAAAGGCAGTTGGAAAAGTGGAATAAGCACCTATCTCATCCCAGCCCTCCCTCCCATTTTTGGTCCATCCCAGGAGAAGAAAAATGCAGCAGATGAGTCTTCCAGGAGCCTTTAAGGGAAGAGAACTTTGCCATGCAGTGGATTTTGCTCCCTTCGTGCTGAAGCAAAAGAAATTATTGCTGCAAGGGCTGTCAAATTGCAGGATAAGAGCAAGCAACACAATTACCATCTTAAAGTGCTGTGGAAGGAGGGAGGAAGGTGGAACAGGAAAAGCAAAATAGCAGAACTGAGACAAAACAAAATTATCACGTTGCTGCAGCAGCTTGAGGCAATGGAGCAAGGTATGCTTTGGCCTGGTAAATAAAAGGGCTGTTACCAAAAGCACATTCATCACCTACCCAGCTAAATCTGGTGAGGGATAATCCTCTTCCCTGTACATGCAAGAAATAGAAACAATGACATGATGATCACTATGGAACACAGCGTCTGGGTCTGCCATACATAGAAGAAGATGAAAAGACAGCCAAGATTATGAAATAATGGCCAGGTAATGAGGCAGGCAGGAGTTGAAAACAACAATCTGTACAGCCATTTCATGAAGCAAAAAAAGGCAAGATTGTTTGTTGTAATTACTAGAACTGACTTCACTAGCCATGGTTTGTCAGTATTACATACTTCAAAAGCCAGCCAAGTTGAGCAAATGGAAGGGCAGCTCCTCGTTGGAGAGGGTTGTTTGAAATCATTACCTATTGTTAGTTCATTACATAAAGCAGTCACAGCATAAACTGAATATAAAAATCTCTGCAAGTGGCTTCAATTAGTCATGCACGAGGTCAGGAGCTGTGTGAGGAAGAGAACCATGGCTTCTGTGTCTTAGGCTGCTCTTTAAATTGTTCCCAGTGATACCTGTAGGCTTAGTGCCGTTAGACACAATGAATCAGGCTCRCAGTTAAATTAGTGTGAATTAGCCCGTAAATGCCTTGAGCCCCTGAAACTGCTTACCTTTGCTTGCATTGGGGGAGGTGTACGGGGTGAGACCTAAAAACCAACGCAAAAGAGTTGTCAAATGAAGAAAAAATAAATGTCAGAAATCATCAGGCCCTTTGCACATTATCCATGAGCTAAAAATGGTAACTGCACTGAGAAGCTCCTCTGCTGTCTTAGGCTTTGCCTGTAAGACACTGGATTTATGTCTATCTTGAAACAGTAATAATTTCTGAATACTGCCAGGGTTGAAGACACAAGGACTAAACCTGTATATGGTGAAGCTGTATAACTGACATGGTTAGCATTTGACTATGCTAATGGAGGTTCACATGCTTTTTTTGGTAGCATTTCAGTATTGTTTGTCTTCTACATAAAAATTATTCTCGTCTTTTAACGGCATAATGAGCTCAAGGGCACAGTACAATTTGGGGCTCTAAGGGTAATGATTGGGGAGTGTTTGTTACTGATGGATTCTAAAGAAAATATTTAATTTTGGTGCATAAGAGGAGGGGAGACTTACAATGTTCTTGAAGAAGTGGACTACAGGGTTGTCATCAACAGGCCGGCCATGCTGAGATCTCTGGGGGATGGACCCGACGTGGTGGCTGACCCTGGCTGCATGGATGTCCTGAAAAGCAGAACAGGCACGTCGCCCAGTCAGCTGGGAAGGACAGCTTATCAGCCATGGCACGGAGAGTCATTATCACCAGGGGTGAAGAGAGGAGAAAAATGCCTTGGAAATCTACAGAGATTGCCCCCTACAGCTGTCAGTGCTGTGAAATGGCAAATACACAGCACGTATATGCACATATGTTGTGCATACATATGGATGCACATGTTCTGAACATTACAGCCCAGTGTGGAATTAAGCCTCTTATTGGAAAGTTCAAGTAACAGAAACCTTGTAATTTTCCTTAAATAGGAAATTTTTCTTAAGTAGGGTCTTAGGCTGTGATTTTAGAAATTAAAGTGGAAAAAACCCCTTAAAATTATGTTGGATCATTCTGCATGGGAAAGCAGGAATAGATCGTGTATCATTTTTAGTTCCCAAAGACTATGTAACACTCGTGAGCTGCAAGAGCAATGGTTTTTTTTAAGAATGAAGGAATCAAGTGAGGCTGACAATTTCTATTTCAGTAGAGCTTTCTATTTTCAGTAGGGCTTCCTGAGCAAATAGTCCAAATGAAGTCAGATACATGGTTTATGACACTGATTTCCGTTGGAAAAGAAAAATAATCTATGCAAAGAAGTTCAACTGATTTTTATCAGGGTTGGGTTTTTGCATGCTGCTATGTGGACATTTACTGTTTTAAAAGCAGGAAAACCTTAAACTTGTTGGATCTGTGAAATCTCCATAATGTCAGGCAATCAGTCCTGCCTAAACTTCTGCTGCAGTTTCTACTTGGTCTCTAGTTCCAGTGTTGCCAAAATATCCTCTGCTGTCGGGATTAGGAAGAGAGAGCCAGTAGTATTTAGAGCACTTCGGCCCTGTTTTTGTCTTCTTAATCTGTATTTAAATCACCCAGTGCTTTGCCTTTGAAGCCTGCTGACTGCCTTGTCTTTAGGATAAGTAATGTGATAAATGCCATGGTGTTGCAGATCTGATGGGCTATGGATTGCCACAGGAATGGTGAGAAATTGGGATAATAAGGTTTAGAAACTAGATCGGGTTGAGTTTCTTGGTTTTGGCGTTCTCACCAATTATTAGGTTGAATTAGCACAATTATTAGGTGCTAATAACTTGGCTTATTGAAAAGGTTATTGTGCTGTAAATACAAAGTTTCTTCTGCCTGCAGTGCCAAATGTCATCACAGGCTTTGATTGTCCCCCCTTTTAATGTGTATAAAGCAGCAGAAAATCTGAAGTAATTTTTAATGACTGTTCTGGATAAGTTTCCTGGTGTTTAAAATGAAGGGCTTTCCATTCATATTGTCATCAGCAAACTTCATCTGTCTTCAGAACCTTTGATATTATTCTTTATTTGTGACAGGTAATTTATGTTTTCCTTCAATTCATTGTTGGAATTACTCTTTCATCTCTAGTTTGTTCTTTCAGTTTTTGGACTCCTAAGGGCAGACAGCAAAATCCAGTGGTGTTTTTCAGAGACTGCTTATGTTTATGTAATAACTGATATCTGTAGGTGTTAAAAGGTAAATTCTAATGGGTTTGAAATGAAAAGAGAAAATAAATCTGATTTATACTGCTGTGGTGGACTACTGAGATGGTGTGATATGAGTGGACTTTTTTGAACGAACTCAATACAGTTACCATGTGTTTCATTAATGCATTCACATCATCACCATTTATCTTTAAATATGTTTTAAGTGCCTGGCTTTAAATAATATTCTTGTTAAAACGTAATAGGAATAGAGAAGAGCAACTGTGTTTTAGAAGGGATGTAATTTACTTGTAATTTCTTTGTGTTACTGGTCTCTTTAGCCCAGGGACTGCAGTGAGCTCTCCCCACACCTCTAGCAATGTTGCTAGGAATTTCAGTCTTCAGAGCAGGGCCAATAAAAGGCATCCTTGGCTTCCATATCTACGTATTTTGAAATGCATTTGCGAAGTATGAGCCCTTGGGTCTTGTTGGTGAAGTTTAAAATGGAGGTGCCTCTGTTTGTGCCCTTAAAGAAAGTTTAAACACACAGTAATTCTTCAGTAACTGAATAGGAGAGAACAGTCAGCTTTTCCTGTTCCTAGTTAACATTAATGAAATGTTTGACCTCAGTTAAGTATCTCAACTAAGTCAACTCTGCTGCACATTCAAAAAAGCCAAAAAGAACCGTATAGCTGAATAATACTAATAAAAAAGATTTGCCAGTACTGGAAATTTAAGCAGTAACTGGGAGAACTGATGACAAAAACACAGTTTGCAACTTCACTTTGAAATCAATAGTTTTAAGGATTAGTAATCTAAATAAGAATTCTTAAAAATATACATAAAATACCCACAGTTATCCTGTAATGGGGAGTGATTTTCTTTGAAACATTTTGTGGTTCTTTCTGGTGGTGCATAGGAAAGTTGCACTGTTTTACTGTGTCACCTACCTTAGGTATGTTGGCCACTAAGACAAAAAAAAAAGAGAGAGTAACTGTGAATGCAGTGCAAAGAAAAAATGCAGGTATTTTAGTCTCAACATTAGCTATACCTTGGAATTGCACTCCCTGTGTTAGCCATGTACTTTCATATCAGACTAACTGCATTTACTGGCACAACCCATATTAATATCTTGAAAGAGCTGTTAATTAAAAAAAAAAAAAGAAATTGCCACTTCTCTAACAATATGGGCTCCATTTGGGGTTTTGTGCAAGGTTATTACATTTCCAGTTGACCTGAAGATACCCAAGTGTGTGTTTGTGTGTGTGTGTGTGTGTAGATAGATATATATGTATACACACACACACACACACACATATATATATGCATGCTTTTCAGTGTTGTGCAACAACTGGCTCTGGGTATAAAATGTATAAAAACTGCAGTTAAGCAGTTACAGGCCTTTTTTTCAGTCTTGAAATCCCATGAAATCCATCCCTGACTTTGCTTGCTGTAAACAGGATATGTCACATCTTGCAACTCATACGCATTAGGGGGGACTTTTAAATGCATATTATAATCTGTCTCTGAGGGCTCTCATCCTCCACAAGAGGATTGCTTATAGATGAAGATTCTATATGCATGTAAATAGCTCTAACACCTAATCAGTCTGTGATATGTATTTGTGACAATAACAGTATTAAGATGTTTTGAGTACTTGAATTTTCAGCTTTTTACAGTTCCTTACAGTATCATTATTATGTGGTTTTGTTGCCTACTTGGGGATGTGAGATGCAACTCTAAAGTACATGTCATGTTGTTTTTCTGCTGGCAAAATCCAAATACATATGAAATATGGAAATAGCTGATACAAAATGCAGTCAAACCAGGTAAAGATGAAAATGGGCTTTTTCATGGGTTCAATGGGTTTCATGGTTTCCAATGGCTTTTCTTCACAAGATACCTAATGAGTTGCTGTGCATGAATTTAAAAGATATCATACAAAATCAACACATTTCAAATTCACATGGACATGAAAATTGCATTTAGATTGTCTTAGAAAATCAAACTGTTCCACAACTTGCAGGTTGTCCGTAATGCTCAACCACCCCACTAGGACATTTGCAACTGCACTGGTAGACTAAAATTATCCTTTAAGCATTATGTGATGAACATTTTGCTGTTCAGTGGGAAGAAAAAGCTGCAAGTTCAACACACAGTTTGTAAGCCACTCAGCTGATTTTGTGTTAGTCCTTGAAATGGACTCTGAATCCAAACTCTAATGACATTTCTGTCCAGGTTCAACCTTACATAGTCAGTATGGCTTCTAAATATGTATGCCCAACAGGAATTGAGATGCATCCTTTCAGTTAATATGTTTATATGTTTTGGGGGTTTTTTTTAATAACATGAAAATCTATTATATAGTTTAATGAAAAATCTGGCAGGCACTTGAATACAGAAATTGTGTCATCTTGGGATTTGGAGGGGCTTTGTCCATGGGGCTTTGTGTTCTGGGCATGGCTGACACTTTGTCAGAACCTTCCAGTGCTGCTACCCAGGTTCTCACCAGGCAGCGACAGAATACGCAGCCCATGTGTCATGTGGGGATGTATTTTTCCATGCTTATTCTAGTAGTAATATAACTTCTGTGAGCATGCACTGCTAAACCAGAGCTGTGTTGCACTGGTGTTGTTGGTTCCATCTTCGTTCACATACAACCCAGGCAGCAGTTTGCTCGTGGTGGTGGTGTTTGTCCCAGGCTGTTCACGACTTGCTGATCTGTTGCCAAAATAAATGGGAATGCTGAAGTCTTCCCCACTGTCTGATCTGGTGATGACATTATAGCTAATTACCTAATTCAGCAGGCTTTTTTAATCACTTTAGAATGGATGAGCCACACATCCTTGTAATGGTACTGTTAATTTTTACTAGCGTGGAAGGGAAAGACAGAAATTAAATTACTTGCTCAAAGGTATAGAGGAGAATTGGCAGGAAGAGGGATGTATAGTACAGGAGATTCTGTCTTTCAGTGTTGTGCTGAGATAAATCTTTGTCTAGAAATAGGTGATGAACAAAAAGAGGAAGAATTCTTAGCAGAATGACAGCAATAACAAAAATGGCAGTAAAGAGTAGAGATGACTAAAAAGTAAGAAACACAAGGAAGAAGAACGAAACAACGGAGAACATTCCCCATCAAGAGAGGGGCCAACTGGTAATCCAGAACCACATTTCTCCATAACCCTTTTACCCCTTAGTGCCTTGATGATTAGTGTTCACAAATTAGCAGGTAAAATTACTGGGGAAAAAAGAAGAATGGGGGCAGTTTTTCAGGATAGTTCTGTTTTATGATGGGACTGAAATCGGAGACCAGTGCCATCGTACCCTCTGGGTTTTTTCCCCATGTCCAGTTTATTCCATTGTTGTGACACTTGACAAATGGTTTCAGAGGCAAAAGCCAATACTTTAATTTGACTTTTTGCTTTTTTGAAGCATTTTTTCTGCCTAGCATCAGTAATTTTATTCAAATATTCTTCATGATAGAAGTTCTTCATCTACTTGAACACAGTCTCTCATGCATACTCAGTATTGTTCTCTCTGTTACTTTATCAAGTTGGTATCAATGCCATAAATTAAACTTTGTTGAAATAATCCATGGTTTGGGTGGGGGTTTTCTAGGCTGGTTTTGTTTTGGATTTTGAGAATAATCACTCCAGCAAAAAAAGGACTTTGGCTAGTAGGTATTCTCTGAGTAGCTCCTGCTACCAACAAAATTCACAGCCTGAAGGACTTAACTGTACATGGGCAGGATATGGAAGGCATCCTGGAAGGCACTGGTATTCACCATGATCAGTTTCTACTGCTGGCCTGCGTATTTAGTGGAGATGCAGCTGGTTGTTGGTGCTGCTACAGCAAAAGAATTCAATGTTGTGGGTATGGCCATTGGTAAGAAAGCAGAGATTTATACAATTTTTAGAAGTCCTGTTCCCTAGTATTTCAGTCATGAAGGTCACACAATAAACAAGATGGGAATTATTTGGAAAACAAAGCTATAAATACCAGGCGTACACTATCACTTTACAGCTGCTGGCCAGAATGTTACTACGACCTTGATTTCTGGAAATCTGAGATTGCACACATTCATCCACCCACCCACAAAATATTTGATCATCTTTGAAGGGATTGGCCCAATTCTATTTTTCTGCCTTTAATAGGTAAGCAAGTGACAAGCTAAACTCTCGTACAGGTTGTTAAAAGCACTACTGCTGGTATCAGCATAACTTGTGGAGAGAGCATAATAGCAAGGAGATTTTACTATTATGGAATAATTACATATGGCATGGTTAACATCATATTTCTTTGAAACGAATACTGTGGTAAAATTTCCAATCATATTGTTAATATAAAGTGGGGAAGATGGACCACTCCAGACCTGAGGCTTGTACAGTTTCCAAGGCACATTAATTGTATGATGTATCAGAAATGGAGAAGTAGATGCATCATAAGCAAAAGGTGAAAGAGTGCTAAGGCTCATCTTGGGTCTGCAGAAGTAATTCTGTGTTTTACAAACATTTTTTAAATTGCTTTGTAAGAAGTTCAGTAAAATCACCTGAAAATGGCAGTGGATGATTTCTTGTGCAGCTCAGAACTGAAACCAAGTAACTTTAAGAGTGTAATGAGTAACTGAACACGTCTAACTAGAGACCATTTCAGGAACAAGGTGAGATATTTTGCATCAGTACAAAAGCTGAAAGCCAGCAATTGTCACTAATGGTATGTGATGACAGAGGTAAAAAACAAGGTCAGAGGAAAAAAAAAGTATTAACTTCTACTCCAGTTTTCTATTTGGCAGAATTTACCATTGTGTAATCTGAAAACAGCTGAAGAACAGTCATTTATTTTGGCATTCTAGGATGGAAAGTGCTAAGGATAATGCAATTCTTCATTTGCAAGGAATGTGATAGAAAAACCAGTATAGCAGATTTTAATATAAAGCAATTTCTTACTTATCAAACTGATTAATCTGCAGAGAAGTAAACAGATTAAATTATTCTCAGGCAGAGAAAATCCTTGTGCTAAATTTTTCATAGACCTATTTGACCATCTGTAAGTTTTGGGGTCCGTGCTGGCCCCTTGCACAAACACCCCCCTCTGGTAAATGGTATTAAAATTAAATCCAGACCTTACTCGCAGCTGGGCTGTGGTGCCATGCAGGTGACCAAGAGAGGAATGGCTGAGAACAGAAGAGGCCAGTTCCCGCTAAAAGACCCCAAAGGTGCCATCACTGCCCCTCCAGAAGCTGTGCCATCAGGCTCAGGCCTAGGCAAAGAGCACCAGCAAGCCTTGAACTTCACCAAGTGCTCAAAAGAATCCTTGGAGCTCTTCTGCAGCTCCCACTTAAACATACTACTGTTATTTTTATATCACACTAGTGGCTAGAAAACTCTAGAAATAGTCAAGCAAAGACTGAACTGAAAGATCCTGTTAAAAGTTTAATGAAAGGGGGAAACCTTTTGCTGTGGAGTGATTAGAAACAGAGATCCTTCAAATGCTTCAGTTGATTAATTTGTATTTTAGCCTGAACATGTTACTAATACATTCTGGAATTTAAGAGGCAAAAATGATTATATAAAAGACAGCTGAAGCAGTGAAGCACAGGGGCATTCTGCCCAGTCATGATCTCCTCTTTAACTTGTAATACAAATCAGTGAGCCCCGAATACTTTGTCCCATTTCTGAACAAACCTTGCATGCAGCCGCTGTCAGGTGAGCACAAAGCACCACTAATACTTCAGCAACATTTAGTGCCTGCACTTCTAAGTAGCACTTACAGAACATTTAACCTAGTCCAATTCCCACATTCCTCTAGTAGCTTGTAATAATTGCTTCAAGCAGTAACTTCCATGAAAATGCAAGTTCTAGTGCATTAAAGAATGTGTTAATTATTAGGCACAAATGACACATGGTCATACCTGTGTTAAATGAACATGTCAAAATCAATCTCATGTAATGTTGGCTCCTAAGCCTTTCACTTCTCACATGCTGTGTGTACTCACCATTTGATACTTTGTTTTGTACAGTATTTTTTAAACCAGGCAGATGTAAAGTGCTCTGAGGTTCTACCACTGCATCAGCTTATGAGCTTCAGACCAGCAGTTCTGATACCCTAATTAGTTGTTAGGCATTCATCATTCATTACTACTGCTACAAACGAGAGGCCAGATTCAGTTCCCATTATCATTAAGTGAGAACATCGGATTCAGGAGCTTTGGTTATTYAAAGCCTCCTTTCCTTCCAGAAGGCAACCCCTATTCCCTTGTGTCCCATGCACTGCTTTAACTGAATTCCGCAGAAGGACACGCAGCCTCTTAGTGAACTAAAAACCCTTCACATACGAGTAGTAGTTTGTTGCAACTTCTGTTAATGGATTAAAGCATTTAAAACAAATTAAATCATTAGTACACTGGTTTTTGTGATGTAAACAGTTTAATGAATACATAAAGCACATAAAAAGCAAAAGATTAAAACAAAATTATTGTTACAACCACCATAAATGCTATAAAATGTTTTTACAAGCATACTGCTTTCACAGCAGGTTTTACAAAACAGTGTATCACAAGCAATACCACTCCCTGACAACTACGACTTGGAAATTAAAATCACAGTAAGTATTTACTTAAATCACATCATATACTAGTCAGACTACCACTGATTTAACTACTTTTCAAATTCTTCATGGTGCTGCAGTATACATTAAAGCTTCCACAGGAAATGTGAATAGAGTTCAAGTGCAAAAAAAAAAAAAGTTCTGATTAATTTATCCCTCCATGGCATTATTGAAAACTGTGGTTCCTAAACTTTTTGCCTGTGCATGGTTATTGCAACCATTTTTGTAGATCCCCGCTCTAGCAACTGCTTTAGCTCAGGAGTGGGTTTGGAACTGCTGATTCTGAAATGCTGATCCCAAACCCTGATTCTGCTCAAGTTGAGAAGAACTTCAGCCCAGTGCTGCTCCTGCCTTGTATCTGTCTGTAGGATGGGGAAGCCCCATCTCTACCTTCCRTATTTCTTGCACCCAAACACATAGAAATTGGGAAGGAAATACAGGAGCAAGGCTTCATAAAGGCAACAGGAGAATGTTACAAGATTGCACACAAAACTGAAGCAAAATGTAAAAGAGAAATTGATATAACCTTCCACTCAGTCTTGCCTCACCTATTGTTTACTGTCACACACATATTTTGGTTTGTTGCATCTGTGTCACAAGTGTAGTTTAAAGTTTTTTAGTATGTTAATGCAAAATGTTAAAGCAGGACAAAAAAAGTTCTTGTTTCACAATCCAAACTTTAGTAGAAAAAAAAATAAAATCATAAACAGAAAGATTATAAAAGCATAAACAACATCAAAGAAACAAAACAGCAGTCAGTACATACTGAAGTTGAATACAGGCTAGAATCTAGGAGGCGCAAAGAACATTTGATTGTTTCAGCAAACTTGCTTCGACCAATATGCTATAAAGATTAGAAAGGAAATAATTTATTGTTATGCTACTCTCTCTTGCATGCTATTTAAAATGTCTGCACCACAGTTTCTTTCTGTCACCATTTTAAATTCTTTTTCAATACGATTAAATTTGAGCTGTGCACAACAACAGTTTTGTTTCAAATATTCTACCTTAAGAAAAACTTGTAAAAGTACAAAATTCAAGCTGGTTTTGATTGAGTTTCAGACATCCATAATCTTGATGGGGTTGGGGGAAAAATGGCAAATGCACTTGCTGCCCCTTAGAGGAGAAGGAGTACTTTTGTACATTCCAGTATTTCTATTTTTAACAACTCCCGTGGAACTCCCATGCACTCTTAATTTAACTTCAGAATTGCAGGGCAAGGGAGAACCTGCTCCACATGAGAAAAGGAGGCCATGAAACAGTCCCAGCATTGTTCCTACTCCACCTTTCTGGACACAATAGTGAATATTATTCATTAATGTACTTCTTAGCTATGGATGCAAGAAGAAAATGCCTCCACAAAGAATTTATAATGTGTTTTGCTTGAATGTCAGCCCTAAATCTGTACAAAGAGCAACTGTTGTCTTTGCATTCCAGTGCTTGCTGGTGTGGGTAGTTGAGATGCTCCCACTGAGGCATGGGCTGTTTGAAAAAGGATGAAAAAGGAAGACTGCAAGAAAGGCAGCTGCAGAATTGCTTTGAAATGCTTCAAAATAAATTAAAAAGTGCAAGCAAATAAACAGTGCAGCTCTAGGAACTTTTCCTTTTCAAGCCTTTGAAAATCATCCTTTAAGGTGCTTTTAGTGGTATCTTATTTACCAAAGACCTGTTTACTTAGTGGAGCCTGGAAAACTGCCAAGGGACTTCATTCTATTTTGGCTTGTCCATGAATACCTTCTTCCATCTATCAGTGATACTTAACAAAATTCAGTAAATGGCAACAACTATTTAGGGTTTAAGCACAAATTAACCATCTAGATTTCCTCTGTCTACACTTGTATAAATAAATGACACCACAAGCCTTTCTTGATACAAGAAACCAAAAGGCATTGTTTCAGAGGCTAAATAAATAATAGCTGAAATGACTGTCTGTGGCACTTGCTCAATACTTTCCACACTGAAGCCCTCCCACAAAAGAGCTTCCTAGGAATGTTTCCTAGGACATACATCAATATTATCATTGTGTGGAAGAGGGCTAGAGATCCTTTGGCACGGGAAGTTGTACTCTGACTGACTTTTGCCAAAATAATTCAACTTCTCTGTGCTTCCAGCTCAGCTCTGCAAATCAGGACTCCGTAACACTATGAGCAGTCATTCTTAAGGGAAAAACAACCCCAAACAACTACTTCTGCAAGGTAAAAAGAGTCAGAATTGTCCATAATTCTGTACTGTTTTGCAGACATTTAAGTTCTTCTGAATAGCAGTTTACTGAAGAGCAGAGATAAAAGAGATGATGTCCTGTCCTCTCATACACAATTACATAGACATGTATAGAGAATCATTGCAATCGTGTTCGCACCAAAAGATAAAATACAGAATTTGTACAGCTTGCAGACATTTTTTAGTCATTACTCCTAAAAACTGAGTTGATTGGTTTGATTTATTGCCAAGCAGGAATGCACATAYCTCTGTATATTCTGTATGCAGAATCTAACTTTTTGGTATTGTTTCCTTGGTGTACAAAGAACATTTCATACACTATTTTTCATCGAGTAACACAGTACATGAACAAAACAGCAAGAGTTGAGCTGGCCAACCAGGTTCCAGAAAAGAGCAGCTGGGAACAGTCTCTGCTATTTGCAGTAACAGTAAGAAAAAAGGTTCTCTTCATGCTCACAGCAACTGCTTGTTGCATTTATGAACATTACACACAGGAACATTACTACAGAAACAACTGCCTGGCTGCTAAATCTTTTTCAATAGCATTACAGGCCCCAGTTTGTAAAGATGAGAAATAAAAAGAACAAAACACCCAGCTTGCTTAGTACTGCCTACCAAGCGTGAGAAGCTTCTGGTTTTAAGTTTCTGGAGTATTTTTCGTCCAGTGGTCTCTACATTACAACAACTGTTCAGGGAAGGGCTATTACACATTGTACTTCCAGGTGTGGAGCTGTGACGGACACTGACAGCCACGGCTGTGGGATCACCACAGATCAGTTTGACACCACAGGGCAGCTCGTGTCCTGTCCCAGTGCAGCACTGAGAGACGGCACAGATCACAGGCTGGAACAATGAATAGACCTCAAAGGTTGTCACGCGTTATCCAAAAATTTGGGCCCAGCCAGCAACTATGAATACTGCTTTTTGCAACACACAACTTGAGCAACTACAATAAATTCAGCTAAAAGAAAGGTTTTACAGCCCTACAGCAGTTCCATTTGAATGCTTATGTAGTGTGTGGACACACAAACACAAGACTCCACTTATCATTTTCATGGCAAAGGGTACAGCAAAAATATCTTAAACTTTGCCACTTGAGTAATAGTGAACTAATATGCCAGCTGCATAATTTATCAGAGGGGGCAGATTAATCCTGGAAAAGGGAAGAATTCAATTAAGAGCCTTTCATTGATACCTTGTTTTTGAATTCATAGTTTAGAAATGGCTCGTTATACAATTTCTAATACGAAATGTGTGGAACAAATCTCAACTTCTTGTCAGAACAAAGCAGCTGGACTACTCTGTAYACCTGGGATTCAGGATAATATCTGTCAAGCCATCTCCCTGGCAATGCTGTCAACTGACCTTAAACATACTCTTGCACAAGCAGGCTGAGAATTTGGCCACAATTCCTTTTCTAACATCTATTTCCAAGTTTGTTTAGTGCCAAGATATGTAGAGATTGTCTTGCATTTAGTGCTCTCATCCAGGTCCCTTACGCAAATATTTAAGAACAACACACAAAAGCAGACTGAAGTTTCTCTAAGTGGCACAACATACAAATGCATACAACGCACTACATTAAATGCTCATAAAAATTCCTCTTGGTAATGTTTCTACAGCCCCCTGGATTTCTAATATTCCTTGTTACTACCCAGAGCAGCTCCTCTTGTTTCCCAGATCTTTGCTTTTTTTGTCGTTGCTGTTTTCAGTTTAAAGCCAAGCATTATATGACAAGTACCATCCCGCTGGCTAGGTCAACTCTTGCATTATAGCAGTGAGACCTTTCTTTCAGACCCACCCTTCCTCTTTAATTGTACTGTATTCTGCTGTAGCCTCGCAGTTCTCTATTCCTCAGAGCTCACCTTGCCCGAGCCCCGCCGGGGAACGTGTCTTTCACCTCCAAAGAATCTGCCCAGCGAGTCAAGTAGACCCGAGTCTCTGTGCCGTGGGGATCCATGTCTGGCATGGTCTATAGTGCTCGCAGATGCCATTTTTGATCCGTGCCGGAAAGAGGAGCGTTTTTGTGAAGCCATCAAATCCGAATTCTCTGAAGCTGCTGCACTGTCCTCTTGGATGGTCTGTAGCTCGTCTGACTCTGAGGGCCGATCTTTGAAGGTGTTGTCTTCTCTTCCTGGGGCATCTCGGGAAAAGAGGCGGATCAAGTGGGGGCGACCAGTCCTGTCAGCTGGGTTGGCCTCAGGCCAGGCATTCTTCGGGTCTGCTGTGCCTTTGGAGTCTGTCACCGCTGGGCTCTTCGTGGAGGTCCCATTGTTCTGGTTCACATCTGCCTCTCCTGCAAACAACAAGGATGAGATATGAATACAGGCCTGTGAAAAACAGCCCTGGAACAATGCTGCTTTCTTTCCCTTGCCTTGAGATGCTCATTTCATACAAAACCCGTAATATGTGCAGTTGTAATGAAACTATGTTCTCTTCCAGCCTTAAAGAACATTAAGTTATCTTGGAACTGAAACCAGAATGATGTTCTCACACAAATTCGCAGTAGTTCTAGGTAATTTTTTGCTGTGGGTTTTTTTTTTTTAATTTAACACATTTAAAATAGATTGATAGATTACTTGAAGCATAACTGAAACTAACTTTATTTACATGGAAGGTTTGTGGATGAGGAGGCTTTCAGTGAGTTATCAGAATTCCTGTACTTTCCCTTGAGAACTGCAACTCTAACTATGCCGTCTTTGTCCAAAACAGGGGGGAAAATAAATAATTACAGTGACATTGCAGATCTGTGCCTTCACAAGTGCACATTCCCTCTCCACAATGCCAGAGCTTTTGGCCTCATTTGGAATCCCTTGCTCTAACTTCAATATGGATCAAACAAGCATAATGAGGGGAGGGGTTCTTTTTCCCCACTATTGACATTGTCCTCACTTCAAAAAAGACAGCGAGCACTGAACTGCAATTTTTGCTTGGCCTCTCATGACAGTTTTTCTCCATGTACAATGATCCTGGCACTCTGGGTACAATGTCCTAGCACTGATGCTGAAGGCCTAAAGCAAAACTGTCCAATTTGCATTTAGTACTTGTGAGAAGTGACAAAAACAATTATCAGCAACTGACAAGCTTTTTTTTTAGCCAAGAAAGGTGCCAAGACAGACCCCTGTGGTAAGTGAAATGCCTGCTGCCTTCTCCACAGCTGTGTTCTGATGCTCCAAGTGAAGTATCTAAGAAGCATCAGCTGCAGCACACTCAGCCGTTCACCCACAGTAGCTCCTTCTATCAGTAACAAAAGGATTTATGGAGGTTTCTATGATCTATACCACGATTCCTACTGTTCTAAAGGAAACTGCACCCACTGAGGAGTATGAGTTATCTCCAAGGAACACCAAAAGAGTATTAGTAGGTCATTGCCTGAGGAGCAACATGCAGCACAGACACCTCCCACACACTCACTCTGAGTCAGAAATGTCTTTTGGAGTTAAGGGGGCTCAGAATTCCAGAAATAAGTTAGTTAGTAATGTGTTACCTTTAGGGTCTCCTAATTACCCTGGTACATCCTCATTTGATTTGGTCCTTGTTGCCCTGGGARGGATAGGATCTGGCAAATACTGCTGTGTTTTTGAAGTACTCTGGGCTCAAGCACTTTGCTGATTCAGCAGAGCAATTTTAGACTTGACACAGTCATTTCACAGGGTTTCACCCACCCACAGGGCACTACATAAACTCTTTCTCAGGCTGAGAATAATTCTGAAATAATTTTATGAATAACAACACAAGACAGTAATGATGGCTTCTGCAAAACCTGTGTGTAGGTTACAACTGGTTGTAATCAGCCTGCTACAGTTTTTCATATAAAAACATAAAGTGGTTTTGTTGTGCAATTTTTAAATTTCTTTTGTGAAAACTACCTAGAAAATGTTGGGGAACTTCAAGAAAAATTTCTTTGGTTAAAACATCTGGAAGTGTCTCTCAGGAATACAATTATTTAACCAGTGACTAACTGTCACTGAAGACCTCATCAGTGGGGAAAATATTCACTGGCAACTTTGGGATTTGAGTTTTCCTGAAAAAATACTCTCAAACTTATTAGAAACCCTTAACATATCCAAATGATTTTCTTAATAGAACAAAAGCAAAGTAACTCACTTGGATATAGGACACATTCTGAAACTGCAAAACATTTTAATCAGCAACTCTAAGCCTAGATTCTATACCATAATACAAATCCATTCAAGGGCAGAAAGAAAAGCAAACAAAAGAGTTATTGTGTTTAATTAAATGCATTAACAAAACACCAGAGCATCTGCATACTAATATTTTTTTACAACAGTTGTTCTTTGTGTCACTGAATACGGGTATTGGTAAGCAACAAAGAAGGGTGATTGTGCCACAAAAGTAGCTTCTCCCCATGCATACGCAGTGAGCTATAAAGTACAAATCTTTCTGGAGGCGTTATTTCAAAAGTACACATTTAAGTTTGCCTCTAAATTTTCTTCACGCTTATGTCTTCTCTCATATATAAAAAATCACGTAATAGAGATCCTGCTAATATTTTTGCTAACTAATCAAAGACTTCCAGTGCATTTGGAGAGACAGATCACTTTAATAATGTCCTAAGGACATCCAGAATTAATGGACAATATAAATATATGCTTATTTTTTCATTTAGAAACAAATACTTAGGCTTTTATTAAAACCTATTGTAAGTGCTGTGTATAGCTACTATTTTTTTAAGTTGCTTTTCTTTGGAAAATGAAGCTCCTTCTTAAAACAGAGTACCCGGCCTGTACCATATCACTTGCACAAGAGAAAGTTGCTCAGGAAGGAAGAGATCTTAGGCATTTTTTTACTAATCCTTGTAAAATGAAATACAGCAGAATGCATTGCCATAGGCATTAACTAGAGGGCTATGGAAGCGTCTTCTATTTATATGTAAGTGAATGCAGTCCTTGAGAGCTGCACAAATGAGAGCACAAGAAAAGCACCTCCTCACACAAGCCCAAAAGCAGCAGGAGGGAGCCAGACTCGGAGCAGGGATGTGGCACTCCAGGCGGGGCCAAGGACCGCTCCCAAAGGCAATGCCACCCCTCCACTTCCCCTCACCACACAGTGCTCTGAGCCTGCTGCTGGCACAATGTTCCCTGGGCATGCTGGTCACAGTGAGCAGAGCCATTTGTTCCCTGTACACACAGTGACTTCCAAAATGAGGAATATATATAGACAAAAAATTCTTAACAGTCTGTTAAAGAGGCCAAAGAGAAAGTCCAAAGGTGCTTTCACTGAGACAATAATAAATCCAATCCTTCACTGTCTTTAATAAGAGTTAGGTCCCATATTAGTATTTTCAAAGCTACTGTGGCCTTAGTGTTTGAATAGACACTGATAGTTTATCCCATTCCTTGAGAATCAAAATAACTCTTTTCCCTAAGCTTCTAATTGGCTGGGACCTCTCAGCCCAATGCTTCAAACAACAACTCCTCTCAGGACCACGGAAATTTGTTCTATGCAAAGTACAACTTCCAATTTGGATACAACTATCCTTCTCATGGGTCACTTGGAAGGGCTGCTCTATGGTGGTCCCCCCTTGTAYGTGCAGCAGTCTGTAGCCTTCCATACAGAGGACAACCTGGAAGGAGGCTCTTAAGCTAAGAGTTTTAAAGAAGATTACAAGTTTTTCATGTCCTCCTACTCCTTTCCAGTCTTGCTTTCTTGCAGATACTTGTAATTCCTCTCACATTCCTATCGCTGCTCCCTCTACAAATGCTGTAAAATAAATGAGGAAGATGAAGCTGATAAAAGCTGAAGTCCGCTCCCTTTGGGTTCTCAAGAGAGGCTTAGATCAACAGTCACAGCATATTGCAAAAATTGATCATAATAATACACGACAGCACCTTAAATATTTGTATGAAATCTTAAGTATTAAGTATCATTTACTTGTTACACATGCCAGAAAGTACATTAATCAACTTTGTAACACTGTATATTGAATATACTTTATCATAACTACAGGGTACTGTGATCAGTTATACTTACTTCCTTTTTCTCGGCCTCCTTTTCTCAGAGTATGAAGATGGAAATTATCTCACTGAACTTTTAAATCAACTTTTCATTTTAGCTTAAGTAATTTATATATATAAATCACTGTTTTTCACTACAGGAAATAAAATCTGTATTTGCCTTTTTCTGCTTTTTAGATCCTCTCTCTTCCATAAGATGTCAACTTATAGATAGTTAAATGCAATGCAGTATAGTCCTCAATTCTAAGTTATTTCAGTATGTTAACTGAAATGCTGACAATAAAATATGAACTAAAACATCTGACTTTTTGTATTGATTCACCTGTTCTTAATCACTTGAGCAACAAAAGGTAACACCTAGAATTAATCAACTTTGTCACAGCTGAGATTTCAAGATCTCTGGTAAGCTATAGCAGAAGGCAAATGTGTTAGTGATAGTTTGCCTTGCATTATTTAAGAGGCTGAGACCGCTGTTTTGGAACATGTGGCTTCTAATGACACTTGTGGTAATATCAGGCACTTGAAAGAATAAAAGGCCAGAGAAAACACATCCATCATCCATCATCATACATGCTGCAGCTGAGGATATCTGGGTTCCAACTCTGTGCTGAGACAATTTCCCAACAACCCAACTACTGGTTTGGACTTTTACTGCAGCACAGCCCACAGCAGAACAGAGCACCCACAGCCATTAGGCTTCACTACAGAAGTATTTGGGGAGACAGAGAGGAAAGAATTATGTCTGCATTGTTAAATCTGAACTGCAAAAGCTTGATTCAGCCTCATTATGCTAAGACACTGCAGACAAAAAATGGCTCTCAGCCTAACTTCACTAATACGGTTAGAAGGCAATATGCCATCAGACATTTCAAATTAACAGACCTAATTACTGGGCTTGTCTGATGCTTGTCAAACAGTTGGGAATCAATTTTGGACAAATATTTCTGTTTGAAATGGATGGCATGCAGTATAATTGTGAAACAAACACTTGGTCATACCTCTGAACACAACCAGAATGGATGTGCTGGTGGATTTAACCTTTACACAAACATTTTCCCCATTTTCTAGCAGACTGAATGCAGAGAGAAGTGCCCATGTGTCTCATGATACAGACTGACATGAGTTTAACATTCCTACTGCACTTAGCCAAGAGATCACTTCCATTACAGCTTGCTCTCCCCTCCCTCCCTCCTTGCCAAAGTTTATCACTTCCAGGGAAAAAAAACTTCCACCCAAAGGCAAATTTTCTTTATAGCTGCAGCGTAACTGAAGGAATGCTACTTTTCTACACAAGAAATCTGGTTTGTTCTATGGGCTAACCAAGCTGCAGACTAAACCACCACACAAATGAGAGGCCACCTGCTAAGCATAACATGCATTACTTTGACCTCCCTCCCTCACTTCTTTCATTAGTCATTTTACAGCGTATAAAGCTCTTACCAGACTAGAATAAAAGTTGTGCMGGTGTTCCCATTTCACTGATGAGTTGAGTACATTTCTACACTGATGAAGCAGTGAATAAGGGGTCTGCTCTGGCATGATTTTCCTTACAATAAAACTTAGTACTAAAAATACAGTAAAAACTGAAAAACCTCACCTGGTCCAGTATTTACTTCTATTGAACTAAACTAAAAAAAAAGACCAAGTTTAGTTCTATACTACATCTTGGGTCAGTAAGGATCACTGGCTGACCCTGCTGAAAGTTACTGCACTTTCTTTCATTTAAAAACAACTTTATTGTTGGTAAAGGCCCAACATAGGTTTAGACATTTAGACTGCATTGTTGTGGCCGAGTGAATGAAACTTCCACTTAAAATTTTACAAGAAGTGCCTGAAAACTGCTGCTTTTCCTGCATCCCTGATGCCTCATGGAATACCAGCTATTAGCAGCTCTCTGCAGAAACCATCATGCCCCCAAGAGCTAATGCCAGATGGAAAATTAATAGGTCAAAAAGGATCTATTAATTGCTGGACCTTTGCTAATACCCAAGTATTGGCACAGTTTCTTTCAGACTCACGAAAGATCTAATTTCTCCAAGCCCTCCCTGGTCCTTTCCTGCTGAAGAAAAGCTGCTGAGGCAGCAGAGCTTGGCCTTACAGCAAAGCTCACATGAGAACACATGAAGGAGAGACAATAGGAAAGTATCAGGAAATATGGTTTCAGCTGTCTTTGCTAGACTTCATCATCCCAAAGTATTTAATATGTAACTGTGAACCACTGCTTGTTACAAGAGCACCAATTTTATGATACATACATCCCTTAAGCACTGCTTTGCAGTAAAGCCAACAGTTTTTGGGAGAAGGATCCCTATAAGGTGGTCGTGGCACTGTGGGGAATTGTTGCTGTGGTATCTTTTTTGGTAGGGTAACTATACTGACTTTTGCAACTTACCCAGTAAAACCATAACATAACCAATCAATAACTAGGTGAAAACACACAGCAAAGTGACATCCAGCTGGAATGGTGACACTCTAATAAACATGCCTAAATCTTACTTTGTGAATCAGCAAACAGCACATATTTTTAGTTTTGCTGACAACTTCATKATTTGAGAGGGTTGGTTCTGTGAAACTACTACAAAATAAAAATGAGAAATTAAAAATAAGCTGTATACTCATTACAACTTATGTTCAGCATTATCATTCTACTAAAGACAATTATGTTTTATGGTATCAGTGTGTAAAAAGTAGCAATTCTCTCTGAGTCAGAGATTTTTGATATATCAGGAGTGCTCTTGCTGGAAAGCTTTTCTGTATTTTCACCAAGGCACACACAACTCCCAGGGTCTGCACGTCAGAGACRTGGAAACACTTGCAAGCCTGTGCAGTAATAACCCACAGTCCATGCCCAAAGTCTGGCTATTAACGGGAAGCACGTGTGGTTGCTGTGGGCTGAAATGCATTAACGTCCCCCCGTGAGGGGCTGCACTCCAGGAGCCACGTTTCAGCCTTGATGGAGGAAAGAGAAGCGAGGTGGGGGTCGGCCTCTTCTCCCAGGCAACCAGCAACAGGGTAAGAGGAAATGGCCTCAAGCTGCGCCAGGGGAGGTTCAGGTTGGACACCAGGAGGTAATTCTTCACTGAAAGAGTGATTAAGCATTGAATCAGACTGCCCAGGGAGCGATGGAGTCACTATTTCTGGAAGTGTTCAAGGAATGACTGGATGTGGCACTTAGTGCTATGGTTTAGTTGACGTGGTGGTGTTCCAAGTTGGGACTTGATCTTTGAGGTCTTTTCCAACCTTAATGATTCTATGTTTCTACGAAAGAGAAAGTGGCTCAGGGCTGCTATGAGCCTTGTGGGTGTGTGAAGGTACTGTTTGCTTGTGAGGCCAAGCAAAGAAACCTGCAGGTAAAACGAGGCATTCCGAAAAGCTGAAAGCACCCCCTGCGCGACAACMATCTTTGATCTCGAGATTGTAACTAAAACCAATCTACTTGATTGCAGAAACTGCCTTGCACTCTGCACGCTCTCACAGAGCTGGGCACTCGGTTATCCGTGCCTCTGGTTCACAATGCAGAGCTGAAACAAAGCCCACACGGTGGCCTACCATTGCAGAGGAATGCAGCAGTGTAGGCCTGGCTCGCACCCTCTCGCTCTTGTTTTCCAGGACTTCTGGCGCTGCCTCCACTTGCTGAGGGTTACAAAGGCGAGTACAGAAACAAAAGAGCCTGTGGTTGAAACCAGTGGGACTTGCTATGGCAGAAATTTGGAATCTATGAGAAGCATGTGGCAATTCTCCATACAGCCCGCAGAGAGTTTTTTAAAAATTTAAACAAAGAATTTTATCCACCCACCAATTTTCAAAGAAAATTGTTCCTTTGTGTTACTAGAACATATAGGTTTGTTTTAATCTCGAATATCTCACAAAAGATCCTCCTACAGCAAAGCGAGCTGGAGCATCATTTGTAACAAACAATTTCATGTACTTAAGGAGGAGAAATTAAATCACCTGCTGACCCATCAGCATTTGTATTGTTTAAAAATTGTGCAACCGACTAGTATTAGACAAAGATTGCTTGGTTATTCATCTTTTCTGCTTCAGTTGCATCGAGCCTGAATAATTGTTAGGTTGCAAAACTTAGATATATCCCTCTCCACCAAAGTAACAGTATGACAAAATGAGTAGTGCTTCCATCAGACCTCATAACTTCCACTATCTTTTGTATTTTCCACATCAATTATGTTTTACTGGAAAGTAACCTATTTCCATAGTGCAACTCAGTACCCAACATTGCAGTTAAATTTCTTTCATAATAGCATAGAGAAACAGGGCCTTAAAAGCAGCAGAAATGTTGGTGAAGTGAGTACAGTGACTGAACCAGCTGGTTCAAAGAAGTTGCTCAGAGCACGATAAGCAGCACAAAAAAACCCTATTTGTAGAATATTTTCTGTTAAAACCCATCATGTAGCACCTCCAAAGGAGGGCCTGATAACACTACTGTGTTTTTCTTGACCAAGATTTAAGCTTCTGAGTGATATTTTATTATTTAGAAAGTATAAACTGCAGAATAAAATACACCTGTGGTAAGTTAACCAAATAAGCTACCTTTAAAAAACATGGTTTGATTGTGACCACAGGGAAACTACTTACAGCATGAGGCTATAAACTCCAATTTCCAAGAGCTGCATTTTAGTCCTACAGAATAACAGTGTTTAAGTGTGTTAACTTTTCCTGAGACCAACTAACCCAACTAAACCCAACTTCACAGTAGTGAACACAGCCCAAAGTACTGTAGAGGAGCTTTTCATATGTTAAAATAAAAAGCGAATATGAATGCTTTTAACTCCCCCCAAGATAATGCACTGATTTGCTGGTTTGAGGACATAACTTCAAAGTCTGTTTTCCAATAGAGCCTTGTATAGGGCAGGTCCAGGTAAAAAGCAAATTACAGGAGTATGGCAGAGTGAAGAGTGCACAATGCAAGCTGGGTTTCTGGAAGCTGTGAATCACCTGCAGGATGATGAAATCAATAAGCCTGGCATTTTTGTGCATCCTTCAGGTGTACATTGCCGTATCTCTGGATTTCTCTATTTTGCCCTGTTAATGCATTCTGAACTGAAGCTTTTAATAGCACARGTGATCTCAGAGAGTCACGGTTACAGAATTTGCAGTGAGGGGAATTACACTGGTAGTTTTTAGAAGACTTTTTTTCCCAGAAAATTCTGCAATACACCATAATGGTATAAATGACACATTTTGAATATGACACACATATTTGCCAATATGTCTAAAAATACCTGAAATACCTGGGCACAAGTAAGCCTGTAGACCATCTACCATTGTGTTGAATTCTTGCATACATAAAACAAAATTGGAGATCTGGCTCTTCAGAAGCTGACAAAACAGACCCCCTAAACAAACAAACAAACAAACAAACACACACAAGCCAAAGAAGATGGGGTGGGGTTGTTCAAGTCTGCCTAAACTGCAGTTCTTTACAATCACAATGAGTCCACAGCCATTAGTTGCTGTCTGACATTATCTTCACTTTTTTCACCTTACACCTGTGGTGAAAGGTCAGAGGAGCAAAAGCGAGCAGGAGTTTCTTCCAGTCGCAGGGAGTTTGTTCACAGAGCTTGTCACATCTCAGAAACTGATTAATTACTCTAAGGTGACGTAAGCACCTCTGTGCCCCGTGGTASGCAGAGCCCAGGTGGGCAGCTCCCTGCCCTGGGAGGGTGTAGAGGCCCTTGCTGTGACCTGCACATCCAGCAGTGCCCAGGAGGTAGAAGATGAGTCCCTCTGTGTCCTGGGGCAAGGCAGTGACTCACAGCTCCAGCTTAACCCAGACAGTGGAAGAAGTGGAAGAAGCTCACACCTCGGTGGGGACAAGAGCCACATCACCAGCTGCATCCATGAGGTGGAAGCACCTCTGTAACCCTTTGGGGAAGCAGAGGACCAGATCTTGAGCTTCACCTCCAGTTCACAATGCTGGCATTAAGAGAAGGTCCCTGGCTCTCACAGGCACTGGGTAGCAGCCGTGTGCAGCTCCAGCTCTGCCTGGGGTATGGATGGTGAGGAAGTCATTCTGCCTAAAAGACTGGCAGCTAACTGTCAATTTTAAAAACACARTAAATACTTCACAGATGTGTCACTTCTGGGATGCTCAACTCCAGATCTTAGTTTTAGTCTGCCTGGCAATGCTTACTCTAACCATATTTTAAAATGTTTTCATGTCATGAAACAGATTTTAGAAGGTAACACTCAAGATGATTGTGACATCCTCTGAACTCTTGAGGATGAACCTAAAAGCCTGGTTTCTCAAAGGACAAATTCCACATGCCACATCCAAAGTCAGCAGAGAAATCACAGCTGAACACATTTACGGCAGGGATGCTGCTGGGGCACAGACTCTGGAGGCTGCATTTGGCCTCCTTCGCAGTTTAAAGTCTCTCTGCAGGCCCTGGCACAGGAGCACAGCACTCGAGGATGTTGCATCCTGATCACTGCCGTGAACGGAGGGAATGGGATTTTTGCTACCATGCTCTGTCCTGCTTGTCAAAACAGCTTTGTCTGGAAGCTGCACAATGGAGAACGTCAGCACAGACCTAGGAGCAGAGCCATGGAATTGCTGTGCAGAATGAGTGGAGGGTATAAAAACATTGCAATACACGCAATGAAAAGTGGGTAGCTTGTTAAATACTAGCAAAAATTATTTCAAGGCCTTTACACTTTTACCATCAATATAATAAAACCCCCAAAAGTTTTAGAGGTAGTTTGCATGAAACAGCAAAAATAAACTGTTTAGAGACTTCTCAGTGAAGCATTTCCTCAGTGAAGAAACTTGATATCCAAAGAAACACTTTTCCGAAGGGAACTCTAACATATGCCTGAACAATTAATATGAGATTTGATTAAAATATCTGCCTGCCTGGCAGACAGATTAAAAGAAAACCTTATTCCAGAACTTATCATAGGGTTTACAGGAGGCAGTATTTTCTTCATAATAGCCTCCAGTGCAGCCCTAAAACCAGAAAAGAAGAATACTTGAAACCAAGCAAATAAAACAACAAATCCAAAGGATTTGTTCAGCAGTCTGCACTGACTGAACTGGCACAGGGCCTAACAGCAGAGATATTATTCCACAGAAATACTGGCAGAAAGCTGAGAATAAGATGTTCAGAAAAAAGATACTGGGGAGAAAAAAAAAAAAAAAAAAGATGAGTGATTTTTTTGATGATGAACTGAAGACATTTAAAGCTGGATACAAATCACCTCATCTGTCTATACTGCAAGCAATGACTGGCACTTATCAGGGAACAAAGAAACGTTACCAATAATCACATGGAAAGACTTTACACTCCAAGGTGAACCACAGAACCCACAGCGTTATAAGTCTAGATGCAAGGCTTCCAATCCTGGAGGAAAGGACAGTATTTGCACTGCTCACACCATTCTGCTGTTCTCTCCTGTCAAGCACTGTCTCCCTCTCTGGCCCCCGGCAGTTTCCAGTCCTTCCTCCCACCTTCCCTTCCCAAGGCTCCTGGACCAAAGCTGCTGTCCAAACCACTCTGCTGTGCTGCCTATCCAGTTTCCACGAGCTTCACCTCCACAGAGATCATGATCCCTTGCCAAGCTGCTGCAGGACCTGGCAGGCTTCTTCTGGAACAAATTCCAAATTATCTCTGCACAGGAATTCACCTCTGGAATCTCTCCTTGTCGTAAAGCCTGCCTGCCCAATACCAGTCAGAGCTGTCAGAAGCTAGTACAAGCAGACAACAAATACTCACTTCTAAATCAACTACAGGAGTCAAAAGACTAAAGTGCTACCTCTCCTAACCTACTCTGTCAAAGGCTTATAACCCATGTATGTCTTACAATGATAACACAAAACATCTAAGTTCAAAGGGTCCCCGCTTGGAAAACAAACACTGCACGGCCTTTTGCCCTTTCTCACATGCTTCTGCTGCTCTGGATTACTGACACTTGTCCACATTAGCTAAGAGCTTTCCAAGTCATGTCAGGATGCATTTCACAAACACCTTTCCAGCAGCAACCCTCTACAGCTCTGCTAACGGAGCACYGCTGGATCAGCATCTGCCCACAGTTCCCTTAAACCAGCGTTAAGTGTCGCGTGGTTGGTGCCACAGATTGATCTGGTTTGGGGAGTTTGCCTTCTCTGCACTGAAAGAAGAAACACTTCATCCCTCACCCTTCCCAGTGACATTTAAATGGCTGTGCTAACACAAAGATCGTACACTGATGCCTGCTCTATGTCCCAATTACAAACAGGATTCTCCCCATTTCATTCTACAGGCTCATCTATACAGGTAGTGCTTGAAAGGAAAACAAAACATTTCTGTATTGGCTGAAGAAGGGAGCAAAATTACAAGACTTCCAAAGTAGCCTAGGCCATTGGTATGATTTGTACAGCATGAAATCCCACATTTCTAAAAGATGTATTTACACGGTGTTTGATAGACTGAGAGAAAACGTGACCTGCTCGCACATCAATTTAAAATCATCTGTTACTTCAGTGGGATTTTACCTGAGATACAGTATGCTCTTAGTCAGAAAAAAACCMCAAGGAAATTATTAGGGAATCCCAAAGCTGTTAATGTAAAACTAGATATAAAAGTCCATTTCTGCCTCTGAGCTAAGCATCTCTCAGAACAGCCTTATAGATATCTGCTCTAATATTTCTAACCTCAGCTATTCTAGGTCTTTAGAAACTCCATTCCACTCTTCATCATTATAAACCACATCATACACTTCTAAATATATTAATAATTCTGTTCTCACCTATACTAGGCCACATCAGACATATCTTCTATACACTAACAAATCAATGGTATCAGATTACAAATAATTAAGCGGTTTTTTACATTAAAAAAACCCAACACTTTTTTTCCCCATGCTGAACACTTGTGAGCTGTACCATAGTGCTAAATGTGACTCAATGCTATACGAAGAACAATGGTGACAAACTGTATAAAACCGCGGCAGTGATCGATGGTACTTTACACAATATCTGCTTTTCAGTAGCAGCATTCTAAGAGTGAAAAACTGCTTGCACAGTACCAAGCCTTGTACCAGTTTGTGGGAGTTACTGCTATTAAAAAAAGAAAGAAAGAAAATAAAAGAATTCACAAACTTTATTTTGCTATTTGAGTAYGTATAAAGTCACTTCTCATGTGATGAAGAAAGCTTGGTCAGCAAAAAGAGCTGTTAGTTCTGAAGACTAAAATGGCAGTATGACTGAGCTACACAATATTTTAACAAGCAAGAAAGGCTATAAACATGTTTTTCCCAAGTGTACTTGGGTACATTTCTCTCAATCCACCCAGCAAGCATGAGAGTGAGTAAAACCACCAYTCCTAGAAAAGTTTACAAAGAGCCTGAGAGCAACTCAGTGAGTTACACCAGAAGGACGGTCATAGGGCAGCAGTTGCACACAGAAGATGCACACAGCACACAGTCCTGGTTACCCTCTTAGGATGCAGCCCTGGGGAGGCAGGTGATACCACACCTGCTTTTTGCAGGCAGAGATTGCTCCACTGTGCCCAAGGCCGGGAGAAGTCATGTTGGAGCCCTCAGCACCATGCTCATCCCAGCCAGCAAACCTGACTAATGCCTGGCTTGGTGCTGCACTGACCTGGGACTGGCAGCCCCCAGCTGGCACTTTCCTGGGTGCAGCAGCCCTGTGTCTGCTGGCAAAAGGCTCAGCAATTCATGGTTCTGGGCCTGTGTGTGCAGGAGCACCATGCGCAAGAGCCATTTCAGAAATAAACAAAACAACTCTGCCTTGGTTTTCTCAGCAGGAAGTTTTCATTTTTCTGCCTCCTAGGAAGTTGTGCAGACAACTCACAGAAGGTAGAAAGTGCTCCACAGACAGAAAAATAGCTGTGTTAATCTTATCTCTGAGAATAAAAATTCATTTACTTCCCAGGTAAGTGCTGTAAGAGCATTTCTGCAGCCACAAATTGTGACTGGCAAAACGAGAAGTCTTTCTTATTCACAGTCTATGGTATCCCAGAAAGTTATTCAGCATCCCCTGTAAGTAAATAATGCAATCTGTTTATAAAATCTTTGCAATTTGGTTCAGTTCTCAATATAGGATGCAATCCATTGTAGAGAATCATGGACTTTGCTTATCCTGAGAAAACAGGATAACCAGGACAGTCTGACAAAGGGGTGCCACAGACTGTAGAAGTCAAACGTGCTGGAAGAAGTAGCAGGAAAATTGCCTGTGCCTCCAGATTAGTGTTCATGCTCTACTAGGGCTTTTTTTTCTCCCCACTGAAAGCCTGAAGTACTGGAATCAAGGATAAAAAAAATACAAAGGAAAAAAAAAATCTAATTCCATCTACAGTAACTGTGAAGAACAGCTGGAAAAACACATGGCTCGAGGATACATTTCCAGGTCCCAAGCAGGCTCTGCAGCCTCTTCCCACTCACTCCTCTGGGAGTTAGTTCCCTGTCCCTGTTCAAGGTCAGCTCTAGCCCGGGTCCAGACTGCCAGGAGACAGCTGGGATGAGACAAAGGCCTGTGGGGATCCTCCCGGGTGGCTGGGCTTGTGTCTCCCCACGGTGGGACCTGCCAGGACTCTGACAGCCCTCGCTGCTCCTGCTCCCCTTGCCGGGTGCCTGACCTGCCTTCCTCACTGTCACCCTGCTCCCAGCCCATCCCCACGCTGGGCAGGCCACTCCTGCTGCTCCCCAACAGCATGAAAGCATCGAGCTGTGAAAAGCAAATGCGTTTCATTTTGAGCTCTCATTTATTATCTTTGGCCTATTACAGGAGGGATTGGACCTCCAGGGTATCCCTTTCAGCAGCAAAAAAAAGCCCACTGCGGACAGTATTGCCTGAGAAACAGAACTGGGAAAAAAAAAAAAAGCAAACGCATGCAGATTAACAGACCAAGATACATTTCATAAAAATAATAAGTAGTTCATGATCAGGACAAAAACTTGCACTTGCAAAAGTCTCCARCTCTGACTGCTTGCCTTTCAGAAAGTGTCATAAAGAGGCATTTACTGAAACAAACCCCCTTCTTCTCACCCACATCTCCTGACAATTCTTTCTGTGACAATAAATAAGACAGGTCTATCCCTCACCCCATTTTCGATTTCCCAATTTTCTATTCTGGCAAGGAAAATATTTCTCACATACCTGAAAGGAATAAAATTAAGGCCCATATTCTTTGCAGGTGGCTGACACAACTTAGTTGAAATCAGCAATTGTCAAATTATCCTACACTTCTACTGATGGCACAAGCAGCATGTTAGAATCCATATTTAAAAAAAGAGAAAAAAGATAGAGGATAACTTGATGTGGAGCTAGACCATGACATTATCTGAGCATTTATTCTTTTTCATACACATCTAATTTCTCATTTGATACAGTCTGACTAGATGTTTGCAAGCTGAAGTCATGCTGCTTACATCTTTCTCTCATGGCCAGGTCTGTCACACACAATAAAAGGTGTCAGGCTTTCCAAATACAGTAGAAGTTAACTGCCAGAGTAGATCACACTTAATTAGTGCACACTTTGTGCAGTCCTTAGAAGATGCATGGGGCTAGCTAAATGATAACTACCATTATCATTATCACAACTAACCAGCAGACAAAACTGCATCATCTTCAGCTATTATTCTTCTGCTTGCACTGCAGTATAGACCTGCTTTTAAAAAAAAATATTTTGACTGGTATTSAAGTCAGTGGGAGCCACTTGCACTTTTGTGAGCGGCAGGACACCCAGCCCATTTCACAGGAACTTCAGCATAATTGGGTGGATGTACAACCTGAGTATCAAAGATACATGTCCAAGATTATCCAAAAAAAATGCATCTGTATAGCACTAAGTCAGCATGGATTCACAGGCAACTGAGACCTACTTAATGGAACAAACTATTACGTTTTGTAAGCAGAATCCTTTTGTTAGCACAATCCTGCACGCACACGTACACAATCTGATGTAATTAGCAAAAGCCAGCTTAAGTGGTGACTGAATAAAGGCAATTCCCTTAATAAATATAAACCCTTAACAAATTAATAAATGTCAGGAAAAGGCAAGGGTGGATGTGCTGCAATGCAGAGGCACCACATCCCTGGGGAGTGCACCAGGTTACCTTCCGACAGCGCAGGTTCGCGTGTGGCCACACACAGTTTCTCCAGCAACATCTACACAAACGTGAGCATTAGTAACTCGGAGGTACCAGCAGCACTGAGCCTGCAGAAGGGCTACCGAACCAGATCAAACATGTTTTAAATGGTAGCCAGAAGAGGAATTGACATGAAAATGAAATACATTTAGAAGGATAAGTGATTCTATGCAAGAAATTTATTCAGACTGTCTTTTCATGTTTTGTAACACAAAATAGATGAAACAAGGCTCTGCTTCTGAAAAACACAACATTCAATGAATACCACGGCACTTGAATGCTGACTGGAGGGACATCAGTGATACCAGAGAAGCAGTGTCTTTTCCTCCTCCACCAAAACACTGTTTGCCCTACACAATAGCTAAAAAGTCTTTAAAAAATGGCTGAGTGGAACACCTTTACCTCTGACCAAGCATACGTATCATGGACTATGTGCTTCATCTGCCTTACAGGAATTACACAGTATATCATGATTCAGAACTAAGCTGATCAATCCTTGAGAAACATCTATTGTATTGTCAAAGCATTCCTTAGCCCTTCCTGCATCTATTTTACACAAATTGAAAATCTGTGTAACACAAAATCTCCAAAGAACTAAGAGGCAGCCTTAGCCGTACCCCAAATGGCCTGAAAAACAGTCTGTTCTTTTTGTTTGCTCATACCAGACGCATTCTAGTGGTACAGCTGTGCCCATGCTATGTGTCAGGAYGGGAATTCTGACATCCTCTGTCACCCAGCCTGCTCATCAATGTTTTTTTGACACGGGAACATAGACACAAAGGTGTGGAAAGGGAAAGCAAAGGGACTGTAAGCACATGAATACAGGAAAAAGCCAGGACCTAGCCCTAGGAGAGATGGAAAATGTTGCTGAGTTATGTTGCAGCATACAAYGGAATGTGCTCACCCAAAGCAATTTAAAAGTGAGTGGTCTCCAAAAGTGAAATTAAGTATTTTTATTGTGTGGTTACTGCCCCAAAATACCTTCCTTTTTGAAGAAAACCTTTGTATTAAATTCCTTTTAAGGGCAAACATTGACAAATTACTAGGAAGACAAATTCAGCCTTGTCACAGGTATGACCAGTTGTTTTGGCAGTAAAGTCTAATGCAAATCAAAAGCAAACAAGCCAAATGTGTAGCCACTCTACTTTGGAATTAGGCTTTGTTTGAAATGGGGTGGGGAAAGGAGGTGGCAATAAACATTGGCTGTCAAATTCTGCTTTTGGACTATTACTGCAAATCTAACCAACCAATCCAAACAGATTACAATGAGCTCAAAAAGAATTTAAAAGCAGAAGCAAAAATCAAATTAGTGCTTAGCCAAGTGGAACTGGATGTTACAGACAGCTGCTGTTTAAGAATATGTGTCCATTTATCCGTCTTGCTTGGCTGTTCCCCAGTGCGTTCTTACAAAACACACACAGCTAGGGGCACTACTGCCAGCCAAACCAGAAAGGTTTAGTGGTGTCAGTATTTTGCCTGTCAGGTTAAAGCTCATATGCAGTCTGGCTTCGGGTATTTTGACCTTCAGCTCCTGCAAAAGAACCCCCAAACCCTGTGCAAACCTCCAAATGCCAACAGTTGTTTTACATCTCAGGGCTCCCAGAACACGGTATTGACAGTGTTCATCACTAACACCTGCATGGACCAGATTTTTCTACTCCTTCCCTTCCAATTTCTCCTTTGAGACTGAGCTGTGAATGTGAAAATGCTTTAGGATATTGTGCAGAGCTCACCACTGTGCTTAGTGTTCTTTATTACTTACAACACACTCAGGTTAGGATCTTTCTGATAATTTTTCCAGAGTATTTAAAATTCCCTTCAGGTATTTCAGAAAATCCACCCACAATGTGCAAATTGCCTGCTTAAGAATTTTGTGTCTGCTTCTTGTTTTCTACCAGTTTCATACTCTTAATAGAGAGGGTAATATGCTATCAATTTATCAGGCACATTCATCTGTTTTTTGTTTTGSCTGGCTGTTTTTTAAATCTGAAGCAAGATACTAATCCACAGTACTCAAAATAATTAAGAGAAAGAAGAAAAGGTCAGCAGTAGATTCAGACATTCAAAATATATGTCTCCATAAACAAAATCTCAGCAGGATCCTGAGAAAACTGGCTGTGCTAAATATCCTCTGCAAGATAAAACCAGAACAGCTTTCCCACCTTCCCGTTCCTCCTTGGGACCACAGTTATGCAGCAATTTGTTGCTATCTAAATAGCCACTTGCTTTTGGGCTCATCATCATATATTTTCTGCTCCACCAGGAGAAAATAAGACTGCAAAGGAAGAAATGTATGCGTCTTTTACTCAGCAGGAATATCAAATCAAGTGTCAAATTTATACATTCCCATTTCCAGCCTCTGGCCCTCCAGCGATGCAAAATCTAACAAACTGTGTGTGCTTCCTGATTACAAGCAGCTCAAAGCCAACCATCACAGCCTGTTCTACTGGGATGAGCTGAAAGCAGTAGGAAGAGCTAATGAGATTCTAGACACAGTAATTGGTCAGATCTGAAACCCAGGGCTAAGACTTATTCCCTTTCCTAAAAAGTACAGACAAACCTKAAGTTATAGATGAATACTACAAATACAAACGAAAAAATATGTTTCTTATGCTGACAACATTAAACTAATTAGCAGGAAGAAAAGGGGAAAAAGAAACCCAACAACAAACCAGTAGAACTCTATGATGAGACTATAAATATTACATTGAGGCCCATTTCAGTAGCTGAGAACTAGCAATTTTGGTAAAGATCATATGTTTTTTTCCTCCTGAGATTTTAATAGGGCATGGGCACTGCACCAGCAAAAAACATAAACACCAGATCTTAATTTTAAATCAATGCAATTTATAATCTTCAACTTTTATTCTTCTTCATCTAGAATGAAAAGATTAGGCATTATGAACATCCCAGAGAACACAGAATATATATATTTGTATTTTTTCTGCTTCTAGCTGTGCAACACTTGTGTGTCATACAAATACTTGTTTGCACACACACATGCACAACATAAGAAAACCTCAGCTTTGTTACTAGTTTTCAAATTCAAAGAAAAGAAAAGACACCCTGTTGCTGAATATGTCTCAGTCTTGACTAGAATTTGTTATTACAGCAGAATGGCCTCAGCAGCCCCAAGCAATGCTATTATCCCAGGTCATCTCAGCAGTATTCATTTGCACAAGGCTGGAATATTCACTGGTATGTGGCTTGCAGTGTCTCACATTCAACATTTAAAAATCAAAAAAGGAAACATCTAAATTACTTTAAATTGACCCTTAGCAYATGGACCTTTTTTATCCCCCTTTTTTCTTTTTCTGATGATCAGGGATGCAAGAAAAGAGCTAGAYTGGCTAATATTGTTTAGAATATTTGTGGTAACATGCAGGTTAATCATCAAGAAGCTCACCAGAAGGAGAACTTTGTGTGTTTGTTGGTAGAGAAGCTGCTAGAAAGCAGCTGAAGGAGTGACCCCTGGTAGCAAAGGAAGACCATGAAGAGGAGAAGAGGATAAGGAAGAAAAGGAAGGAACCAGCCAGATGGAAGGATGCAAATGCACTAAAGAAGGTGTGGCAGAAAGAAATGAATCAGCACATGAGAAGAAAATGAGATGAGAAAAACACAGGGAAAAAAGACTGGTGGTAAGCAAAAGCAGGTAACAGCAGTAAAATAGTGCAGTCACACAGGAGGAATTGGTCACAGTAAAAAGGAAGACCACTGGGCTGGAGAAATGACCTGGAGCATAAGAAAAGCACAGTCCGTGGTACAGGTYCTGTTTACATCAGGAGGATCTTTAAACTGCTTTAAGGAAAAGCAGGAATGCCAGACAAGAGATTGGGTGAGTGAGGGGGGGGGGGAGGTTAAAAAAAAAAAAGCACCAGGCAGGTTAAAACACAAAAAAATTTCAAACATTTATTTCTGCAGCACCCTATTCCACTAAAACCAGGGATCTGGCAACAGATCAGGCTGCATTTCTTGACTGCCAAACCAGTTTAGTTTGAGATAGTAACAACAAGGTAACATAAACTCTGACTTTCCTCCTCAGAAAGAAATCATGGCAAGCAGTGAYCCTATTGTGCTTTGTTGTAGCATAATTGTTAAAGAAATGCTTTCCGATGCCCTGTGAGAGGGGGTACTATCTCGAAAGCTCAAAGGGATTGTTCATTTGATCACTAAGCACAGTGTTATTCCATCCACTCATGCACGCAGAGAATGCCTCTATTCTTATGTTCCCCTGAGAGCTGAGATCATCTGAGATATGTCGGCTATCACATATAAAGGCCGAGGTAGAACTGCTGGCAGGACATTTTAAGTGAAGTATTTTCACAGACCTGGAATTTCTCCTCTGCCTTTTCAGACGAACTCGCTGACCACTGGGCTAATCTAAAAGGTGTTAGGATACAAGCAGTCCTTTACTTAAGAGTTCCAGGCTCGAGACCTTGTGTGCTGAAGGGTGAAGCAGTTTTAAGAATGACAAAACAGATACAGATGTGTTTCAAATCCCAGATCCGTCTGTCTCTCCCCAAAGCTGTAGGCAGAAACCTAAAAGTACATTTGATCCAAGGTTCTTAGCACATGAGGAAACACATGAGGAAAAAAAAAACCAAAAAAAACCCCCAAAACCCCCAAACAAACCTCCCAAAAAACCACACTCCAAAGCACAAGGAAAACCCCTCCACTCAAAACCCAAAAACTAGACTAAGAAGCTGCGCACAAAGATAAYGTAAGTAGGAAAGAATAAAGTTATTCCATTCTTCCCTGTTCTACAATCTCCCATACAAGATTTGTTTCTTACCTCTTAAATTTTGTTTTATAATATTTAATTTCAAGTCACATACTTGTTATGCACTTTCATGATTCTTGAATTGCTTTGTTGAAAACACTGTTTACCAGTAATCTCAAAAAAGAGATGCTCAGCCTTTTACCCACAGATAAGTTAATTAAAAAAAAAAAAACAACCAAACCCCAAACAACAAAACAGACCACCTCTGATTCACACCACTTTTGGCACAAGCAGCATACAGGCAAGAGCTCCAATTGGTACTACGTGCTAAAATCTACAGATAATTATACAAGGAAATTGCCTTTGCATCTCCACTGTGTGCACATTACTGTTCTCTGAATTAACACACAAACCAGCCTAGGAATTAAACAGATGAATGTACAGAGCATGAAAGGACATAAACATGCTTTATCAAATTCCTCCCCCTAATCCAAGTTGCAATTTTATTTTCCCCTCTGTGGAACACACAGCTTACTAGCACGGTTCCTTATTTTTGTGTATAAATAATGTCCTTAAAATAAACGCACTATTGCAACCACAACATTTTAAGGAGATCTGAAATGTTATATACCCTACACTCAATGCAAATTAACTGCAATTTTCAGAAAGATGTGACCTCATTAGCAGTTCTACAAAGCAGAAATGTTAGGATATTTCACTCAGATGAAAATGTCACTATTTGCACAGATTTTTTATTTAACATCATAGATAAAAAAAATACAACTTTCTGTCATCCTGAGAACCTCCAGATCCCTTTTCATTCTCTAATTAAAATACAAAATAAAACAACTAAATAAAAATACTAGAACTATGACATATTTATATACTTCCTCAATGAAAATGAATCTGCTAAATTAGAGGGGTTATATTTTTATTTAAATCAGGATATTGAATTATGAATCTTGCCTTTAAAAAATACATGTCTTTATGTTGCAGTGTTGCATCACAATTATGTCAACTCAAGCAGACTAAYAGAGATGGAGGAGAAAATGCTCTAATTCTAAATAGCTCCCTATGTCAAACGATCTTATATTCTGACTTTTCTCACAATTCATTCCTGATAAAGAACATGATTATAATACTCTGAAAATACACAGGGAGTTGACTAGAAAAGCCAGGTATTTGCACATGCCAGTAGTGGTGGGGTGACACAATGACTAGCCAAAGAAGTGGGTGATTTTAAATAACATGCTGATTTCAAGACATTCACTTCTGTTTTCTTGGGGGGCCAGCTCCATAGCTTTCTTTGTCTTATTTTGTTTTTTATTGGAATCTTGAAATTAATTTGCAGGAACATTTCAGTCTCAGAAATCCTCTAATAGGTACCTTTAGGTAGAGCTAAAAAGGGTCCTTTTACACAAGAACTAAGAAAATACAATAGAAAAGCCCTCATATTTTCACTGCAGGAGACATTTTTAATCAGCACATACATTACACAAAAAAAACCCATGGGTGGGAAAAGTGTAACTCAGAAATTAGAAGGATATTTGTCCTTCATAACTATTCAAAACTGAACAATAAATTACAAGTCAATATAAAACAGATTATTGGGCTGAAGAGAGAAATAATTTAAAGGCTTGCCTTCAGGGASCAGTCACTGGCAGAGCTGTATTGCTACAGGTACGACTTTGCAGCTGTAACTCTGTCAAGAGCAGCAACAGCATTGAGAGAGGCTGCTAATGAAGCACACGTCCACGTAGAATAATTGTGCTGTTGAGATTCTGCTACTGAGTTTACCCATGTAGAACAGGTTTTACTGTGAAACTACAGTTCAYGTGCAAAATCTAGAGCAATTTGGTTCTTGTCTTAGAGTTAAGAGCAAAATACTGCTTGGTGTAAAAGCAGTCTGACTGGCAGGGAAACACCTACTCTCAGAAGAAGGAATTGGCAGTAACACGTGCAGAGCAACCTACTTATGGTCTAATGTTTATAGATCAATAGGCTCAGTGAGGTCCAGTCCTCGACTGGGTGCTCCTGCAGTATGAATAGTGACTGAAATAATGCTGGGAGTGAGTCTGCATTTGGACTTTGGTACTTTAGTAACCAACAGGAAAAAAAACTCCCGTGCACCATGAAAAAAATGAGAGCAGCTGAAGAGGAAAAAGAAAAATCCCAGGCATGAATACATTTAGAAATCTCAACTCCCAGGCTTCTCACTTTCAGAAAATTCCTCAATTCAGTCTCACTGACCATTCCAACCCACATCCTGAAAATAGGCCACTATATATAAATCACTACAATCAGGTGATCACTGATTTTAAAATAGATGCCAGATTTATTATTGCTGGCATATGGAAACAGAAGTCACATCTCTCTGCTGGAGCCTGGGGGAATTTATCACCGAGGGAAAAGTCACAAACAGTTATTTTGCCCAATCTTCTGATTCTCACTTTAAGCCCAGATCCACCAAAATATCTCTGTCCAAATCTGGATAGTATTTTGAAGTGTTAATGCATGTTCCTAATTCTGCTGAAATCTAGTGAAGTACCTCTATTAATTTTCACTTATTATTCTCCCTCTCTAGGCTATGCAGCTCATGATAATGTTGGCCAGCCACTGATCCGTCAAAGCAAGGGTGGAAAAATTTGGTGGAAAAGGAAGAGGGAAGCTCTTATTTTTCARGGGTCTCAAC
The DNA here is from genome assembly GCA_003713295.1 of Parotia lawesii. Lineage (NCBI taxonomy): Eukaryota > Metazoa > Chordata > Aves > Passeriformes > Paradisaeidae > Parotia > Parotia lawesii. Next base: position 1,574,864 of record RAHM01000091.1, read on the forward strand.
AGTTTGTGGTTTTGGCTTTTATTTCAAGCAGAATCATTCAGGAATCTTGAAACAAATTTGCCTTCAGATCTTCATATCAGAATTATATATTCCAAAACAGAGCAGTAAAATTATTTCAAGAAATTTTGGCAAATAAATAAACTTTCAGAATTTATATTTAATGCTGACTAGGGCACTCAGGCTTGTTGTATACTTGGTGTCCAGACATCTATTGCCTATTTTGTAATACGTTTCCTATGCTGACAAATGCAGAAGGAATGTGATACTACAGCAATAAAATCTGAGGGTCTTGTGGTCATGGACAGTTTATACACAAGACTGAACATGATACACAAAACAAAGGACAGCCTGAAAGTAAGGGAACAGAGTAACAGTACTGCCTGCTCCTGCCATAGCCTTACCTTAAAAAAATTAAATACTTGCACATTTTACACCTGACGAAGAGGTGAAGCAACAGGTGAAACAAAAGGGGACAAAAAATTATCATGTCTATAGCTAATCCTGCCCAAAAAGGCTTTCTAAAGAATTCACTTCACTCATTACAATAAATGTCACAACTGCAATTAAAACTTGGCCCATTCATTTCAGAATAAAATTATCTACTCCTATTTGACTTTGGGCTGCATGACATCAGTAGATCAGAAAATGGAAATACCTGCCTGCCTGAAGCTGCCCCAGTGGCACGCTCGATGCCTGATGTGAAAGACGGCTACCTCAAACCTGCTGGCTGAGCTGATGACTTCAGGTACCACAGATCAGCATCTTCCTCAGTAGGAACTTGGGTATAACCATAATCTTGGTAGGAACTCAGGCATAACCACTGCATGGCTCTGTTAAAATCAGCAGAGTTGCTGTGTTGAAGAAGCAGGAGGTCCCATCAAGGTAAACAGAGTCACCACATCCTGATAAACATTCAGGGAAGCAGGCTTATTTCAAAGAAGGAATCGTTTGTCAAATGTCACGTATTTATTTTAGAAGCATCAATATTCTCATTTTGTCTCCACTGAGTCCAGTGAAATGAAGTCTATTTATTGTAACATAACATGATGGCTTAGTTAAGTGTCCAAAACCTACCACTTTTGTTTCAAGAGCCCATTCATTTACTTTTCCATGAGCAAAGGTTAAAAGAAAATCCTATTACAGATACTTCAGAACAGAAATGAGAACTCTTGTGAATTTCTTTTATCTGTAGACTCTTTCTATTGAGGTCACTTGAGATAAACGTATTTAGAATTATTTTTTCACAGTCCATGCATATGTTTAAGCAACTGAGTTTAGTCTTTAAAATGCTGATTTTTACTGCAGCCCTCCTGCAGTAGATTAATATGATGCACAGAAGAAATTTTAAGATGCTACAGCAAGAAGAATCAAAAAGAAAAGAAAAACTCACAATGGATGACAGCTACTAGATATCACTGAAACTAATTTAAAGTTGCTGTTTTGATGGAAATACTTTGTATCCAGTCTAAAAATGGTTCCTTCTAATTAAGTGGGACTATTAAAAGGACTAGAAAGGGCCAAGCTTTTCATTGGCAACAGGGAAGGGAAGCATAGGGAAGGCTCTAGAGAGGGAGCCTGCTCTGAACAGCACTGGAAATAAAGAGCAGCATTATCATGAGTGTTCTCTGCTCCTTGCAAGGCTTGTGAGCGACTGCAGTCTTGTCGCCACCAGGATGTTTCTGTACAAGTACCAGTGTGTGCACACCAGTAAATACTAGTCCTTTTCACTTCTATTTTCCTCATCAAAAATGGATTATCTCAGATGTGAATTTCTGCTCTGTTCCTCCTTGTCAGCACTTAAAGGGCCACTGTCCCACCCCTGAAACTGAACTATTGCACAAGTGCTGCCGAGCTATGTATCTGAAGGAGTTAAGCCAAACCACAGGCAGCCTTCTCGAACAAATGCGTAACAGAAAGCCATAGCTTCAAGCACGGCTTGGATTTCCTGCCTGACAGGGTACTGGAGCCCTGGAGTTTCACAGAGCTCCAGGGTATGGCGATGGGAATGCCAAGGGGAAACTGACACATGCCAAGTCCTGCAAATTTTCATTCACTCATTCAAATGCTGYGCACTCCTTCTTGCTTTCACTCTCCACCACCATCAGATTCATTTTCAGTCTTGTGGACACAGTTGCAAATGCCATGCATGAGGCTGAAGCACAATTCAGAACAATCCAGCACAGGAATAAAAATATTTTGTCAGGGTCACCACCAAAACAGCTTGCATGGGGTGTTTACAATAGCTGTCATTCTCTACTTCCATAATCMTTCACAGTGGGGCTTATTGCTGCTTGGCTCTCCTTCCAGAGCTACACCCATCACACACCCAGGCTGATATTTTCGCAGAACTGCTGCTGGACAAGAGGATGCAGCTACAGTGGCTCTCTCCCTGCCCTTCCATACTCTTTGGGCATCAATGTGATCATAAGAAAATCCACAGGTTTTTCCACACTCCAGCCCGATCCTTTAATGTTGGTAGGACAAGTCAACGGATTTTTGATTTTTAAGCTCAATTCACTATCTTTATAGTTTTGGCAAAGTCAATAGAGCTAATCACAATATCATGAGTGAACATGACTTAAAGCGGGGTGGGAGTGGGAAGTATCAAGAATCCAACCCAGAATTTCTCAGGCCCATCGGATCCTGGCAAGGAATTGGAATTTCACCTGTTTGACAGCACACTGGATGGGAAGCATCAACTTAGCACTGACCTACTGTATTTATGAGGGCAAGATGTTTACCTCTGTATCCCCTTTTTTCCCCTGATTTCTGTCTTCTGCATTCAGATAAGAAAAAATCTGTGTTTGGATATGTCTTTCATGACGTGTGCTACGGGCAGCCTAATGGAGGCCAGACACACAACCAGAGGTAATTATGGGGTGCAGACCATCGGCAAAGTGCCTTTTTCTAACCAGGATAACTGACTGCTTAAAGTCTGAGGAGAATCCATTGTTTTTGTACAATTTTTGCAATAGGACATTATTCTGGCTCAAATCAGATATTATGGATTTTATCCAGGAATTACATCATGAAATTCCATAGTTTCTGTTACACAGGAAGCCAAAGTTGATTACTTTCGTATTACTTATTTTTTTAAAGACACAGAAGTGTTATCAATCTTAGCTGCTGTTTTCATATTCTCCTAACGTATGGTACAAAAACTCCTTCTAGTTCTCTTCTAGYCACTCCATTAAAAAGTGAGTCATGTTGTAATTAAACTTTAACAACAACATCTGTTTCGGCTAACCCGACAGAAGAGTGGTTGGCCCACAGAGAACTATTCTGCTTCTTCTTTCACTCAAACCAGAACTGAGTGGTTATTCAGCCTCAACAAAATTGGAAATGGCACAACAGCAACATTTCAGCTCCTTTCCCCAAAATAAGGATCTTTCAGAAGCACTTTTAATTCATTTACAGATAAAATCCTGCCTTAACCCAACTGGATGGTACATAAGAATCAGTGACAGAGAACACTAAGTACTTCTGTGCACACAGAAGACTCTCTTGGGCTGCAGCCTGCTAACAGGACGAAGATGACAAAACACACTGGGAAAGGAGTAATTTGTTTCATGGCTAGCTAATTAACCATAGGCCTCATATCACCGCCCAGCAACATGTGACATTAGACCACCCTTGTCCATCCTCACTTTTACAATCGGATACAATGCTTGTTCTGGATAACAATAGGATGGTAAATGCCTATTGTGCTTCCCCCCATCTTGCATACAGACTCACCCTTACTGAATAAACAAGGGGGAAAAAAATCACCAGCTCCTGTACATTGTATAGCAAGCATTAAAATCATGAATAAGTCACTTATTGTTAATGTGCTGATTAATTACAGCAAGCACAGCCCACCACTGCTAAAAATGCAGCAGGCATTGCTGTCTCAGCTCCACGCCTATGCTAACCACCCAAGTAACAAATCCAGTCTCTATGATATTAGGAAAACCCAGACCTCTGTTTTACATGTTGCTTGCATGTGGAACACACAAGAAAAAGAAAAGAAAAATAATACCAAATCAGAGTTGTTAAAATGCCCTTAAGTGCTTGTGCGCTAATTTTGCGGCAAACATCAGTAGCATACTAAAAGTAATCTTAAAGACTTAGTTGATGCTACCGTAGGACACTACATTAATTAATTAGAGGCATATTAATTAATTGGATGTCCAAGAGCTACTGTTACTGTTTAAAGCACCAGACTGCTGCCAGGAAATAAATAATGTTTGAATGCTACTGTTAAACAAAGACAATCCATAAAAATAAGCCATAACCAAACCAACCACAGAACTAATACAGAAGTTGCAAATATCTGTACTTTATAAAAAGCTTCAAACTTTAAAATAACAGAATATCCCACCAGTTGGCCAGCTGCTGCCCCTGGACTCCTACAGGTCTCTTTCCACCACAGCACTTCTCCAGTATTCATCTTCACTTGTCCACATGTAAAAACTACATATAGTTTGCAAAAACCACTTTATGATATGTAAGATACACAAGTTTCAGCCCTTTCCCTAAAATAAAGATCTGCAGGTGAGCATAAAACACCACACCAAAACGGGAAAGCTGTGAGCCRTACCTCTGAGACCCAACAACTGCACAAAAAGTAGCAAGCTGACTTTTTAATTAAAATGTAAATCTATTCTTTCCACCTCAGAAAGCTAATCCAGGGTTGCTGTTGTAATTTTGATACACCAGTGGTCTCTAGATGAAAGCAGACAGGCCAAGTCTTGCAAGAAACCGGGGAAAGGAAAGAAGGCTAGGGAAAGTGGAAATAGGTGGATAGCTGGAAAACCAGAATCATTACTTAGCTCATAATAAAAACTAACAGGACACTAAATTCCCCCATTTGCCTCTCAGGCAAGAGGAAATAACTGCACCATGCTAATAACACCTATTTTAGGGCCATTTGCTGTCTCATCAGATTGATTTTTTTGTGTGTGTAAGCTTGCCATTATTTTGCATTAATGTCATAGCTTGTATTCCACAATTGATTGTGTTTACAATGAAAGAAGCTTCCCAGTAAGGTCACTGAACTGCAATAACCCTCAGCTTTTAGCCAGCTCCTGACAGGACTGCATCACCTCCTGATAAAGGCATTGTGCCTTCCAGCTCCTCCCTTCACATTCTGCCCCCTCCCTTTTTTAAGCAAGAATCAAAAAGCAAAAATAGGCACAAGAAAAGAGTGAAATCCATACAGATGTAACATTCAATAACATATATTCCCACCTTTGTAAGTATATTCTGTAAGACCAGAATACAAATTCTCTCATTTTCCCAGACAAACTTTATAGACCATCAATAAATCCTCAGCTAAAGAAAAAAAAACCAACCAAAATAACCCCACAACCAAAGAACCCAAACTGGCATACAATACACAGCATCCAAAAATTCCTAGGTTTGGATGCAGTGGGACTGCGTTAAGGCAGACCCACAGTGAGCGTGACTAGGTYTGTCAAACCACTACAGATGGAAGCCTCGTGGAGAGAGAATTTCTTCATCCCATGAGGGTTTACACAACTCCCCACAGGACATTCTGCGTGGGACACAGCAGCAGGCACCAGCATAAGCAAGAATTGGGGTGAGTCAGGGCCACCGTGGAATTGTGCTGAATGCACGTTTTCTTGCTGTATCTCTGAGCTCTGCACACAAAAAGATACCTCAGGACGTACCCAGCACTGCAACTTGAAACAGCAGAATGGCACATGGTGCTGAAAAAGCTCTACAATAGGATCTCTCCTCTTAGAGGGGAAAAAAAAGTGTTCACTTCRCCTCTTTTTGGCAAAAAAACCCAAAGAACAAACAAACCAAAAACCAAAACCAAACAAACAAAAAAACCCCCACCAAAAACAAATAACCAAAGCACAAAATCCCACCACCAAACCCAAACAACAAAAACCCAACACCTCACAGTACAACTCCAGGCACACAGCACGGATCCCTGGAAAGCTCTAAGCCAGAAGAGAAATGGCCACATCCAGATACAATTTTAGACCTGATCTACCAAATAGAAAGGAAACAAAGCTTCCTGTTTGAGAAGATCAAGTCTTACTCTGTCTTCCCAAGGAAGATGTTTTTACTATGAGGGTGGTAAAACACTGGAGCAGGTTACTCACAGAGGTGATGGATGCTCCATCCCTAGAAACAGTCAAGGTGAGGTTGGACAGGGTTCTGAGCAACCTGATTTAGTTCAAGAACCCCCCATGGCTGGGGGTTAGGACTAGATGGCCTTCAAAGGTCCCTTCCAACTCAAAATATTCTATGATTCTATGACAAGAAGTTAGCACACTTGACTTTCATTGCCATCAGAAAGGGGAATATATTGTCAATATACAACAGTTCCCCCAAGGAAAAATCTTGCTTGTAATTTTATGTTAGTTCAACCCTATGTAAAAAAAAATATAAAGTATAATTAAAAATCTGCATTTGTCATTTTCCAGGTTAATGTAATAGGAGTTGAACCAAAAGGAAGGTCCAGTCATCCTAGTGGTCAGAATAACAGGCAGATTTCCCCTCTGCTTCTGCCTGACAGTTGTAGCGTAGCATTGGATCAAACAAACTTCAGAAAATAATCTCTGGAAATAACGCAAAGAGTCCCCTCCTGATCCATTTCCTTAAATGCATAGCACCATACCCAGCAATTTTCTTCTCTCCCCTGGACTGAGATGTAATTCACAATCCTTTTCTGACTACGTACTGGTTGCAACAGAGACCATGTTGACTACGTGCAAGTTCAACAGAAGTTTGTAGCAAGCAAGACATTCTAGCTCCACATCACAGATGCATATTCAGTATATATCAGACAACAGAACTCTGTTGGATGCCACAAGAAAATCCTTTCAAAGGGCAAACAAAACTAACTCTTGTCAATTCAGAATTTCATAGTTGCAAATGCCATCACTGTGATGTCTTTTCTCTCCCATGCCCTTACCCTTCTGCTCCATTTCTCCATTCCATCCTCCTGTATAAAAAGTTCATTGCCTTTGAGAATTACCTCTCTGAAACACAAGACACACCTGACTTATTTGCTTGTTTCATAAAACAGCTGGTACGATGTGGCTTCATTGTTGGCAAGGTCATTTCATCTATACTCCAGTAAAAACCCAAATATTGAAGAGAAATGCAAAAAAAGCCTTCTGGAATGGTAATTCCCCAATCCAACCCATATAGAGAAGAACAACAGAAAAGTATGACATTTATGTGTGTTCGCAAGCGGTCCTTTGCAGTAGCGGATCAAACCTTGCTTGAATCTACAAAGAATGCTACMAGGCCTAGCAGACTTGAAAGGGAACCCCACACTTGGTTCCTGACCATCGTGATATTTTCAATCAATAATAATGTGTTTGCCTCCAAAACTGGACCCAGCTGATAGGGACTGCAGAAACCACACTTACTCCGAAAGGAAGCATTTTCAAAAAAACCCTGACATATTCAAATGGTACAACTTCACCAGATATCTTCTGTGGAACAATCCTTAGCAACTGCATCTATTCCATGCTGCCCACAGCAGAGAGAGTTCCCTTATCCCGAGAAGTCATTACTGTCACCTGGTCCACGCCAACACTAACCTTGGAGAGAGGGGAGACAAGCACGAGTCAAGAGATTTCTGTCTCCTGTGCTGCAGAGCCTCGGACCTGGCAGTCCAAGGGACTGGCAGCTGCTGCCCCCGGGTGGCTCAGCGCGGAGGGACAGCCAGCGCTGCCGGGGACGCGGCTCCTCCAGCGCCGGCTGCGCACCCCGCACCGGGACGGGAAAGGCAGGCGGCTCTCAGCGGGTGCTGCCCCTCCCCAAAGGGGGCTCACAGGCTGCGTCGGGCTCCTCCGCTGCCCGCGCTAACCTTTCTGTAGGGGGTGGCATTGTCCAGAGAAAGCTGGGGGAAGGGACCTCTGGGGAAAAYAAATAAGTAAGTCACAGAAGTTTGTGGTCTCTGTGAAAAGGGAAGGCGCTGCACCTGCTCAAAGAGACTAGAGGCTATTAAAAATTCTTCAGAAGAGGGATTCTAGTCAAAGCTGGAGCTATGAATTAACCAACTATTGGTGCATATTTGATGCTTGGTATAATTAGCATCACTGGGGAAAAAGAAAGAAGAAAGAAATAAGGGATAGCTTGAAATAGATCAAGCCAGAGTGAGCAGGGTCTCTAATAATTTAAGTCACAGAACAACAAATAAYTCATCTAGGGAAAACTGCTTCAAGCTTATCCTTTATCCCTGTAAGATGTAATAGAGTATTTTAAGAAATTGTCCAGAACTGCAGGGAAAGGCACTTACAGCAGTCATTCTCAAGACACATAAAACTTCTATCTGTCAAAATATTCTCCCTGATCCTTACTACAGTGATTTCATCTGCACCTTCAGTCTACTTTGATTTCCTCACTCGACCAGGGTAAAAGATTACAGACTCCATTTGCACCATACTTCCTCTTTTATTTCCCCCATTTTGACCTWATCTTAAAATCAAAAAAAACACCGAGACTGTCATTTGCAAAGTGGTAGGAGGGTTGATATAAGATACTGTAGTCTGACTGGTTTTGGGGTTGGAAAGAAATTTTCCTCCTTTTTATCGAGTTATCAAAGGTTGATCAGTGTCTTATCTCAGATAACCAGTTCAGTTCACAGATTTGGAACATGGAAATATTTAGCAGTTTGTTAGTAAAGCATTAGCTTTAAAGACCACGTAGCACACTGCATGTTGACTTTCTTCAATTAGTAAAAGAATGTGTTGATCCAGGGTATGGATCACTGGATGTTGAGTTTAAACCTACCAACAGTGAATTTCACGGTTAATTCCCATCTTTAAACTCACAGTTCCCACGTGGACCACAGGCTTGACTAACTACTGGGTTAGCTCACTGGTACATGGGAGTAGTGATCAAAATATACAGAGGGTTTAAATGCCTGAGATTTTGCTGGCAGAAAGAGGCAGATRGAGATCTCCTTGTTTTGCTGTCTCCATCATTCTCACAGAAAGAAAACGGAAGATCTGCTCTGAGAAAGGACACAGCTTGAGAGGCACATTACACCGTGCCATGGGGCTTTATAACCAGTAATACTGGACCTACTGCAAATAACTGGCAGAGCAAATGGCGAGGAAATGAGGTAATAGCCTCAGCACCCGCTTAATAAAGTTGAAAACTAGTTCTAAAGTACACTGGTGGATTCATCGGACACTGGCACTATGTGATCAGCACTGGAAACATTCATGCCTGGAATTCAGGCTCATGTGCCAATCACACTATATTATCTCACTGAGAAAAGATGAATTTAAACAAAACCAGTTTAAATTGTTTCCATATATAGTGAAAAAGAATAATTATCCATGCTTCATTCCTTTTGTACCTTGAAAGAAAAAACATCCTTACTGTATCCAAAAATATTTCACTCATCCAAAAGTTTTCAAGCTAGTCAGCCTTAGTAACATTCACATGACCAGCCTTCCCCTAATCTCTGCTGCATTAATGTTACTGCTTCTTTACTGGAGTTTTTTTAGCATAAAATCAACCTAAAGTTGTAATGATAAGGTTTCCCTTATCAGGAAAAGGTTCATCGCCCAGCCGGTGTTTGGGCACTGGAACAGGCTTTGCAGGGAAGTGCTCACAGCACCAAGCCTGACAGAGTTCAAGAAGTGTCTGGACAATTCTCTTAGGAACATGGTGTGATTCTTGGGGTGTCCTGTGCAGGGCCAGGAGCTGGAWTTAGTAATTCTGATGGGTTCCTTCCAACTCAGCATATTCTATGATTCTATGATTCACCATCTCTTTTCCAAAACTTAATGCAGAAGAAAAGGTCAAATGTGGCTTTCAGATTAAATAATAAAACTATCAGCAAAACCTCTATGGAGAGCAGGGAAGGGATTCACTGAAAAATACCAAGAGAAGCTCATTTAAAATCTAGGCCTCCAAGAATTCTCAAAGGTCACCCAGTCTATCCTTCTGGCAAAAGATTACATCAGCTTAGACAGTTACTTGTCTAACCTGTTTTTCAAGGCCTGCAATGATGAATCTGCACACTTTCCAGATGATGCATCACAATGTTTTAGTATTTGTTTCCATATTTCCCTTCCTGAAATTTGATCACATCTTTCTTTTTGCAGTGTTAAGAATTCACTGCTTATCCTGTCCATTACGGATGGAGAAAAGTTTATATTCCCTTACTGCATAAACATTTAATTTTGCTGAACACTTGGATTCAGTCTTTCTTCTCCTCAGAGATTATTTGTTTCAGACTGTTGATCACTCTTTGTTTTCTTCTTGGTTCTCTCCTCCATCTTTCCAGGTCTCTGTGGGACCGTACAGCCTGCACTCAAATGTTGTACACCAACATTAAGTAGATCACTAGGACTTTGTGGGAATTCTCTTTGTACTAACACATCAGATAACATTTTCCACTTGTCCTAGTAACTCACCAAACACTTCGTTATCCTCTGAAGACTGCTGTGTTAGTCTGGCTGCTTTTGGACTCTCCTTAGCTGCTTCCTCCACCTTGGTTTCAGCATTCTGTAAAACAAACATTTGCTGAGGTTAGTTCTCCTTTTATAGCTCTCAAACAGAAACACTCTTCAGACTTTTTAATTACATTCTTAATTACAGAATCATTAACACAGGTGGTTTTATTATCTTTGCTACACATATGTGGGTTTGCAAAATAGTAAGGAAAAATACTCTCAGAAAACCTGGATTTTTTTCTGAATCTGTTTTAATCTGACCAGACTACATAAACTGAAGACTTAGAAAAGACATTTAAACAAGACAGAGATCTTAAACCATAACAGACTTGTAAGTTTCCACCTTTTCTCTTTGTATCTAATTTTATTTCTATTGACATATTCCATGTTGACTTAGTGAACCAAGAGATCAGAAGATTGTACACAAATATCTCTCCTTACAGAGCAAAGGCAACTGAGCTAGAGAGAGCTTATGAGCAGCCAGCTTCAAGTCTTTAACCAATTCATGTACTTTGCTCTTTAAAGCACAACTACTTATCTATTTCTGAAAGAAATCTGCCTATTAGCTACCTGGTGTTAGACTGGGCCCAGAGATAAATCAACTGCTTCAGCACTTAACTTGCCAGAAGTTAAAACATTTCATTCCCTAGCCAGAAAAGTCTGAGGAAAACATAAGCTGTGAAACACTGAGTTTTAAATATTTATATTGCTACTAAAGGAAAAATAACTCATGTTTTAAAAATGTTTTACTTTAGTACTCAAGAGAAACATATAAACAAGCTTACAGCAATGCAGACAGTAAACTGCATAAGCAGTCAGTCGTTGAATGATGGATATGAAATGACTGATACAATATTAAATATTACTGGAAAGAGTTGACTAAGAGTTGAGAAAGGAATAAAAGAGAAATGTTGTAKGCCTATGCTTTTTAAAGGATACATATTGCTCTATTGAAGTACATGCTCATTTGAAAGACTCTGTGATGTTCTGGAAAAATACAATTTTTAAACTCTGATATGTATTTGAAAAAGCTGCTATACAATCTGTTCATGAAAATTACCATCTCTGCTCTCAGAAACATAGCACAGTTCCAAATTTCTCTTATTTTCCCTTATTAATAACAATAAGGAAGGTGTAAGAAGATGGGTAGATTAAGTCTGTTAACCTCCCTATAGAACAGAGGAGTGCAAACTTAAGGCACATAAACTCAATAGGCTTTGAAGCAAGACAGCAAGAATTTTCAGAAAGAAATGAAAGATAGGCCTAGCGAGCCTACTGGTGCAGCTGACAAGAACTGGGAAAAGCAGAGACAGAGAAAGTGCTTCAGAGGAACACTGCGGGTCCTTCCTGAAGCAGGAAGGACATGCAGAAGTGAAAAGGTTCTGCACTCCCTCACGGTCCCAACCTGAGTGTGTCCTATGCAGAAAACCCATCAGCTCGGTACCTCTCAGAGCTGAGGAGGGAAGTCAGTTTTAGCAGATGCTCACCTCAGTCTGGCTTAACTAGTGTCCCTTGGGAGGACGAAGGGACCCAATCAGGAATCAGCAGTGGCTATACTGGGAGACAACTTGCTTTGGATAAACAACTTCATGACCAGCACAAATAACTGCAGTCCTGTCCCCAGAGATACAATCTGTCAGTTGTGGAGCCACCCAGTCTGCAATGCTGTCCACTCGAACAAGGGACTTATGCTAAGGTCTGTACTGGCTGACAGGATCACCCGCATTTAGAGGCCACTGATTCAGTAAGCTGCATAYTGGACTTGGGTTCTCCAACCTATTTTAGTTGCTCTATAGTGAGCAGAAAATCAACTACATCTTTGTTGTACAGAGAGATGGAGAACAGCAGTCAACTCTGAAAAAAAGCAGAAGAGGACATCTGCTACAGCAGAATGGTAAGTCAGGGTAATACAGGGTAAGTCAATCCCAAAGGCAAAGAAGAACACAAAAAATTGTGTCATCATGGATGAGACAAAATTAATACATTTAGATGATCAAAAGTTCAGGGCTTTCCCAAATGAAGGGGACAGCTGAACTCCTGATCAGAGCTATTGCTCTAGGCTTTGTAAAGGCAGTGCTTGTTAGCTCCATCTTTAATTGTATTTCATCATATGTAGTGTATGGTAAAGCTGGTGGTACAGGAGGAGAGGGATTGCTGTTCTTCATGCTCTTGTTCCCCTTGGGAAACAGCTGGAAGTCTGTAACCTGCTGCAAGGCATCAAGAGCAGTAGCAACAAAACACTATCCAGCAAACACTCAGCTGTGTCTGTGAAACGCGTTGTCACTCCAAGCTCTTACCGGGGAGATGCTTGCATCCCTTACTTTGAAAACATGGTTTTGGCAGTCTCAGGGAAGCTAKAAAGAACCCTGAGACATTTTGGTTTGAGTTAAATCACTGGAAAGAACTACACAGCAGCTGTGCTGTCTGCTCCCTACATAAGGCACAATGTTGGTGTTGACAGAAGCCAGCTCCAAGATGTTGACAGCAAAGTTGTGTGATGTATCAGCCTAAAACATGACAGTGTATGGCTGGATATAATTCTGCTAGGCATACCTTCTTAACCAAAATGCAAACTTTCAAAAGACTTCTTTTGCTTTATTTTTTGCACAGAAGAATCTACCCAACACATTATTGCTGGCACATATAACGTTTATATTCCCAAAACCAATATGAGACAAATCACTGCAAAAGAACAATCAATGATGCAGACACTCCAAACCAAGCTGGACTGCAAAACAGTCAAGCCTTGGTCAGTTGCTTGATTCTTTTTTCTAGGGTCCTAAAAAATTTTAAGTGTCTCTGTCCTTGCAGTCAATGAAGAGATAAAGTGAAAACGCATTCCCTTACACTGCCTGAGCTGTGCCAGAAGAGACTCTTTACCTATGGAAATAGCGTGCTTGTGGCTGGTTATAAAATAAAGGCCCTTTGTACATAACAGAGTAAACATAATTCTACCTACCCCTTTCAGGCTCAGTACTCAATGCAATTTCAGAAGTGATAGGGAAAATAGATTAATTTTACAGTATCAGTTCCCAGGAGAGTAGATAATAGCTGATTTTAGCATGAAATAAATATTATAGGCCTAAACTCACAAAAACTGTCTCCCCAAAAAGCATCTCCTTTACCACTCATGTTCCAAAATACCATAAAATACTGCAGGAGCAAGCCAGCAGCTACTGCATGGGAACAGCTGGTGACAGACCAGAACCACTTCTATTATTTCATAAAGCAGTTTCAAAATGAGATGTGCATATATACTGCAGTTCTATATATGTGAATATGTACATATACAGCTGCTCTTGATTCAGACCTGATAAAATTTAGAATTGCCTTATAATCTGCCTCAGTTTTATAAGATATTTTTGGCCCAACTTTACACTGTAGCTGTTCCCTGGTGCCTTATGACTCAGTTCACCTGTTTTCCCATTATCCACCATGTGCACACCACAGTCTCCATATTACACAACATTTTAAAACTTTGATAGGTAAATATACGAATAACCAGTAGCTATCAAAATATTTTCAACAAATGAACAGCAATACCAAAAATGTTTTGGCTATATATACACCCATTAGTGCACGAAGAGGCTACTTGTATTTTGCTGCTATTAGTGCCTACTTAGATTATCTTTACTTACATGGGAAATATTAAGAAATCCTGAGTTACAGTGAGCTGTATTCTGCAGGTACTACAGTATCAGGCTGGGTTAAAAAGTGCAGTGAGGCATATTACATTTAGAGAAGCAGCTAAGTCCTCAAGGAATCATAGGCCTTGGAAATGGAAAGTTGTACTCTAGAGTATTCAAGCCAGCTTTTTAACTACCTTGCCATTTTCTCTTACTAGTTAAGAAGGGCTTGTTTCTTTTCATTTAACCACAAAGCTATTACTCAATGACTTCAATTTCTAAGTGATAAAACCACACCGAAAAGTTAAAACTTCTCATCAGAAATAAAATTACTATTCAAGAAGTGTTATGTCTCAATGAGAATTAAAGAAATCCAGTGTGAAGCACAGATTCACATTGTCTGTGCTTTCATTCCTGCCTTTTACAACCTATTCCTTTTTCTTATTTTATATATATTCAGCTAGTATGTTTAGCTCCATTCCAGTGGCACAACTGAAAACAGCTAAAATTTCCTTTATTTTCGGAAAAGTGCCACACAGGCATCAAAAGCTGCAGCAACAGACTGCGAGTGCATGAGCAGCTGCTTTGGCAGCACAGACGTTTCTCCAGTTCCTTGTCTCATTCATTCCTGTCCACAGCACATTACCTTCCCTCCACAAAGCCCAGCAGCACTGGGGACATGGTTAAACGCTKGATTCTTCCCCTGTGCTACATCTACAAAACTAAGATAAACAACAGACACCACCTCAAAAGACAGAGAAGAGTTTCTAGTGGATAAAATCAGAACTGACTGGCAATAAACCTTCATTTTGAAATAACAGAAAAAGAGTAAGTTGTTGCAGGCAATAACAATCAGGATAATCTAACCCATATCTATAGCAGTAGATCATACGGCTCCAGACTCAGCTGAAGAACTCTGCAAAACATTCCTGATTTTCCACTTCTGCAGTGATATTCCCCTGAATTCTACCATGCAAGGCTACCTTTCTTTTAATATTCATAAAATGTATGTATGATGTTCAGGTTATAGTATACCTTCAGGACAATCTCAGTCTCTTCCCAGAGCTAACTGATTTTCCACAGAGTTCCATGGGGAAAAAGTAAGAAAATTCTTTAAAACATGAATATGTGCTCCTTCAAAATTGTGACAGTAACAGGACTGAGAGACAAGTATCAGTAAGTCTGTCAAAGGCACAGATGTTTCTCAAAACACCAAATACTGCTGCAATCAGCAGGGCAGGATGGAAGTCAATCTTAAGAGTCATAATTTTCCTAGTAATTTTTATATTCTGCATCCCTGTATTAAGCTTTAACGATGTTGCTTTCATAAAAAGGAGAAATTCCTTGTTAATTCTTATCAGAGACCTCAATCAGTATCAGAATTTTTAGCTCCTGTTCATTGAGAGGAATTTCTACACATACAGCTTAACACAGTGCAACAGACGAGATGCTGTGGACAACACTTATTAGCAGCAGGAATTCATGGAATGGCAGCTGGCCCTCTTCAGGAGAGCAGAGATCTCCTGGACCTGCACTAACAAGTATGTTCAAACATACTCTTGAACTCGACCACTAATTCTTCTTCAACGTGGAGATTTCCCAAACGCCCTTGCGTTGGGGCAGAACCTCCCACACATAGTAGCAAGCACCAGGCCTGTGGCACCGAAGGTGAACAGTCAATTTTAACAACATCATACTGGCAGACCTGTACTCCTCAAACAAGACTACTGCCCTCATTCACAACAAGGTCATCCCAGACTGAAGCTGGGCTCGTGCTAGCTATACAGCTCCAAGCTCTTGAAAACATTCCAGGAACTCCTACATCAGTTTGTTCTTCAGCCCCCACCAGCCAAGAAAAGGATTCAAATTTTACCATTAATTTTCAGTTAAATAAAATAACTCTTTTAAACATCAAGCTAATCACAATCATTATCTCCAGCTTTCTACTATATCTTGTTTTCTCAGTTTAAGTTTCATTTCTACAGAATTTTTACATTCAGTTTCTAAAATGCAAGACTCACAATATCCTCTACTTCATAGCTTCTACAAAATTCTGTATGTAATTATTTTTACACTCCTGT
Organism: Parotia lawesii; assembly: GCA_003713295.1. NCBI lineage: Eukaryota > Metazoa > Chordata > Aves > Passeriformes > Paradisaeidae > Parotia > Parotia lawesii. The sequence continues at coordinate 1,591,013 of RAHM01000091.1, forward strand.
GCATGCATCAAAATCTTATTTAAGGTATAAGAAAGAAAAAAAATTGACAGGGTGATGGAAAAAGAGAGGGCTAGAGTTTTCCAAGGACAGTTTTCTTTTCCTCTCAGCTTCAACAGCACAGTGCTACTTCTGCTGTCACCAAAAGAGAACTTCAAAAGAAGTTACAAACAAAGGGATTCTCATCACTAACCCCCAAGGCACTTTGAAAAAGGTCTGAGATGCCTCAAACACATTATCCAGGTCTTTGAAGAAACTAATTCAGTCTGTTTTGAAACCTTAAAATACCAAGAGGTTGAAGTAAAAAACCACTGAATTCCAACTAAAAAATGTGCTACATTCCGCATTACAGTTCCACGCTATTTTGCTGTGTGCTTCGCTTCTTTTATGAAAGGCATTTAAAAAACTACTTTTGTTTGTGAAGCTTCACAGATTTCACAGAATATTCTGAGTTGAAAGGGACCCACGGGGACCACTGAGTCCAACTCAAGCCAATGGCCCATACTGGGATTGAACCCTTGATTTTGGTGTTATCAGCACTCTGCTCTATGTTCTTACAAATTGGGTTAATATAGAGAGTATCTCACCTTTAAATGTTCCTGACCACACTGGGGTTCTCATATTTTATAACTGAGGTCTCTTCAGCTCAAAATGCAACAGACAAAGACAAGTAACAGACCTACAGTGTGATATTAGTCAGCTTTTACTAGTCCATACAGTATTCCCCGATGCCGAGGAGGGAGTTTCAAGCGTGCAATGGGCAGAAAATGAGGGATTACATTACTGTGTCCATACAACTCACAGAGGCTGAAGGCATTTGGGAGCAAGCTGTTAAAATGACAGTGTTCATTTAGGAAACAAAACTAAATAAAAAACAGGTCAGACAGCCTCGTGCAAGATTCAAGACTTTTGCATTAATACTCTGAACTGAAAAAAACCAATCTCAGGTACCCTGTGCATAGGGGCAGAGGGAGAGGAAAAGCTTTGTGAGTGACCTATTACTTTGTAGGCACTCTAAGATACTGCCAGAATCAGGAATCATCATAGAACAGCAAGGAATTTGCAGAACAAGTAAAGACAAGACACAAAAATATGCTCTGGGTCAATATTTTCAATTTCAAGTGTCTTTCACTCTGTGCACATTAACCCTGAAACTGTACACAGGAAACCCAGATGTGAATCACACAAAATTCAGACAAGCATGGACAGGGCTATAACTTGTTACTTCCTCTGCCAGTCCCACCCCAGTCCTACAGAGCACAGCAACCATCACCACACCAGCTGCACAAGCAGTGCAGTGGCAACATTCTATGACGCTGTGAAGATCAATACAAGGACCTACACCCACACCTGAGAACACAGTGAGGCTCAACAGCCTCCAGAACACCTGACCTGGAACTAATGTTATTAAAGAACATGTGCTACCTGCTTTGAACCCAGGCAGGTTTTCTACAGCTCCACTGCAAACAGCATCTGGCAGGCACATTGATGGATGCAGCTCTTGACCTCATGAATCAAAGAGGAACCATAACAACACTCAAGGGACAAAATCAAAAACAGGTACTTTGGACATCAAGCACAAGAGCACGTCTCTTTTACAAAAGGTGTTCAAGCTGATTTCCAGAATAGTCTGAAAAGTGACAGCTGTCAATAGTGATGCCTTCACAGTCCACTCATCATCTTTATCTCATCTAAAGTGAGTGCAAATTTACTTTCCTTTAAGCACTTATTTTAGCCACATGCTGAACAAGTGCAAATATTTCACACTCTTTTTTTTTTTTCAAGAAAAGGATGTGGTTCAGCCCATAAATACARTGTTGATGCTGCAGCCTCAGCCCTCAGTGCACCTCCTTAAAAGCTTCATAAATTCACTGAATGAAGTCAGTGTCTGACCCCAGCAGACTGGTAATTTTCAAATGCCACCACCTGAGGTCTTTCTAAAGGGTTATAACAAAAGAGTACAACAGCAACCCTGTTTTCTCACAGCTAATGAGATCCTGTTTTCTTAACAGCTAACTTCTATATTCTAGCATATTGATAAAATCTGAATTCATATATATATCCAATACACCAGAAAAAGACACTAAGCATCTGACTACTCTATCTATTGTAAAAGCACAACAGAGATGCAAAAACTAGCAGCTACGTACAGAATGATGCCCAGTAGTTAATGGGGGAAAAAAAACAAAGTCATTTAAAAAAAAGTGCAAAATAACAATCCACTAGCCAGGGAGAGAAGATTACAACTATTCTGCGCTTTTTTTTCAGGTAAAAAATGCCTTTCAACYTCTTACATTGAACTTCTCATATCTGAGTCCTCAGTTTGGCAGTTTGCAATAAACAAAAATCAAAATGATTGCCGCAAAATTAGAAACCCTCAGTCTTGACTCCTCCTCAGGGGCCTGTAGAGCGTGGCAGTAAACCTGTTGATTTGCACCTTCTRTCCACAGGAAGAGATGCAGAAGAGGTGGCAGCTGTCTGTGGGGAGCAGGCAGTGGCCCAGCAGGGCACCGAGCAGCACCACAAGCCTGGCTGGGAGCAGCGCCGCGAGGGTTCCTGCGGGGTTCCTGTGCTGCGCTGCACAACGCACCACGGAGCAGCAAYGAAAGCAAAGGCACCCACAGCTCTTCTGCACTTCCCTGCGGGCGACCTACAAACAGCTGGCCACAAAGGAGCACAGCTGGGAGACTGCATCGTTCCAAACCATGATTCAGTGCAGCAGGTACCCGATGCCATGATACGCAGAGGAAAGGCTCCGGTCCTTTTCCAGAGTCCCACCGACCACTGGCTGTGTGAAGCTGCACTGCTGCATTTGCCTGATGCTTATGGTTGTTTAAAAAAAAATTAAAAATGAGAAATTATGCCTGAAGCAATGTCCAAATCTGGTTCATCACACACAAGGATGTCTGCACTAACCCAGGAACTAGAGGATACTCAGAGTGTCTTAAATAAGTTAAAAAAAAATTTAAAAGTATTCCATTAAATCTTATTTTCCTGCTTCCATTATCTTGAAGGTATTTTGAGTGAAATATATTATAAAATAAAAGCTGTTACAGAGCATCTCAGAAATACTCACTGTAAAAGTGTCAAACCAAAGAACAGTAAACGACTATCAGAGATAAGCCTGTCTCCTGCATTACCAGCAAAACATCTTTCCTCGGCCCCCAGGTGTGAAAATCTCCTGGCTTTTGCAGTACTCCAATCGAGAGCGGACAGGTATTTTTGACAAAAACCCAACACAGCTGATATCCTGACTCTGCAGCCAATGTTACCATTGTTAAGAGAAAACACATGAGGTTTCCCTTGTCAACATAAACTGTTGACTCCACCGGTCTGCAGGAGCAAAGTGGAACATGTGACTGTGGGGGCTACAAAGAGCTGAAGCACAACTGTGCCAAATAAATACGCACAGCAGGAACTTGGCACCCAACACGACAGGTTAGCTCTGCCCAGTTCCCCAGCAGCAAACCASGCTGCAGGGAAGCCAGAATTTCACTTCTGGTATTTTATTCCTAATTCCATTACGTGCAWGAACCAGTCCTTCAGTATGCAAAATAATTATACAGAATATGTGTCTGGGTCATTTCCTCAATATGGTTGCAGACTGGCAGTGAATGAATGAGTAATAAAGATGCTTGAGTAAAAAAACCACCTTTTTAGTGCTTTCTCTGAGATTACAGAAAGAAGCTAAAAACAGTAGAAAACTTKAAAACACTTTCTCGTCGTTCTACTCACAGTGGGCAAGAGATACAACAGACTAATTCAAATCCCCTTTGAGCTTAACGAGTATGAAACACACTCCGAAACAATTGCCAGGGCACACCAAACATGAACTTCTAACTTCTTTAATTTAATTTTCACTTCCAAGTCTTTAGCTCRTGAGGAAAGAAAGCTCAAAAGTGGCTATGTAAAAAGCACTTTAAATTCAAAATTACATCCCTTCAACTCCCTAAGAACTACCAACACATTTTCAGCATTTAAAAAGCAAAATTTACCTTTATTTGCCAAGAATTAAAAGGAGAATTAAATTTAACATCAAGCAGTTAATTTTAGAAGGGAGTTTTTCCAGCACACTGATACTGCTTTAGGTCACTTGGAAGTCTCTACCCTCATGAAGTTATTTCTAGGCCAAAGCTAAGAAAAATTGCACACACAAGTTGCCTGATAGTAAAATACATAATATTTACCGGCAAGATTTGTAGGTTCAAAGGAAATTCTGACCACAGTACTGATCAATGTTTCTGAACTGTGATAGAAAAAAATTAACAGAAGTTTCTCAAATCTTGTASAAAAAGGGCTTAGGGTTTGGGGTTTTTTTTTTTTGGGGGGGGGGGGTGGGTTGTTAAGAAAAAGACGCTTTTGCCTTTCTAAAGTGGCAAGGTATTTTGACCCAGACATTTCAGCTCCTCATTAGCATGCACTCCTGCCAAGATCCCAACCTTGTCCCATCTCCATGGCATGTGTCCTCCCTCTTGACCAACCCTACAAGCTGGGCTGCTCCTAACACTTTTCGGGGCCTCAAGGAACTGGACAAGGGGAGAAAGAGTGGCTAAAAATAATCCATCTTAGTAACATGAAGTGAGAGAAAGGGAGAAGACGGAACCAAGCCAGCTCTTGGGTCCAGGCCACCACAGAGCCTCCCTCACTCCAGTCTGTATGGGAAAAGAAGGTTTGCTATGTAACACTTGGTTAAGGGCRAAGCTGCCACCATAGAAAACAAGGCCTTCGTGTGCACGTACCTGTCTGTCCACCTAAGACAGAAAATTACTTTCCACTTCCCTGTTTGATTTAAATAGGCCAATGTTAAATGCATGATCCTGAAAGAAAATGAGTTTTATTGCTCCGTGCTCCCAGAATGAGCACAGGTCCTCTGTGTAGTGTAAATAAACGCACAAACACCACTTAGAAGAAAATATTTTCAAATGTCAAGACTTACAGGGTCAATATTTACACAACGATCAACACAACTGCCATTTTCAAAATGTAAATAAAGATTTCTTTTCAGATAAGAGTTTTGAAATACAGTTGGCATGGAAGCAAGTTTTTTTTTAGTTAAAGGAAACTGATAAAGGAACAAAACAGTTTGTGTAATTGTAAAACAGTGGCATAACATCTTTTAACTCCCACTTAAGTACCTTTTAAAAAACATCAAGCATACACTATGTGAAGATGTGAAGATAAGGAATGACATTGATCATATTATCAAGGATCGCTTTATCAATACACTACTGTGTCAAAAACAGTTCCTCACTATAAGACTATATTAAAAAAAAAGAAAGAAGGGAAAACAGAAAAAAAAAATACTCTAAAAAAAAGGCTAAAAACATTAGCTACAAAGTTTTATCAACTTGAGTCGAATGCAGACTCACYAGSAATGTTAAGACACTAGGCAAAACTGAGTATTTCCTTGATAGTTCATGGAACTAACCTCTGCCTTCAGCCCTGTTACATTTTTTCCAAGGTTCTTCTTGTCTGCTTCACCCTGTGCCCTTTGTTTGCCAACTCATTCCATCCCTTTCTCACTTGTCTGTGGGTTGTCATCTCTCTCTCCCGTATTTTTCTCAGTTTAAAGCTCTCCTCACCAGCTTGGCCAGCCTAGTGGCAAAGAAGCTTTTGYCTGACTTGGTCAGGTAGATTCAATCTCTTCTGAGCAGTCCTTGACCCTCAGAGAGGGTCTCCATGGTTGTGAAAGCCAAATGCCTGTTGTGCCACCAGCTGCTGACCTCCAGAATCCATTCACTTCTTCTCAAGCCCTACATCCTCACTGGGAGCATCATGGAGAAAACCTTGGCTCCTGTGCCCTTGTTCCTCAGACCCAGAGCCATGTGACCAGTCTCAGGACCCCCCTAGCAGTATCAAGGGCGCCCATGTGGAAGAGCAGCCGTAGGGCGTAATAGTCCAAGGATTTCACAAGCCCCACCAGCATCACCACACCACCATGGACCCAAATCTCTCTCCTAAAAGAGAAAACACGTGAGAGGGAAAGACAGCGTGCACAGAACTGTAGTTGCACCTTAGTAATGACCTTGGATATAAAAAGACAGGAAAGAGGGACCATTGTGAAGTATATGTTAGTTTTTAGAACCATATTAAAGCCCCCCAAGGAGTCTGTTTCTCAACATGCTTAAAAACCAGAAGTTACCTCCCTTTCCATACCTCACCAAAGACATTACAAGAAGTTTCTCAGCAGTATTAGTCACCTTGCAAATATTTTTTAAAGATCATTTTAAGACATAGACCTTGCCCATAAACTCTCAGCAACTTCAATTCTCAYGCAAGTCAACCAGCAGGAAGCAACAGAATGATAAAAGCTAATTTTTGACTTTAAAATCACAGGAACAGCTACTTCTTCAGAAAGCCACAATACCATCCCAGGGATTTGTTCATCTGATGTCCAACTATAGGCCCAAATCAAGCTGACCTTTCTTTCAGCAGGCCACTGTAAGTCTTTCAAGTAGAAATCAACTGCTAACTAACAGATAGCTGTCAATGGTACATAAGTAAAACTACTTACTAGAACACGGAGAAATATCCTGAGAGATATCACCTAAGAGACAAAGAATGTACAATGAAATGTATGCAATACTTACCTGAATATTTTTTAAAGAGCAACTTCAGAACACTTATTAATTTACAGTTTTGCTTAAGACACTTGAAGAAAGCACAATGAGGATCCCTTCCTCATTTTTCCTAGTTACCTTAACAACCACAAAATGCAAAATCTAAAGAGGAGATTAACTGATTTCAGAAATATTCTAGCCGTCAGTCATTTTTCAAGAAACTGTCTAAACTGAACCAGAAAGACTGTCATAAAATAAATATCTCAAAACAATGCACCTACTTAACACTGAAGCAATAGAACCCAAGTCAGGAGAATGTCAAAAATCTAACCAAAACCAATCCACTCCAACAACAAGGAAGAAATTCCACAGCAACAGAACACAAATCYCTCGAGTTCTCACAACACAAATAGAAACTGCTCCCATTCACTGTTTGCTTTGACTTCTGCATCCTTTATCAGGAAMAGAGGAGCAGAACCCTTACTGGCATGGTCATTTCCCTCTCACAATGTTCATATGTTCTAAACATGTGATAGAGCAGCTTTGGTGGGCACTGGGAGTCCAGCCAGGGTCAACCCACCACATTTTCTGAAAACAAACAAGGGAACAATGCTTCCCTCCACGCTTTAAGCCAACACAGAGGCACTCTCACAAAAACTACTGTGCAGAGTTACAACTGCACCAATATTAGAAGAAAAATGGACCATTGTAACACACATATGAAGTTGCACGCTGAAATACTAACCTACATATTCAACAGGTGAACTTTCCTACCTCAGAAGGGAATAACTAAGTCTTAGAGGCAAAATATTTGGGAAAAAAATACAACAAACCCAGTTGTTTACCCAAACTTGCCCAGAGAGATGACATTTTAATCGTTTATTTTCAGCCTGTTTAAAATGTCTAAATTAGCATTCAAATTGTTTTGACCACTGTGAGGGGGAAAGCAACAGCAACAAATCCTGAGGATCTGGATGTTAATGAACAACAGAAGCCAATTTCATTTGTTGCCCCACAATTGGTATATGAAGATCCTCTAAAGCTAGAAGGAAGCTAGAAGGAAACAGAGAATGCAGCAGCAATAAYATCAGAATATTTATGCAGTTGTGAGGTAAGTACACTTTAATGAGCACCTATTAAAAACTCAGTCAGAGCATCTGATCACACTGCAGCTTCCAGACATTTTAAGGGCTGTCACTCAGAACATGACCTCATCGGGTTCTGGCTACCAGGCCACCCACTGGTTTGTTATCCCAGTTGCACTAACACCTCCACATTTTGGTGCCCTCCTCTGGTGCCCTCCTCTGGAGCACACTCACAATCTAATGCAGCCCGGACTGTAACATGCAGATGTGGGCATGTCAGATATGCAATGATTAATGTTTTTCCAAAATTCCATGAAACRATGTGGTGAGTTTCTAACAGATATTGGTGATTTCATATGCAAGGAGTACAGCTAAAATGTTACATTTCCCCCCCTATATCAGTAATTTAACATGTCTCCGCCTTTCAGAAATATTCATCTTGAGTTAACTATTGCTGCTTACCACACTGAACTAGTGGTAAGACAAACCTTGAGAGCCCAAGGAAATGACTCACTCAGATCTCACACTCAGTGCTCCTTCAGTCTCAGGTGACACCTGATTCATCAGCAAATACCTACTACTACTCACCTGGAACTAGGGAAGGTTTTCCTGTGGAGTTAATTGCTGCCATTTCTGTACACCACAAAAAAAGGACTGTGGTCAGTAAGCATCTATCCAAAGTGTCTTCAGATGGCCAATATGATAAGATACATGCTCCATAACATAAATGGTTCATAAGGCTGCTCTCATACCTTTTGCAAAGCATAAGCAGCTAATCTAGTAACTGAATAAGAAGGACCCCATCTGCACTATACACAATTCTGTTTTTTGGGAACACTTCAACTTTTGTTGCAGGGACAGTATTCTTTTAAACAGTTGTAGCTACCATTTTCCAAACATATAAAGAAATATATAAAGAATATATAAAGGAAATAAACCTGAGAAAGATCAAGCAATATAAATCTCCAACTGACTGCAAGATAAATGTCCATTTCCTCTAATACCAATGAAAATAAATACCAGAAGTGATGACCTTGAAACACTCATGTGCATGTACAGGCAGGAGAAATGGTTAAGACCAGAAATACAATCTGTGAGTAGCCAGCTTATCACTCAGTGAGCCAAAACCCAAATAGAAACTGTCATTTTAAAAGATCAAAGAATCATTCAATATGCTGAGTTGGAAGGGACTCACAAAGATCATCCAGTTCCAGGCCCTGCACAGGACCATCCCCCAGAATCACACCATGTGCCTGAGAGCATTGTCCAAACGCTTCTTGAGCTCTGTCAGGCTTTGTGCTGTGATCACTTCCCTGGGGAGCCTGTTCCAGAACCCAAACACCCTCTGGGTGAGGAGCCTTTTTCTAAAATCCAACCTAAACCTCCCCTGCCACAACTTCAGACCATTACCTTGGGTCCTGTGACTGGTCACTACAGAGATGATTCAATTTACCAGAGTTTGATTCATTAGTGTGGTTCTGGTAAGAACTCTGCACACCTTCAGGAGAAGTATTGCATTGAAATTCAAGAGCTATGTGTCTAAAAAAAAAAAAAAAAAAAAAGGTAATTTAAATAAGTGCTACTTTGCACTATTTATAGTCATTATCTGTGCAAGCCCCAGGCTCTGACGGGGAGCATGAAGCACTACCAGCAAGTGTACCTATTCACTGCCTGCAAATGTCTCCAGCTCCAGGCAGGAACATTTGTTCTTTTCCTCAACTTCCACCTTTTCCTCCAGTGCCTAAGTTTTAGATCTTTACTCTTTTACAGCTATTTAACCAAAAGAACCCAGAAAAACCAAAAAAACAAAAACCCGAAAAACCCCCACCAAACCCAAAACAACAACAAACAAACAAATCAAACAAAAACCCAACTGACAGCTCAGCCAGACAGCATTGCCATTTCTTCTGTGACCACTCAACATTAACGCTGTACTGTTAAAATATGCAGGCTGCTATCAGTCTGTCAAGACTTTGTAAATCTGTGACAATTGTGCATCTTTCTAGAAAGGTTTCAAGAAATCAAGGATCATCATACAACTAGAAAGTGCACTTCGCACCTCTTTTCTCTTCTATGTGGATTTGTCCTGAAAGAAGGCGGCCTCAGTATTTTTTTTTTTTGTCAATAATTCAAATGTGCCAATACTTTAGTGAAGGATAAAAGACTGTCAAAGGTAGGTACATTCTGTACTCAACAGAAACCTCTGCGTTAACACTGAAAGGATGATAATGCATTGGTAAAATGAGACATACACTTCATACACAGCATGCTTAGCTGTTTTTCTCTTTTTTATTAAAGGCAGATGACATAACAGTTTTAACAGTAATTTTTCTCCATGGATAGAAGGTGCGTGGGAACAGCCTGCTTGGATTTATCAAGGGCAAATGGTATCTGACTAACCACCTGATAGCCTCCTGTGATGAAATGACTGGTTTTGGGGAGGAGGGGAAAAGCATGACATCATATCCCCTGACTTTAGCACGGCCTATGACACAGCCTTCCACAGTCTGCCACTCTACCCTTCTAGTCAAACCAAGAAGATAAAGTCTGGGTGGGTGGAATACAAGGAGTGGGTAACTGGTTGGACCACCATGCTCAGAGGACAGCAATCAACAGCACAGAGTCCAGCTGTCAGTCAGTCAGCAGCAGCATCCCTCAGGGATCAACACTCAGGCCAATATCATTTAATGTCTTTATTGAAAACTCAGGAAGTAATAAACTGGGCGACTGGGGAGTACACAGAGGCACTCTTCAGAGGGACCTTGACAGGCTACAGAAGTAAACAGACGAGGATCTCACGAAGTCCAATAAAGGCACATGCAAAACTCTGCAGCTGAACTGGGTTACATCCATTCACTAGGATGGGCAGGGGCCAAATGGCCTGAAAGTAGCTTTGCAGAAAAGGTTCCATTTATTTTTTGCATCCATTCTAGTTAAGTAACTATAAATGGTTGCATTACAGGTGTTTGGAACTGATGAGCAGCTCCTGAAGTACATGGCAAAGGCTGGTGCTATTGGCTCCTGAACCTGGCCATCTGAGAGAAAAGAAACACATTAGCCCCTATGGAGCAAAAAGAAAAGGCTTTGGAAGAATAGATACGTAAATTGTGTAAAAATTTTTCTCCCTTTGTTCTGCTTTGCTTCTTCTGTAGACTCTAAAGATACTTTGCTCAGAGTCAGTACTCCCACCAGCAAGGACTGCTTCCTAAGGGAAAAGCTGTGGCTAACACACCAGTTTCAAACCACTTGAACAGTCATGGCTGATCACAAAGAGTTACAGAAAAACAGAGGCTTGACTGAACAATGAAGAATTCAAGACCAATTTCTCTCCAGAGGGAAGGGTTTCTAGGCTCAAAACTAAAACGAGTGAACTGTATGAAAGACTACAGAAACCCTCAGATGCTACACTCTCTCAAACGCAGGCAAAAAACGAAGTCAGACAGTACTTGAGAATTATACCCCATCAAAAATGTGAAAAGACTGTACAATGCCAGGAAGAGAAATCAACACACACTTTTACAGAGATGGTATCACTAGGTTTGGTTTTCGCTTGGTTTGCTGGGGTATTTTTAAATTTTCATAGGAAGAACAAGAACATAAACTAAAAAACAATTGTCATAAGTGAACAAACAAAGTAAATTTTGCACAGTTGACAAATTACAATACTATTCACATGACAGTGGCAATGCCAGTTACTGAAGAGCCCAGGTAAATAACATAAGATCAACTCCTGGCCATAATTCATTTCTCAGTGATAAACAAATTACATCCTTGGATTCAGCTAAAACAACATCATAAAAATCCAAGAAAATAATGACTAGATATGCCTGATAGATATTTATGGCACTTTTATAAAAGGACTGTGATAGTACTTCCATTTTAAAAAGTTATTTTTGCCCATCTTTTATGTACTCTGACTTAATGGTATCATTAACATAAGAACCTCACCGAAATGAAGATCTCCATAAGCCACAGTAAATCACACAGCCTAATAAGCTCATGTTACCTTCCCAGTGCAATAATTATTTACATACATGCACACTTCTCCCTATCCTCCAAGTATTTTCAGACAAAAAGGAGCCTGGTAATAGAGAAATGAGTTAAAAGCTGTAGGACTTCATAAAAGTTCAACAAATCATCTTTATCAGCATATAAAGGTCTTCGATGCAAAGCCCTACCGCTAAGTCATATTAGGTGTGATTTAAAGGAAAGGTTGATCACTTAAGTAGAATCTTTTTCAATACAAAAGTTCATTTTCAAGGCTAGACACATGACCTTTCCCAAGTCACATTTCTTGAAAAAAAAACCCTTAGAAAAAACAAATCCTCTGATAGACTGTGCAAAATTAGAAGCAAACAATTAATAGAAGAGACTCAGTTGAGACACGGCTCAAGGGAAATTTCTTCTTGTATTATCAACACCCARTCTATCCCCAACTCTTTTTGTTTGTTTGACCCTCAACTTTCCTCCCCCTGAAGGAAGGTACACATGCAAAACAAACCGGTTACATGTGGAATCCTTTTTATGTATAGGTAGATATAGATATAAATACAAATACACACACAAATATCAAACCAATATTAAAATACACACAAATATTTAAAGTAGAACCTCCAGAGTCCTGAACTGAAGGACCACAACCACGAGAATGATAAACTCCCAGTCAACCTGAACCTGTGGGGGACTTGCTTCTTCAGCTGGATCCCTTCAAGTTTATGGAGCCTGATGGGATTCATCCCAGGATACTCAAGGAGCTGCCTGATGTCACCGTGAGACTTCCCTCAATGATTCTTCAACTGTCTTGGGAATCCAGAAAGGTTCCAGTTGACTGAAAGCTGGCAAATGAAGCAGACACTGATCTCTTCTCTCGGGTGATCAGTGACAGGACCCAAGAGAATGGCCACAAGTTGTGTCAGGGGAGGTTTAGGCTGGGTATTAGGAGAAGGTTCTTCACCTAGGTAGGCGGCTAGGCACTGGACAAACCAAGCCTGAGAGAGTTCAGAAAYGTCTGGACAACGCCTTCAGGCACATGGTGTGATATTCTTGGGCACATCCTGTGCAGAGCCAGGAGCTGGRCTTGGTGGGTGCCTTCCAAGTCAGGATATTCTATGATTCTATGAAATATATCAGGGTCCTTAATTATGGTAATGTATGGAGAGGATGAGGTAGAAGGGCAAAAACTGGGTTTCACCTCCTGCCCACAAGGTCAGGCTGCAGAGACTACAACTCCTTAAACTACATTGTTGTTTTTCCAAGGTTTTGCTCACACTGCCCACAGCAAATCCCATTACATTAATGTGCAAAATCTATGCTAATGCACTACTTGGCTGGCAATTTTAAGTGCACAGACGTCACACAGTTAAAGACTGCATTTCCCTCAGCAACTGTTACTTAGTAACCCTCTGCACATAAATAGAATTTTACATCACTGCATATGTGTTGTGAAGGCTAAAATCCATGCCTCAATTCTATAGGCAGGCAGGAATTAAAGGAGTCATGTGGGCAACTGTGAAACAAAGTTGCACCAACTACTGTCAGCTGCTTCTYGAGGCAGAGAATATAAATGGAGAGAAACCTGTGTGTAAACAAGAAGCTATTTCCACTGCCCTTCTCTTGCTGGTATTTCACCATAAAAAAGGAGCAGGTAGACCTTGGGCAGACTTTCTGGTATTATTCATATGCTATGCAATGGAGACTTCAGACATAAGCACAACAGACCATGCAACGCTCTTCACCTTCTCCCCTAGAGGTAGTATAACCCACAGGCCATGTAACTTCTGGGTAGAATTGGTACTGCCAGAGCCACAGCCAAAACAATACCAAAAAAAGCTATGTGAATCAGATCCAGGACTGAACAAAATGGGTGGAGCATGATGGATAAAAAAAATCTTAAAATAAATGCAGATTAGAATCCATCAACTCTAAATACAAAAACTTAAATAACTGTACTTTATTAACCTATATATTTGATTCTTTCCATATATAGGTTACTTGTGATTTGACTGACAGTCTAACTCAAGTAGTTTGAATCAACATGAGACTCCATAATCACTTTAGACCCAGAGACTGCCTTTTTAGCACTGAACAAAAGTGGTGGCCTGCTCGAAATACCTAGACATCTTTTTAATTCAATTCCCTACCATCACAAATAACATACTATCATTACTCTGCTTAGTCCTACCCTTTGCCTCTAACACCCCACAGTTTTATCTTCTAAAATGATTTACTATAATAGAAGTGGATTATCTTGACAGAAAGCAACTGATTGAGTTACATATAACTTCATATAACTTCATATTCATATGAAGAGGTTACAGGTAAACTATATTTGCAGTTATTAAACCAAGTGAATAAGTATAAGCACACAGATAAGCAAACACACTTAATTTGCAATTCTGTCAGCAAGTTTACAAGCCCTAAAGCCTAGCACTTCCCCTTAAGCGCAGCATTCACATAATGATTTCTTACTTCTTCCTAACAACGAGAAATAGTTATTCTAAAACAGGATTTTGAAAACTTTAGGAAATCAAAATATTCTTCCCCTCAAAATTCCTCCCCTCAGCTAATGTCCTGGTAAGAGGTAACTCAACAAAGGTTCTCCTCGCAAAACACCAGAGAATCAATCCTTTGAAATGTGGGTTCCTACTTAAAGCTTTTTTTCTGTCACCTTGATATTAATAACATTGTAACAAGCAAGATATTCCCAGCTCAGATCAGAAATCTTTACCCCAGGAAAGCATCAAGCAACTTTTTTTATTTTAAGAAAACAACATTAGGCTACGAACCATTTTGAGGTTTGAAACTAACCACATTAAATCATGACTAAGAGAAGTCCAGATGCTCAGAGTTGTCTCTGAAGTCCTCGATTTCTTAAAGCCACAAGACCCAACTTGGCAGTGCAGCAGCAGAATTGAGAACTGAGCAGGAGACTTGGCCAAGTCTTACTCAGCGACTGGGACAATTAACTGGCCATCTGGCTCCTGCTCAACGACAGCAGCTCTGCACCTGTTCCACCAGCCCACGGTTTGCAGGCTAATTGGTTAAAGCAAGCCCATGGGGCAAAACCCAGAATAACTTGTCATCTGCTGAGACCAGATCTCGAAGCTGGGATCGAAGCCAAGGGCCCCTGCTCCTGGTGGAGCCAGCTCCCGCGGGACCTACATGCAAGACACGTTCAGAGGGTCTCTCCTGTTCCTTACACACAGCAGCAGGAGAAATCAGAAATGATCAAAGACACGCAATTTAGTTGATACAAAGTCTACGTGTCAAGCCCTACAGGCTTCCAAAATACCATAAACCTTTTATTCTCCCATAATCGGGTGATTCAACAGCTGAAGTACAGTATTACATTATTACAGTATTAACTGCTTTATGCTATGGCATTATGAACTCTGCAAAATCCCAGAGCAGAATCTGATGCCTGGAAGATCTCAGCATCCCTTGTCAAAGGCAGACATATCCCTTGCTCCACTGGTTGTTCTTGCACTTGAAGTCACTGGCCAGTCATCTGTACAATCTGTTGAGAAGGAATTAGAACCCAGAGCTCCCCATCCCAACTGAACACATCCAATGACAGGGATCTTGTGGCCTCCTTTCCCCCAGGCTCCATAAAACTTTCATTTTTATATGGTTTTATCAATCCTTATAAGGACTACATAGCACATCATAATGCAATAATAATAAAATAAAAAACAACAGACAAGATGCCACTGGAAAGGAAAAGAAGGCAACAGACAGAAAAGGTATACTGAAGAGATTCCTGAATGGAGTTCTATCCCTTCCCTTCCTGAGAAGGCTGCAGGAAAGTAGAACACAAAACACTTAAGTCAAAACAAGAGGAAAAAGAGTCAAAGCTTAATTTTTATTAGGTATTTCACCTGGTTTTTTCTACTTGCCAATACCCTTACTTATATGGCAAGAAATTAGTTGAAGCAAATATAAAGAAAAATCTTTTATTAAGATTTTTTTTTAATATTGCATTGTAGAAACAAAATACCAACATTAATTAATGTGTCAAGTAAATGAAACTGCAAGAATCCTAACGCTGAATGTTCAGGACACATTGTCAGCACCTACAAACAAATATGCTTCATTTAAGCCAATCTGAATGTAATAGATTACAGCGGTTGAGATCCTCTCAAATAAAATATGTAACATAGGTTTTCTCAAAACACAGATTTGATTCTGAAGGAAATTAGCACCACACCATAGGAGAAGACCTCCTCTCAGCAAGTATCTATCAGCAAGTATCCTGCAGCACATGACAAGTTATTTATTTCAGCACAAAAATATAAYGTTATGCACAGCCTTGACCTAGAATCTCATCTCATGTGACCAAGCTCCAGAAGCAATGTTAATCATCCCAAACACACTGAGTTTTCTGTGCAGTAGTGTACCAAAGGCAAAACAGTTGTTACTTTGTGCAGTGGGTCTCATCTACTATGAGCTCTGAAGCCTCTTCTAAAACATGAAGATATATTTATTTATACTAGTACTACGTATTTGTTAAATATATTAAAGATATTTAATTTTAAATCAATGCATAGTAAGTGTTGAAATATATTCAATATATTTTATGGTATATAACTATTTCTCAACTGTTACAGGCACTGACTTGACATTCTGAGTCTCACTTGCACCAATCTTTCACCTTCCAAGTCTCAAAAACCGAGAATAGTCTGGAATTTCAGACAAGAGTTTAAAAGAAAGAAAGTACTGATTACTCAGGCTTTATCGCTGTGCACCATAAGGCAAGTTTCATCTGCAGTAGAAAGCTCTGGCTTAACACTGAGAAAACATTTAGTCTGTAGTTCACAGGGAAGATCAGAACAAATAGTCGGACTCCCCAGGGTGAAAGGCTGCTGGTCTTGCCTTTTGAAACTAATACAGCAAGCACATCTGCAGCCATACAGGGGCAGAAGCAGAGGATCAATACTTGAATATACACTTGMATTTATATACAAATATTTTTTAAACATACACTTGTACTTTTCTCAGTACGGACATGAACATGCTTACATATATGTGCACAAAACAAACAAAAGTGGCATTTAATGAATGCAGAAGATTTAATTTAATGCAGAAGATTTTTTAAGCTCTTCTCAAATATAACCAAGGCATTTAAAGTTTTTGCACAGTTCCACTTCACASTGACAAATTCTAGCCACATTTTCCCCCAAGGAGCACACAGAAGTTCTTGCGTTTGCTGCATAAAACAAATTCTTTAACAGGCAGAAGGTGAAAATACAAAAATCCAAAACAACTTCATGCCAAAACAGTATATAAGTGACAATGATAGTTGGTCATAAAAATAACAGAATATTACTTTGATTTTCAGCCTTCAAATACTAACAGTGGCACTACTGGTTTGCTTTGTAAAGCAATGTACTGTGGTAGGCTGTGAAGGTTGCAGAAAGTCATATTATAACATGAAGAGAGAGAACTGGCTTGAAGAGAAAGTAATTTTTCCAGTGGATATGTGTTGTCAGGAAAGTGCAAATTTTCTCTGTTTTCTTCTATGGTGTTCACACCTTCCTGATCAGACTGCCTGTTAGCTGGCCATCTCTTCATTGTTTCTGAGCACTGTTAGCAACTAAGTATTATTTCTAAGACCTCAGAAAAATCAAAGCAATGCATTCTGACTGCATCAGCGGTGCTGGCAGAAAGTAGAATGCAGGAAGAAACTGGGTCAAAGAAATAGAAGGAAGATAAAGAAAGGAGCTAGACGGGTAAGTTAGCTATGACCACAAAACCAAAACAAGAAAAACCCCAAATGACTCAGATTTCAACACCAGAGTCTCTATTTTTTTWAAATCATAACGCCTCCAGTATACTGGTATTTCCATAATTCATCTGAAAATGTCTGCACCACCAGTGAATCCATCCCTGAAGCTCTTACACTGAACAGGTATAACTGAGGACCCAAAAATGGTGATGTTTTGGTAAGTGCCTGTTTGAAGATATATCTCATTGGTTAAAGACTTGCTAAGATTTCTGGCTCTTGTGTCTTTTCAATGGTTTTTGAGCTGCATAGAGTTCCGAGCAAGCTGAGTGCCCTCAGGCCTCCCTAAATTCAGCTTTCAATTCTAAGTCCTGCCAGACCAGCTTGAGCATCACTCTGTGGCATTGTGACAAAAATGCAAGATTTCCATTATTGCATCCGCTTGATTGCAATTGATGCTCAGAAGTCCCCCTAATGCTCCAAGGTAACTGGCACGTATCTTGTGGCTTTCAGCTCTATGCAAATTCTGCTATCCTTATGGCCACATCCACTGCATGCTGAGCTGAAAGATCAGATTGTTTTAAAGAGTGAACTTTATCTCAGCAATCAAGAGTAACATTGTATTATTCTGCTTAAAAGTTTTTTGATTTCCTTTTACAAAAACCTATTTTTCTCTCCCCCAGCAAATGCTACCAGAGAATTTCCATCAACTTAAAGCAGACGGCCTGAAAAAGTTAAATAAAAAGGAAAAGCATTCTGTGACATTTCTGCTCAAAGTGGAAAAATCAATTTCTGAACTGTAGCTGAAGACAAGTTAAATTTATTCACTGTACAAATAGCTCCAATTACTCAAGAAATTTAACTTCTGAAGTGCGAAAAGAAGTTACTGTCAGCAATACTTTGCATGGGAAAGCCCTACAACTTTTTCCTTCTGATGTCCATTACGCACTTGCTGAATTTACAAATGAGAGCAAAATTCGATTCAGCTTAATGCGGAATCCCTCTTTTCTCATGGCAGAAAATTCAGCATCAGATCTGAGCAGTGTTTGGACTCTGTCCTGATGCATAGTGTAAAACCATGTCTTACAACTACCCCATCTGCATGGTCAGTTACACTATCAGAAATACAACTGTGGGAAACTGAGAATTAAAATAAAACACGGCGCCAGAACTCTTCCTCACAGCTGCTGCCCAGGAGCATCAAACACAACAGAATTAGCACTAGGAAGAAAAAGATGAGAACAAACTTTAAAATGCACTTTTTTACAGGCTTTAATACTTTAGTAAGTGCTACAGGGCAGGTTTGCCAGTCGCCTGTCTTAGACACTGGAGATTCCCCTGTGGTTTGACACCAGATACCCAGAGGTAAAGCTTGGCCATTCCTCTAGAAGGGCGAATATATTTCACCACCACTTATTTTACAGATATAACTGCATTTTAAGGTAGCACATTACTGCAGAAGATTTTTTAAGCTCTTCTCAAATATGACCAAGGTCAAAGTAACAAACTAGAATTTTCATCTCACCCAGTTTCAGAGCAGGTGACACAACATTAGTGCCACACCCTGATCATGACCACCACAACAGTAAAAGCACAAAAGGTTACGTGAGGAAGATACTGCTCCCTTTCAGGATCGTCATGTCACTTACTGCTTCTTCAAGATTAAAAATATGAACAACTTTCCCTTCATTTTTATGGCATGAAGGTGCCAAAACAGTGAACATGTTCTCAGGCTGAAGTATGGGCTGATTTACTAGGAAAGTCATCTCAGCAGCTAGAACAGTTCACAGAGAGTTCACAAAGAATGCCTACCGCATTACACCCCTGTTCTTCCAGCTCCTTGCTAATTTAAGTGGCACTGGCATTAAACTCATTTGACAGGACATTTATCTAGTTCTGCATCAAAGCTAACAAGGAGGGTACTGCAGAAAACTACCACAAAAACACGGCATCTGAAGCACAAGACCTTAAAAAGCACCGAGTGCACTTCCCTCTTTTAGTGAGTTCTGCAGGCTGAGGGTGGGAGAACAAAGCCTAAGACCCTACCTTCTCCCCAGCCAAAACCACAGCGACTGCACCGCTTCCTCTTGCACCCATGTGTGCTTAAGCAGCTCAAGACCCAAATCAATAAGCACCAGTACTTAGCCACTTTGTGCACAACAGAAAAACATACTTGCAACTTATTTTATGAAACCATTGCCTACATATTTACTCACTTTTTCACTGAAACACAGATCTAGTGATATATTGCCATGGTTATACAATTCAGGCAACTCCTTAAACATTAGCAGTGGGCGCTGCGGCAGGGCCAGAACTTGCTCCTCACTTGCACCTGCCTTGCCTCTCACCTTTAACTTTTCCACCCATTCCTTGCACAGCAGAACACTGTACCTTYAGCAGCCTTCACATGCAACAATGGGAAACATAGAAGTGTAGGAGTATCAGCTTCAATTCAGGGACAATTTATCTTCCACACAAAATTACGACGAGCTTGCCATATTTTAGACATGAGAAAGATTAACTACTGCAGCTACAATTGACTATACTAAATTCAGCACCCTATGAGTTTAATGAACAGTCAAGTATTAAAACACATTACTTGGATTTAGACACGTAAGTTGTTCCTTTTAACTTCACAGTAGAGCTATTTGCCCATTGAAACATTAACACAGACTTCCAATACCGTACTGAACGCTGGTGTTAAGGTTAATTTTTGAGGACAGATGTCATAGCTACTTCATGCTTGGCATTCTCAGAGGTTTCAAACAGTACAGTCATTTCTATATTGCTCTGATATCATCTCACCAGCAGAAGCACRTTAGTGCCTGAAGGCTCCACTCAAGGCCTCCAAGCACTACTATTAATACAGAATGACACTGCATCTGTCCCAACAAACCATCCAGTTAGACAGCACGAAGGTTAAGAAATGAAATAGGAAGACAGAGCCAGCACATGAGGATTTGCTCAAGGGCAAAGCTAGGCTGATGGCAGAAGTTGAGGAAAACAGACATCTATCAAATTCAACTGGTATTGCTTAACCTGACTGCCCAGAACTCCCCTTCACACCCTTGAAGAAGATTTGCCCCTTCCAAAAGCAGCATTTCCTTGTACCAGGCACCAACTTCACCGGACACCGGTTGGTCACAAGGATTCTACAGTGCATATGTAACTTGTAAAACTGGTCGGTGAAAATCTCATCAAATCTCCCACAGAAAGCACTGGTGCTGTCAACATTTTAAAGTTTTTTTCTCTTTTTCACTTGCCGTCAGAAAAGATACTGGCTCAAGGGGGAGTGTTTTAATCAATATATCAAATTGCAAATACACCATAATAGTTCCTGTGCTCTTTATTGCTTTACAGAAAAAGGTAAAACTCTGAGAAAACACAAAATTACACTGGAAAATAAAAATAGTGTGATACAACTTTGCTAGGGGACAGAAAGTGAAAAGGCTTCACGATTAATTTTGTATGGTAATAAGACTTTTCTTTTTGTTTACTTTTTACAGAAAAGCATACCCCAGACTTCAAAATCCATACAATCTGTATGTCATGTATCTCTCAAACTGTATGTACTCAAAAAACTTTTATCTTATGAAAATAACACTTCAGAGCAATCAACTAAGCAAGTAAAAAATATTTCATCTGTTGGTTTTCTCCTTTTTTGATAATTTATGATGCATTACAAGAGGAAGCACCTGGCAAAAACCACACATACGGCTCAGGTCTGTAAGCAGCCTAAGCCATGAGAGGTAGTGAAAGCTTTTATGCTTGCAGATCGTTGAGCACATATGAGACAAACAGTATGACTACCATCATGTGCCAGTCATCTTAAGAATTTCAACTCCCTCTCACCAGGAAGAGACAGAAAATTTTCTGTCAGTGTTACCAAACTGCAGCCTTAGTCAGGGTGCAGATTTCGGAACATTAGCAAGGCAACAGGGGGGGAAAAGAGGAGAGAAAATAGAATCCCCTCCAAAGCAGCACAGAAACCATCTGATTTACTGATACGTGCTCACTGAAGCAATTTAGCTTGAACTAGTTATGCTGAGCTCTCCTTAAACACTGAGAACCAGTCACTTTATTAAAGTTACCAAATCAACCACCGCAAAACTCATTACAGAATCTACATAACACAAGGCAATTAAAGGCAAGATTTTTCATAAATTCACTATGCAGCAAGACTTGGTCATTATTAACAAATTATTTTTATTTCAAAGAAAACATTAAATTGCAGACTAAAGGCCTTATCAGCACTACGTCTGTTTTCAGTTTATGCCTGCAATTCTATTTCCCAAGGCTTTTCAGACCTGGGTACCAGAGGTGGCAATTGGGTTTGGTTCCTTGGTGTTTATTTACAGCACACCCCAATTACATAAAGGACATGAACTAGGTAGATAATCCAGCATTTCCAATAATCTAACATGTTCCAGGCCTGTATAAATTTCTTGAGCGATCCCTTGACATGGCAGCGCAGTTTTGATCTCTCCTTATAGGTCACAAGCTTTGTCTCCAGCTCCCCACTGTACTGTGTGACCATGGAAACCAGGCTACTTGGACTAGGTGCATTTGGTAGTTGCTGTGGAGTAAGTGGGACAATGCTGGAAACCTTCCTTCCAAACCCCTCTTCCTGAACAATCAGTGAAATTAAGGGCCAGTTTTCACRGGTAGCAAGAAAGTTCAAAGATTTTGGGATGGCAATAATGTGCTGTGCAGAATTCTCTAATGGGGAGTAGCAGAGAACTGTGCTGTTGTAACACAGGCAGCTTTAGTCGCTGCAAAAGAGACTGTGCCACTTTGTAGCGTAATGATGACAAATTAAACCAGGCCAACTAAAACTCTRAACAAAAACCAGAAAAAACTTCACTGTCTACTCTGTCTACTCCTCTACATTTAGCTCTACGAGAAGTCAAAGAAACTCATGGCAAGAAACTCTGCACAGCCCATTCTTTTTGTTATTGTTGTTCTTAGATGTATTTATGTTAAGTTCAAACCCCAGTATTAACACTAAGAAGAAAGTAAACAAAATAAATACTTAGAACATTTACTAATGCATTAAGCAGATGCAAAGTCTAGTATCAAAGTAAAAAGAAAAGATAAAATGCTGGGTTCATTGAGCAATTTTTTTGTATGTTACGAAACTCTAAAAAATGCAGATCCATTAAGCATACGAGAAAGAAATCCCACAGAAATGAGGTGGTGTATGTTATTGCTGTGAGTAAAATAGAAGGGTTTTGTAAACACTCCTCCACATTATTTAGGTCAAACAGACCAATTATTTTTCAAAGCATTCACTTAATTTCACAGTGTCTCATTATTTATTAAATAATCACTGTAGCTTGCCATATTTATATATCAAGAGGAGAACAATATTTTGAAAGAAGTGTCACAGCATGGGAAGCCATCTTAATGTCTTTTGCAAATTTCCTAATTTCAAAATTTCTTAGTGTCATCCTAGACATTTCATGAAGTAATTGTTTCCAGAAGTCCATCTCTAATTTTGTAATTCAAATACACAAATTTTCTAAAAGTAAAGTGAAGCTAGATGCCAACTCAAAAAACCACCAAACCAACCTCACAGTAATTGCTGGATTAAAGGACATTTACTGGACAACCAAGAATTGTGATTGCTGCAGTTGGCAGCAGTCTCTTTAATGTCACTACACATAAAATAGGTCTGAGGAGAAATGGTCTGCCAGTCCAAGAGCACGACAGTGGCTGTAAATTTGACCTCAAAGGTTCAAAGAAGCCGACTAAAATGATGTTTTTCTTTGGTCCTAAAGTTTTAGGAAAGGACTTATAGTAAACAGCCTGAAGAGTGAAAGTAATGAAATTTAGAAAGACCCTTGATGAGATGTTCTCTTTCATTTCAGTTCTATTACTATGAGTGAGGAGAGGCAGTTCAGCATTTCCACTGTAGCCTCTGCAGGCCTTCAGCAGGCATCCCACACCACACTAGAACATCAGTGGGAAAACACTTCTAATCTACAGCAATATTGAACAACAACAGAAAAACCTACTTTGACTTCAAAAAGAGAGGAAAAAACCAAAACACACTGTGACACTTGGTTAATGCAACCACTAAGAAATTTAATGCTGCCTGAAAGAACTGAATCAAGAATGACTAACTACAGGGAATCCATAGTAGTGCTTTAACCATACATTTCCTGATTTTAAATCTGTGGCCTTATAGTTTCTTGTGGCATGATCACTGTTTTAGATAAAGGGAGATCACGCACATTTCTGCACATAAAGGGAGATTTTGACCACGCACTACCAATTTGGAAGTTTAGGGGTTTGGTGTTTTGGTTTTTTGACCCTCTAGGAGGATGAGTGAAGGACAGAAGACATTACTACAGTAGTAAGTTCCTGCTTCACAAAACAATTTTGGTAAATTAATTTTATTTTGACTGCAGAATCAAGTATTCTCCATGAACTAATTAGGAAAAAGAAGGAATTTTAAAGAATTGCAGCAATCCATTTCTCTGTTGATCTGTCCTATATAACAAGTGCAGACTCATGCCTGACTCTTGCTCACCACCACAGAATTTGCACCTCTTGCATAGGCTGTTACAATTCGAAGAATTTTTAGCTTTTTGAAGCCAGATGTGCCCCACAACTCACCCTCCTGCCGTCCAGATGCATCAAACACAWGTGATCCCACAGCAGGCGAGAAGATACAATGTGTTTTTCTAACCAAATTTTATCCTCAAAGACCAAAGGGTATTTGGTGCACTACAGCCCATCAAGCTCTGTAAACTTAATGTATCACACCTGCTGGATCTCACATGCTTATTCAGAAAGGATCAAAATATTTGGCTAAATGCATCTGTTTGGTGCATTTGACTTTGCTGCACAACAGAGTTTTCTAAAGGGCAAGTCTGCAAGACTGGTAACCACAAGACAACAACTTGGGATTATACTATTGTTTGTACTCAAACTGAAACTTTGGGCCACAAAAGCATTTTGCAAAATACTGCACCAACCCAAAACAAAACTGTATGTAGCCAGCTGTCCTCTCTTCCTGCTGCTTTTTCCCTATTCCTTCCAGTGTGCCTATGTATTTTCCTAAAGGAGATGGCAASGAACTAGTAACTGTATGAGTTCTAGTTTGTATACCTTTTGGGGAGAGCTGCTTATCTGCCACAGCAAAGCAAAGTACCACATTCCTCCAGAAAAAGCACAGACCTATCTGTTTACATCATATGTCCAATGCAAAGGGCAACAGCTTTATGCAGTGTGGGCTTAGACTGTAAACTGTTATTTTTGGATGAGGATGTGTGGAGGGAAGATAGCAATAGCTAGCAACAAGCAGTGGGGCTTTTTTTTTTACATATAAATATATATAGAAAGATGTCCTGTTTTAAGATGTGTGAAATCTCTTCCGGTACAACATAGAAAAACAAATAAACAATATATTATCACAAGGCAAACGGAACACCACATTATGTGCAGAAAACACAACAGTGTCAGCAGATGCTTAGGAATCAAATACTAACTTTTAATGAACATTTTGACAGTTTTCTTTTTTTTTTCCCCTAGGGAAGGAGATTTTTAAAGCTGTATCTCCTTGGACTGACAGTCTTGTCCTTTAAAATCCTCTTATTTTACCTATGTTTACATAGTTTCTTTCTTATGGATAAAGCCAATGATTGCCCAAATGAAAAACTGTCAACACACAGAACATAACTCTGCTCACTGACTCTTAAAAAATTTCTACAATATCATACTTCTAAGTCTCTTTCAKTCATTTCCACCGTGACTGAGAATCTTATCAGCTGTGGATCTGACTTCACATCTCTCACTAAATCCAGCACAACAAAATCTTCATTTGGCCACATCTCATAGGACATTCTCTCAAAAACATGGTCATTTTAGTGTCAACTACAAAACAGTAATGATAACAGTGATCTGGTAAACAACTACTGTCCTAAAAATCCCCCGTATTTCACAGAATACATATTTCCCAAGTGGCCCTCTTCAATTTTCTACACTCACCTTGGTTGACTTCTCAGTRCTATGCTCTCGTTTTCCTACATGGTTCCCCATGATGGATCACCAAAACTTTAAATTCTGAAAAGATAAAAACAAAACAACATTTTTGAAACAAATACATTTGTACAGAAATATAAATTAATTTTTAATGTGACACATAGAAAACAAGTTGTTCTCATACAATAARAATTTCTACAATCCAAGGTAACATCTGTGAAAGATCCTAAGGAAAAAACCCATGCTTATCTGGTCTATTTTGCAAGTTTAAGCAATATCAGAAAGCTTTCCTACTTCTATTTTAAAAAAAAAATACATAAAAGAGAAGGAAATGTTCTTTTTGAAATTTGCACATAAAACAAAACTAGATTAGAAATTAGGTAGAAGCCCTTTCGATATTATGTTTATGATAACAAACAGTGTAGTATGTATCAAATAACTTACAACTACAAACTTCCATACAAGCTCAAGTAAGTTCTTCTGAATTCCCACTAACCATTATATAAACAGCAATTAGTGAAAAAAGCACCACACTTAAACTGCTAACAATTTGCTGTGGAGGTTAGAACATGAGAGTTGTTTACAGCTCCCACCTTCATGATGAGCACACAAGAAAGTAATGCCAACTCTTTCTTTGTATTTTCTGGCTCTTCCTGTTGTATCTCAGCTCTAACAGAGCCTATGTAGGTTAAACCGCAACACTCAAATTTCAGCTTTTAGAGCACACTTGTGGTTATGCTACGTATTTCTTCTCACAGAAGCATGTGTTTGTACAGAATCTTACATACAGCTGCTGCCTTCAGCTGATTTGAATGCAGTGCATCATAGCATTTGAAGTCATGAAACTTTAAATTACAAGCATGAAGTAAACCAATAGGCTATATACACTCATATATTGTTATAACCTGAGCTACATGCACTGATTTGTGTACAAAAGGATTCTAAAGACAGGAACTGTGCTTTTGACAAAGTACACATCTGTGATGGACAGTCATAAGTAATCAATCTTATTTTGTATCTCTACTTCAACTTTTGGAGAGACTGATAGATTTATTTACACACACGCTTCACCACTCCACCTAACACCCCAGTGATAAATTTCAAATTTYGAGGGTCTACAGTGCTCATTTGACAATCCACTGAACTCATTTTGCTCTAAGTGCCATGTATCACTGTATCCAATTAAATAATTCCTCACAAAAATCCATTTCTAAGGTCTCACAATATAAAAACTAAAAAACCATCCAAACTCAGTAAATGTACTCAAGATAGAATTTATTGGTAAATTGGAAACAGATTTTTTTTTTAAACAGCACTATGTATTGCATACAAGATGAAAAAAAAAACCCAAACCCTATTCTTTCAAATTGTGAGATCAGCACAACCAATCCACATATTTTTTTGTGGTTCTGAAAATTTTCAAGGAAAAATACTAATAAATTCATATACACTGGCTTTCAGAGCTGAACTTCCTCAAACTGGTCTTTGCTCTACAAATTGTGAGCAGCAACTCACCCCTCATCACCTACTTCCCAACATAAGGAAAGCAAAGTGGAATACAAAACTATTGAGAGATGTCTACAGCAGAATATAAAGGCAGATGTTCCATGTGTTAATTCTTCCACTCATTTATCAAAAAATTAACTATCAAATTTGATCTATAACACACATGTATCTAAGTACACAGATGATGAAGCCAACATAACACTTGCAAATCAGATCTGTGATCCTGTCCCCCTTTGTCTCCCTCATGTCTTTGGAGTAACACTCCAGGAACAACCACCCTGTACCCATAAAACACTCACAATTAGATTTTATCTTTTTTTTCATGCATAAATGAATGCAGATGCTTTAACTGAAGAGAARTTAGCTACAGGTAACTGCTATTAATTCCTCATATAGCAATAAAACTACTTTTCAGTCAAAGGGACAAAAGCAACCAGCCACTAGCAAGGGTATCCCAAATGTCACAGATTTCTTCATGCTACCTATTAAACAGAGAAATTTAAGTAATCCTTTGGCAAAGACAGGCTTCCAAGAATCTGACATGAATTATGAAAGAAATTGTATAGTGCCAACTGTTCTGTAGATACCTGATGAGGAAGCAAAACCATACATACATGCAAGCCTGTAAACATTAAAAACATTTACAGCAACAAAGAGACTTAATTTTTCACTTCAGCCTTAAGCTGAAATCTGCCTTACTTGACTAAAAACTGAGAACACAGGTCATTTACACCTCAGGATGAAAGTACACCCTGCAGCACTGAGACCTAAACACAGACTTTGGTTCTTACTGTCCTGAGGGAGACCATACTGCACAGTATCTACCTACACCAATTTTTATGCAATGAGTTGAGTCACTGTCTTCAACGTGATTACTCAGTTTACAACCTTTGTAGGAACTTGCAGCCAACTATTCCAAACATCTCAGCTAGAAAAAGATTCATATTTTCTTTTTAGTCACCTTCATAACGTACAGGTTGCCAGAATAAGCAGCTCTGTATGAAGCGAAGAAACAGCTTCTTACACTTCCTAACAATGTCCATCAGCTGATCAACACCCTCTTTTGCAGAGGAATCCATGAATGATTTAGCACTGATGAACAGCCACAAGAACAGTCATGGTGCTCCAAGCAATGGAGAAATAAACAAACAGAAGTACAGTGGAAACGCAGCACCTTCTTTGAATCTAACATGAATAACATCTAACAATAAGCTGCCAAAACAGGCCTGCACGTGAGATCGAGCTTATGACCTCAACAGCATTTGCCAAAAACCTTCCCGGTGAAACCCTTCAAGTTTCGTGAATCCTGTGAGATGACAGATTTTGCACGTGAGCGTGAGTCACAAAATGAGAGGGGACACTCTGCATGCCTGCAGTGAATGGAGTTACATCAACAGCTCCCCTATAAAGCTCCCCATCAAGAGTTGCTGGTTTCATATTAAAACAATCTGAGAGGCTCAGAAAATAACAGGCCACATGAGTAAACTGATTTAACAGGACTGAAAGTTGAAAACACTTCTGCTATCTAAAAACCCTTTAGGGTGAAGTGAGTGAACTGGGGCAGGAAGTTGTGAACCACCACTGCAGGTGCCACCAGCAGAGTCATCCAGCTGCCTCAGCGCCATGCCACAACCACCTACTGAGCTGAATCAGCTCTGCTGCCATGACCTGGCACCTCCCAACCCATGACTGATACAGCGCTAACTCCACCTATGCCAGCTGCTTTAAGTAATTCCGAGAACAGCCAAAGGATTTTGCCTGGGGAGGGGAAATAAAGTGTCTCCTCCCATCAATTCACCTTGGGAGGGGAAATAAAGTGTCTCCTCCCATCAATTCACCTTCTTACGGAGTTAGTCTAACAGGTAACCTGATGGAAGCCTAGACCAAGCAGCTCTCCAACTTTCTCCACAATAGGAACCCATATTCCAACTAGCAACAACTACAGAAATGCCAGTGCCTTACCCAAGAGAGAAACTTCTATTTCCAAAACTCAAAATAAAAAAAGGCGATGGGAAAACTCTGTCCTACACAGCACATACCTATAAAAATACACTTATGTTCGGATGATGTAATTTATCTTCATCTGAGCAGTTGATTAAAAACAGCAGTTTAGAAACATATATCATTGTAGTATTTTTTTAGCCCATTCTAGTCTGCCTGTCGATATCTGTAGCTAAACAAGTGGTTCTAATCATCTTCCCATACACACCCACTGACCCATAAAGAAGTCTATGATTTAGAATTTTCACTGAAAACACTTCTCCAAACCTTCTGAATACACCAAGAAACGCAATGGCATCACTTTCTGCAGGTTACGCAGTTTCAACTGCAAAATAGCATTTTCTTACTCACGGGAGCTTGAAAAAAGTTAATCCATGTAGTCACCAGACTTCAAATAAGCAATATTGTAATTCAGCAGCCAAAACAGTCTGTAAACCAATCCACATAGAGGACTTTTATTGAATATTAATGGTTACTTCAAAGCATAAACTACTGAATRTGTATCACAGGATGCTGAAAATGGATTGTTAAATATGATCTTACCTCTTCCCACACGTTAATTATGACTCAACAGAAAGACACGTAACAATAAAGGCATGCAAGGACTTACATATTTACAGGTATCAGAACATAATTACTACCTTGTCTAGGAATATGTATTCATCACAGACTGATGTTGTTGGGTAATAGTGCAGAGCTACAAGTGCTACTAGCCTTACTCACACATGGGATGGGTAACCATAGAATATAAAAATATTTGAGGAATTTACTTAAAACTTCCTGTTAAAGTCATAACTATTCTTATCCAAGTAAAGATGACATTTTAATACCATATACAGATCTTATTAGAAAGAAAAAGTGTAATTCCTTTTAAGAAATGTGCAAATTCTCTCTAATTTTGGTAGTCCCCTAATGTAAACTCTTAATTACAAACTTACCCAAGTTTTTGTGGGTTGTTTTGGGGGGTTTTTTGGGGTTTTTTTTGTTGGTTTTTTGTTGGTTTTTTGTGTTTGGTTGGTTGGTTTTTTGTTTGTTTTTGGTAGTGTCAGGTCCTGGTTCTATAGCTTCCTGGGAAGCAAGCTGACACATCGCACAGCACTGGCTGCCAGCTAGATGGAAATCTTTGAGTGGTTCTTTTAGGCTCTCAGTGTGATACGCATCTTTGCAAGGAAGCCTTTCACTTCATCTTCTTTCAAAACAAGATTGAGACACTGGGCCTCATCTGTTTCTTCAGAATTCCCTCATCGTGGTAACCTAATATCCCAACTCACCAAGCAAGAAAACCTCCAGCAGGCACGAATGAGTGACCTGCAGCTAAATCCATCAGCAGCCRCAGTCAGACGCTTCACAGACAGATGTGAGCAACCACGTAAAAGTAACCTGCCTCACGGACAAACTGCTCCCCAGGAATCCTACCCTCTTAATTCAACTGTTAAATTATTTCATAAAATATAGTGCCTCATATCCCTTACAAGTTTCATTGTTATTTAATGCAGATTTAATTTTTCATTATTGTGAAGGCATGCGATACTTCCTAAATCGAACTTTATTTAACTTTTGACTTCTACAATTATATTTCTCTGAGGAATTCTTCTGACAGAAAAACACATTATTCCAGACATAGTTCCATCATGATTTATTAAAACCAAGATTTCAGTGGCGGGCATGACCTATAAATCAGAGAAGCCAACAGGAGTTTAGTACTTACAGATATATTTGACTTGTACAGAGCCTTCCATATCACAGTCTTGGCCTATCTAGATATTACAGCAATTTCCATGTTTACAGATAACTGCATGCATTTTAGCAAGGCCACTGAAAACCACCCCTCTGAGAGCTGGGCCAAGTACTGAAACACAATTTACCTGAGAAAGTACACCCCAGTGCTAGCACAGTTGCTCAGTAATTTACATACACTTCATATATCATCGCAAAGGACACCAAAATTATTTCATTTTCTCTAAAATTTTCTGCAACACTACGGCACATGAGAAAGGCTACAACAGCGAGAGAGAACATACTCTGTGAAAAAACGTTGTTGCAAACTATTTCCTAAAATTGGCATGGGGTAAACAGGACCCAAGGTTTAAGATATTTCCCGACTGCTTTGATTACCATTTTCCTATATTGCCAACAAGAAGGATATTGCACATTATTTTTTGTAAAAGCATGTGATTTCCAGGAATCTCACCTCAGCACAGCTGAGTATAGTCCAAACTTGATTCTAGACAACAGTGAAAGCACAATGAAATTGCTAAGCCACATATATTTATTTTCTGTAGCGTAGGCTTCTCTTACTTTTCTCTCCTTTCTTCCTTCAACCCACTCTGCTCTCCTTGCTAGAACACCATCAGCCCCGTCCCACCCATTAAGAAAAAGAAAACATACRATTTTAAAACAAATTTCTTAACAGGGTTTTTCTGCTTCCCAAATGGAAAAAGGCTCCCCTAAGGTCATGTAGCACGTGCTGGTATCTCTGCACTGCCTTACGCAAACAGAAATCATGGATGACGGTAATCACTTGGCATTAGCCACAAGTTTACTGTTTGTCTTAAAACACCAAGATCAGCGGYGCCCTGTGAACTCTGTGCCAATCCACCTGCAGGGTCATAAGGAAATCGCCCTCATCGCCTCCAGTGCATCTGAGGAGGGAGCCAGGTGGGACCCCAAAGGCCTGGGGCAAGGCACAGATGCACCCAGCATGTCCAAGCTCCGTCCCTTCTGCTTGCTGCACTTCTACCACTGTACCTACAACTGGGTCTTGACTAAATGTGGATTTCCTTTAAGTCCTCTAGGACTTTGCTGAGATACTTGTGCCTCTCATGTTCCCAGTCTAGGGAACAGAGACACACACCTCTCTCGAATGTATATATCAAAAAGGAAAATGGTGCCCTCCTACGAAATTAAGACTAATTTGTCTATTTTTATCTCAATCACAAACATCAACAGGTTCATTTAACTTGCTACATACTGTCTTTTACGAAGAGCACCACAACAAAATAGGCTAGGAGTTATTTATTTTTTTCATACAGGCTTAGGTCTGCATGGCATACATAACTTTGGAGCAAGGACCAATTTTTCCCAGCTCTCCAAAAAAGGATCAGACACAATTATCACTTATTTTTTTCAGCACCTGTATGGTCCAGAGACAAAATAATTCAATAATACAGTAAAATAAATTATCTAATGAAAAAAAAGAAAAAAAAAAAAGGGACTGAGAAAGATATAAAGTTTAAGAACAGAGACATACCATAACCTCATTCTAGGTATCTGTAGACCTAGATAAGCAGTAAATTCCTAAGACCAGTGCTTTCCACCATCATGGCTTCTAAAGCACCATATTTCCTTTAGGGATATACTTCCACAGTCGTGAACTTCAACTTTCCGCCTCAACAAGTCAACAACTAAAAGTTAGAAATTTTTCCTAAACTCTTAAGTAGTTTTGAAAAATATGAAACACCACACAAGAATATATAACCCAAGAGGAGTATTAACCAGGAAAATGAAAAAAAAGAACAAAATTCAAATTCAAATCATGGAGAATTTCAGGCCAAAGTAATAATCTTATCAGTACCAGAGRGCAAAAAAAAATCAATTGAGAAATGATACAGACAATTATAATTGTTTGTTACTTGAAGACTTTCAGTTTCTGAGATTAAGGTACTCTGAAAACAGACACGACCTAGCACCTATTTTCACATAAAAATTTAAAAATGCCAAGAGAATAAAACCAAGATATATTCGATAACTCACATTTTTTTCCCCGTTCTCTACTTAGAAAAACAAGCCCTCTCCAAATGGTGAGTGGTATATTCTCCCTTTCAAAGCGAGGTAGGTCACCTCAGCTTCCCAGAGAACACAGGCACTTTGATGATCCGTATCTCATTAACACTTTGTAGAGACTGATGACAAAATGCACACCTGCAGTTCTAAACACACATGAATTAAAGGCACTGTATGCCCGCTCTTCTCATATTCAACAGACTGACAGATGGGACAAGGAGATGATTCACCCTCTTCAGACAGCATTAACTGTGCTGTGAGATAACACTGAATCACTATATCCTTCTCAATTAAAAAAAAAAAAAAAAAAAAAAAAAGAAGGAAAAGTATCTCTCTCTCCCCAATCTTTGTCTCTCTTGCTTCTGACTTCATATACGCTATCGATACTGCAAACACATCAACCAACAGATGGATCTCCTGTAGATTCTCCTCTGTAACATTTGGCATAAATATTGATATTGCGAAAGGGTCTGACTTTCACCACACTCCGAGATTACTCCCTTTGGCCCAATCTACTTCTCTACAGCCATGTCCCTCCCTTCCTTCCCATAAACACACTGCCAAAGAGGCACCAAACCCAATGTTTCTTTTCTGACACTGAAAAAATGCATCCTTCACTATATGCTTGTATTTCTGTCTTCTTGTGCATTGTGTTTCTCACTTCTTTTGCCTAACCTTATTGTCTGAGTGTTCATACATGAAATTATGTTCTTAGAGTACTTTTAAAAGTAATTTGATGAAGACTCAATCCTCAGTATTTTAATTTGTGAGCGTGCTGAAGACATACAAGAACGTTCAAAGTCCATGTGGCAGCCTCCTAAGAGCTTAGCGTTATCCACAGTCCACTAAGACAAACAACACAGTTCTCCAGTCAGAAACGGTTTGCTATTCAAGTTGCAAGTGACACCTCATGAAGCTTAAGTAAAGATTTGTAAACTCCTCTTCTCCGAAATCAGTAAATAAGTTTAAGAACAAAGAAATTCTGAAAGCTGTAGAGGAGCAATTTTTCTGGCCTCATAAATGCCTATCTGGAAACACAGCTACTATGACCCCAGTTTAGGATTTTCTCTGGTGATGACACACTGATTTGCTTTCCCTTCTGAGGAGAGAAAGCAAAACTAATTTTTTGCTAAGGATAATTGTATAGCTGAGAAATAAATAAATCAATTTAACCTTTTTTCAAATGGAATTTTAATCCAGATGTTTTGGCCTTAATTGTTTAGGTCAGAGGCTTAGCAGGTTACAGTCACTCAGCTGTGAGTTGTGGCACTTGGAATTTTAAATAATTAATGAGTAACAGCAGCTGAAATCTGCATGAGAAACATCACCCTGACATAATTATTGTACTTGTGTGCTTCTTCAAATATGCTTTCAAGAACTCGTGCCTCGTACTTGAACATTGTCTCATTTTATCTAAATCTAAAATGTCATGTGCTAATGTTGTTTTCCCAATCTTTATCAGGGGTACATTCAAAGACAATATAGAAACAGTCATTACTGAGTAACTATTGAAGAGAACAATGACAGACCCAGGGGAAAATTTCCATTTGAACATSAGAATGTTCTAAATGTACACAAGACTATTATCTCCCCTTCTTTCATTAAAAAGAAAACCAGATTGTTTATTTCATGTTAAAATGAAGATAAAAGCATGTGACAGGCCAAACACTCATTTTTTCAGCATGGTTTTGCAATGCAGTTCACCATTTATCAGTGTACAAAAGAAAAAGACAACAAAATCTGGCAACATATCAAAATAAAGGAGTAAGAAAATATGTTTCAATAAGGAGACAATCAGTGTATTCACTTTCAATCATGATTACCAAAATATATCTCAAATCCACTATATGATTAAAAGTTAAGTAAGCTTGTATATAATATTTGCAGCACCCACCACAAGAATATCTTATTCTTGAACAAGTTGCACTTGTAAACTATTTTATTGTTAACTACATATTTTTTTAAAAAAAGAAAATGTTTCAAATGCCATCATTTGTGACAGGGTCCACAGCCTCCAGCCAAGAGAGGATTTCCAGACAGCATGCAAAGATAGTGAGGAAGTTGCTTCCCTAAAGGTCTTGTGACATAAGTAGACAAAACACATGACCAGAAAGTAAACCTTTCTCCCATATTACAGATAGAGAGCAAAGGCAGAGATAAGTTAAGGACAATACATAAAAAACTACTTACAGCCCACGTGAGAAGCTTTGGCAGACATTAGAAAATTAAATCCAGAGTTGTAATTCTGAAAACCCGTTTTCAGCTACGACATAATGCCAGGGGTTTGTAATCACAACGCACACCTCCCTTCTTATTTTACAAGTGCTTCATGGACTTCAACTTCTGCCATCAGTCATGCAAAATAACACTCCAGCTACGATGATACAGCCAAGCAGCTTCACATGATTTTACACCAGAACCCCATCAATAGACAATGAGGTTATTTCTCTGACATCCTAGGTCTTCATTCAGCCGACTTTGTCTCAAACACAGAAAATGTGAACTATCAGGCTCAAGATTATCACAAGACAGAGTGGAAACCACTGCAACAACCCACTCCCTGCCTTTATTTTTTTTTCTAAACAGCTATAGCAGAAGGTCACCCATACTATGAGATAATAAGCTTGTGATTAGCACACACACAGGATGTGGGAAACCAGGGATCGTTTTGGATGATACTGAAGGGGAAGATCAGTCTGGCTTGATCACAGGGTAACTGTGAGTCACCAACGTGATCTGGCAAGGGGAAAATAGATTAAAAAAAGATAGACAAACAGACCTACATTGTATCATGAGGGAATATTTCCAGCTAAGACAGGGAAGAATTAAAGTCATCACACAAGCCACTAGCATAACACCAGCTGAACAGAAGGTACAATTCTGGTCAGCCGTGTTTAACAACATGAATTTTTTACTAGAACAGATGCGAAGATGAGGGGAGCAACAGGAATCTATTAGACAGAGATAAAACTAAAAGCTCATGACATGCCAAGCCKAAGTAAAGCAAAGCTAAATGAGTGTTGGAGGAGGAGAAAATACACACTGCCCACACATAAATCTAAACTAAAAGTCATAATATTTCTAAACATCAGGAGAGCAGGGCTCTGGGAGAACCAGAGGAGAGAGAAAACCTAGCTGTGTTCAAGATAGAAAGCAAGAGTCTGACCACTGTATTTCAGGGACTGCATGAATGGTGTGGTTCTTACCACGGCAGGACAGCACCAAAAGACACAGGCCACTCCTTCTGCCTGGGGATATTTCAATCCATATTTCTAAACTGCGTACCTGGAACAGTGGGGTGGGAAGGGAGAGGGGGCAGAGAGGGCCTACCTTTTTCTGAATCTGAATTCTGTTAATACACTGACAACTAGCTTTAAAAAAGGATAAAATAATCAAAGCCCCAAACAAGACAAAATCACAAAACCAGCAATAGTCTGGAAAGGGGGAACAGAAATGAAGTATGATAGCTTTTAGCCAGCTGGATTTCACTGGCATGTAGGATACTAGACAGACTTTATTCCCTGCTCTGAGCTCTCTCACTTTATCCTGTAAGGGATCAGTGTGAGTATGGGAAAGCTGTAACTCTCTCTGCACAAAGACACACATTTACTGAAGAAAGGGAGCATGACTCCTGCTCAACAGCCTCTACCTTGGCAGCCTGCTCCTTGCAGCAGGAAACACAGGTCTGAACCCTTTGGGAAAGAGCTGATCTCCATCCCAACCACAGCACGGCAGGGTCTTGGATAACCAGCTCTTCTGTAAGTCTGTGAGCACTGGCCCTCAGGAAACAGTTGTGAGACACACACAAAGTCCACCTCTGCCCTCTGCAGCTCCAGGAACCTGAACAGCAGTGAAACACACTTCGTTTGGATTGATACTGACTTTCAGGAGCCTTTGCTCATTGACTACCTTGGGTAATATTCTGAGAGACCTAATTCTCAGCACTAGACAGATTAGGGACTTCATACAAGGCTCTTCAAGTCTCTTTCACCCCTATTTCCCACMTAATTTACAAACCGACTGCTCTGTTCATAACATTCCTCTAAGACTATATTCCAAAAGAGTCCTTAAAATCCCCTCCTCGAACACTCTGCAGTAAATACTCCTCCATGGAAACACAATACCACAGTGTCCAGTAATATTTCCAGTCTATGACTGAAACTTTATATCACATATGCATTGAACAAACTATATAACAACCTCTTCCAGCAATTTGTGTGTGCATCACATCATTGACTCAATTGATAATGGTGCTTCTCATCCCACACTTTAAGAGAGTTAAAACCTTTCAGAGAAGAGATACTGAGCTGCTGGTTTGGCTGAATTCTTTACTTCTCACCTCAAACAATATCTCTACCCAATCTACTATTATCCAACTCTTAATTCACCTACAGCACTTTCAAACAACAACTACTCATGATAAAAACACAGTCATCAATACAAGTTACTATACCTGAATCAAAACCTGTCATTTAACACTCACATGAGTTAGCTATGAGTGAAAGCAATGGATTTTTTATTTAATGTAGCATCATACTTAAACCAGCTTTTACTGAATTGCAAGCAATTAAACTATGCCAACAGGTTTTAGCTAATTCATAATACATTTTTAAAGTGGAAATTCAGCTATTTAAGTTAGCGGTTGTGATAGGTTTGAGATGTTACAGCTGGAGTCTTTCACTCCCAAATGAATAATCCCTTCTTTACTTCAACATTGCCCCACTGTGGTCCCTAATATTTAGTCTGTGGCATTTTAAGACCTTAACATAATTCTGAATGACCAAACTTGCATTTACTAAGCTAATGCTACTGTTTTCATCACTACTTTCTTTTGGTGCATCCAGTAACATTAATGCATTACTGTTTATAGGCAAGTATCTATTAGTAAATCCATTCCCAGTCTGGCATCTGAGCATCTGCCAAAATTAATGCCAATGTCTACAACAAAAATTCAGCAATGCTAGGGACCAAAAAAAAAAAAAAGTGTTTTCCCCCATTCACTATCTTGAAGCACACAATGTTCGCTCAGAAAAAAACACCCTGGTCAAAAACACAGCTCCACCCCCAAAACCACAGGCTTCATAGTATCTAGCAAGGATGTTTAAAAACACAAGCTAAAAGCACTCCAGACTCTGTATGTTTGAAGCTAAGCAAAGTGGAAAGCAATTATCACCAGAACTGAGAACTGGTTTGGGTTTTTTTTAACACACTTGCATGTAAACATTTTATCAGTTTGGATATATCAGAGTGCACTTTTTTTCACTCTTAAATTCAATTAGTAATGCACTTAAGTTTCCCTCATCTTGCCAACTACATAATATAAACATCCAGTCCTAAAGCACTTAGAATATCACCAGATATTGGTGGTCTGCTAAAATGGAGGAGGTTTGCAGATCATACCACAAATGCTCTCTCAAACTCCACACGGGGAAAAGGTGTAAGCAGATGATAAGAGAATCAGATGCACAGTGATGCCAGGTCCAGTGGGACTGGAACACGCACAAGTTGATGAACAAGTGGTGTCACAACATCACAGAAACAAAGGCACCTAGTAATTTTGGTACCGATTCCCATTTCGCTCATTTCACGTCATGACACTCCAGCAATACAATTATCTTGCCCATCACTTGCTTACCATCTGCCCAGTGCAAATTGTCCACATCCAAACGTAATCCAGAATATATAATTTTTCACAAAGGAGGTTTTTTTCATGCTCTGCTCCTGCAACCTGCCTGATCTTATACTGTAAATACAGAATTTGCAAGCAGMAGGAAACCTCTCTTGGCCAGAAACTCGCTGTGTGTGTCCCTCAGCAATGCTACTCAGCATTCTCTTCAGTCTGAACTACAGTTCCTTGCCTCAGTTTCCACCAAACAGAGTTTTCATTTTCTGTTTCATGTGAACCAACACTACTCTTGTGACTTACCTACTTCTGGCTCTTTTTTACGAACTTCTCTCAGTACAGCAGTCACAAGAATCTCTCTAATAAGGAGTTAGTGTTGCTCTTTATGACCAGTTGAAGTGAAAAATGAAAGTGTATCTGTTAGTTTCTAATAACAGCTTAATTTTTACGATAACTGTGTGATACCAGACCTCATAAACATTGGTATTCTGTGTAAAGTCAGACCACTAGGTCATAAACCRTTACTATAAAAATATGGTCTCTTAAGAGTGGCAATTTTTAGTTACAAGGATTAAAATCTGTTTAGTAACTTCAAAGCACAGGGCTCCCAACAAAATACAAATAACTTCAAACATTTCTGAATTGCAGCAATCTTTAAATAGAGAAAACTTAAAATGCTTAAGGAATTATATGACAGGCAACTTATTTAACTGACACTACACAAGTTTTTATACAAACAAAATGTAATTATAAGCTGGAATTGAGTCAACATACTCTAAGTCAACGCCTCCCTCACTCAATAAAAAAAAAAATCACAAAATTACTCAATACCACAAAAGGACACATACAGAATAACTTTTTTATCTGCTTATTATCTACTTAAAATCAGTGTTCCAACAAACCTTAATGTCTTAACATCTTGTTTTCATTTGAATGAAATATTTGCATTTCATTTTGACATTTCATTTATTTAGGTGGTCTTTTCTTCTACAAGAAAGCTCACTGAAGATCACCATATTCGTTTGTATCAGGAAGACACTGCAAAACCAGTTTTTACGCTTGTGTGTACCAGTATTGCTGTAATGCATGAACGATTATGAAATCACTTAACTGCCTTCTTTCCAAAGGCCTGGTTATTCCTCTCAGGTTAAAGTACAGAGCTGGCTGATTGTGAAATACATTTAATCATTTGTCTATCTCCAAATGTAATTCTACAAATACTGTATTTGCATGTTAATCTTTTATTTGCAAAAATAAAATATTTACTAAACTGAACAAGAGGAAAATGTGATTTTACACTTCACGAGTAAAGCATAAAACCAGATTCCTAAAATGTGAGAGACAGACATTACAGATAAAAGTAAGAACTTAGGTATATAAAATTTACTATAGAGGTACCATTTACTATTTATCTTTTAGCATTTGACTTTTTCCTCTACATGCATTTTTCAGCCYCAGTTTAGAAAAGCCCAATATGATTTTGGAATGCAGATAAGATTGAGTTAAAATACTGACAATGATTTGCCAACTATTATGATCTTGTTCTTAAAGTATTAAAGTCTTRCTGCAATCCATTAATTAATTTCTTATTGGAAGCATTAAAATAATGAGCTAA
Organism: Parotia lawesii; assembly: GCA_003713295.1. Classification (NCBI taxonomy): domain Eukaryota; kingdom Metazoa; phylum Chordata; class Aves; order Passeriformes; family Paradisaeidae; genus Parotia; species Parotia lawesii. The sequence goes on from RAHM01000091.1 coordinate 1,630,893, forward strand.
TTATACATGCCATTCAAAACATTTTATGAAAGCTGTATTTCTGATTAATTCACTGCTGACAGGATGGTTACTAGAACATTTCTAAATTGTAGAATGTAGCTCTTACAATCAGTTCAGCTACTGCTCCTGTAGAAATGTTTTATTAAATATATTTATAACCTTACTTTGAAGGGGCTTTTCAGATCCTAAAAAATAATGCAGTTAATAAAAACGAATATCTAAATGTATAGTTCTAGACAGGACAAAACTAAGGACAACTATCATCACATGACAAAATCATTTTGATACATGATGAACTAAGCAGAGTAATAACTGTTCATCAATAACAGAAGTTGGAAAATTAAACACCTGAACCAGTAAGGCAAGTGGTGCTAATGATAAGATCGGAGAAACACTGAATTCCCCAGTAAGTGATTGTGAACTCACTATTCAGCATCATGCAACCAGGTTAAATTTCTTTGCTTCTTACTACGTGCAAATCAAGCAAGTCTCAGTTTTACTGTGGATCTTACTGCATTTGACAGTTGCTGGTGCTTTCTAAAGACCACCTAAAATTATGAGTAATAAGGGAATATCAAAATAGTGATTAGCAGAAAAAAAGCCATGACATAATTAGAGAAGTTGTAAAAGCAGAATAACAGTAGCAATAAAACCAAAAAAAAAAGCAAACAACTCCCCCAAAAAAGCTTTAAATGCATATCAGAAGGCAAATATAGATTTTTCACACACCCTCACTGACACCTGCATATGCATTACTTGTTACTGTCAAGCTAATGGCAAGATTATGGAACCAAATCAATAGCAAAGAGAACTCAGGGCAAAGCCCACTGGCTATAAGCAGATCACCAGTATAATCATTAACATGCATTAGATCAAGCCAATATAATTATTAAACTTACTGTGACTTTTGCTGTCACCTTCTTATCTTGTGCATTCCTCAYACACACACATAGGGGGCAAGAATCACTCTAGAAGTGACATCCTGTTCCTAACAAACTTGTTCCCCCAGGTCACATGAAGTCCCAGCTTATTCATCACCACATTCCCAAGATACAGGTGCTCCATCCTGTGACCGGCATGCACTCATCATCTACAGATGGACAGCAAGTGGGGACCCAGAAAAGAAGAGCAGGAGAGGGATTGTGCACAGGTTATCAGTTACCAAGTCTGAGGGGTCACTAGGAAAGAAAGCATCACAGTCCAGCCTACTTTCATTGTTTGTTAGTCTACTTCCACAAAATGTTTAGATATGTGCCTACCTGGATGTCATTTCTGGGCATATGAAGGAGAAGATGGTGATTGGGAATCACCAGGATGGATTTATGAGCTTAGATYGTGCCTGACCAATATGATTGCCTTCTGTCACAAAATGACAGGATTTGTGGATGAGAGATCATTGGTGTCATCCACCTAGATTTCAGAAATACTCAGCAATCTCTCCTGCAGCATCTTTGCACCTAACCTGATCTAAGTTACAGTGTGGGTGGGTAAACTACTAACTGATTAAAAAACCCAAACATCTCTTATCATTAGGCTCAAACAGCAGCTCTTAATGGTTCACAATCTGCCCGTGGCTACAAGTGAATAGGTTAGAGACCCAGTCCTGTTTAATTTCTTTTAGAGTGACCTGGCAGAGCACACAGTGCACTCAGTAMGTCTGCAAACACTACACTTATGGGTGTAGAAGACACGCTGGAGGGCAGGGGTGCCACTCAGAATAACTTAGACACGGCCAACACAAATGTCATGAGAGCATAGCCTGAAGACCAACTTACTGGGGAGCAGCTCCTCCGAAAACGAGTTGGAGGTGCTGGCAAGACATGAAACAGCCCTCCACCTGGCAGCAAAGAGACCTAACAGCTTCCCAGGCTTTGGAAACTGAAGCACAGCCAGTGGACGGAGGGAAGCAATTGTTCTGCATCATGCACAATCCCTAACGCTGGTATCTGCACTGCCAGGTCTGCTTTTGGATCCACATTATGAAGTGTCAACAGAAGCAAGTTCAGTGGAAGGCCACAAAGACAGCTGTCAGCTGGAACACGTCCTGTGAGGAGAGGCTGAACACACTGGGATTGTTCAGCCTGGAGAAAGCTTTGGAGCACCTCGTATCAAATTTTCAATATCTAAAACTAAATCATAAAAATGATGAGGCCAGGCTCTTCAACAAGGTGCATGGGGGCAGAGCAAAATCAACGGTGATCTGGGAAGTTGTAAATATGTATTAGATAAGGGGGAAAAAACCACAGTCCCTAATGGTAGAATATAAACTGCAGTTAAGAATTCTGAACATGATGCTACTCAGTGCTTTACCACATAACTCCATCAAGACAAGGGGCATACTTTTGTTGTTGCTGTATGCTGTTTGTAGCCATGCTAAAGCCTAATGGACAAAATATTGCTCACAGGGATGAAACACGCAAACCATTTATAATAAAAGGCCAATTATGTTGCAAAGTAGTTTTCATTACTTCTTTCTCACTCCTTCCAGGGGCACAAAAAATTATTACTTGTGGCTATAATTTCAGCCTTCAGTTGGAACCAAATATCTTCCTATGGTGCTTTCATTAATAAAGAAGGTTGTGGCATTCAGGAGTTAGAATTAAAAGGGAAAAAAGGAAACAACCAACCAAAAAAAACCCCCAAACTCAATAACCAAACCACATACAAAGTTTTTTACCACTGGAGGAGGAGAAGAATAGAATATTTCACAACCCACTCTACAAGTCGGCCAAAGTTTAAGATTAGCTTTTCAACACCAACAGCCCTGCACTCAGTTGAAAAGCGCCTACTAAAATTTCCATTAAAGCAACAGTTTTTCCACGGGAGCCCATTAGGGGTTATTTCCCATTTGACAAGAATATCTTTCCAAAGAACAAGAACAAAGCCAAATTACTGCCTGTCTTCCAGGTGAACAGCGCTGAGTCAGACTATGCTGATGAAAGCTGTGCAGAAACTTATGTGCATCTCTTTTCAAGGAACAAGTCAGGGCAAAGTAATAGTACAGATAAAGATAACACAAAATACAAGTCAGGGAGTTTCTACTTGTAGAAGCTATGCACTTTAGTGAGAAGTCCCTCATAACAGTAACTTCCAACATTTGAGGAAAGAATCTAGTAGTAAAAGACTCAACAAGAGCCAAAGCACAAGATAATTGCAATTGTTCTCTTTTAAGTCAGTTCCAATTATTTGAGCATGTATATCAAGCTAAAAACAACTATGAAAAAAAAACCTTCTTTCTACTTTAAGAAAAATAAAAGGAGAGTTAACACCAAGGCTGACTTAAGAAATGTGGAAAGGTTCCACTCATATCACCAATTTTGTTAAGATATGAAGCATAACAGGCAACTATTTTCAAAACAGTTTTCCACTGTCTTTTAGTCAGGCATCGTGGTTTTTTTCTTTTAAGCTAAGCAACGCAGAGATGAAAATGCCTGGAATCGAATTGCTGACTATTTTTCAGTGACCACTTCACTGAAGAGACAAATTAAAATGGATCACTGTGTAACTTGACAGTGGATTTTAGTGATTAACGGGATTGAGTTTTACTCCAATTCTAGCTCTCTAGAAYGGTGTGAGCTATCAAAACATTACAAATGCAACACAGTAGGGGTCAGAAAGTTTCCTATTACAATGATTATGTCATTCTTTATAGATAAAGCTCCGAGGCACACGCTAATCCCCAAAGTTACTGTTTTGTATTGTTTCATCAGTATTTTATCCCATACCACAGAACTACTGGAAACATGGGCCAGTTATTTTCCTTTGTTTGGTTTCAGCCTTTGCTGTCATAATTTTCAGTGTAACAGGTCCTTTCTGGACAGCCATCCTCCACAAAAAAATCCAGTGAATGCACAAATCTGCCATAATTTCTTCCGTACCTTCTTAACACTCTAAGGGACAAGTATAGTACTTTATTTTCATCACTGTAAGTTCTGTCAGATAATACTCCAACACTACTTTTCATCCAGAGAACTAACAAGATCTGACAAGAGAGTTTAACTAAGGACTCGTGTTTTCAGAATCAGAAGAGAAGAGCAATGCTGACATCCAGGAAACAACAGCGTTGGAGAAGGATAACTGAAAAGCATTACAGTACATTAGACAACATCATAAAGCAATGTTTTGCTGTTAACCATGAGATGATGTGGATGATATGGAACTGCCACTCCAGAAGATGGTGAGTCTTTTCCAAGATTAACTGGAAGTCTAGGTTAATTAAGGAATTTGTCACAAACTGCAGGAACACTTCTTGGGAGTGGGTACTGTAGGAAGCCAACAGAAGTTCTAAATATATACATATATTATTATATATATTAGTCAGGAGAAAATGGCAATGAACTAGGGGATATGTTGATGCCATTCAGGTGTAGGTAGAGATTTGAAGGGCAGAGGACAGTAACAGCTGTCATTGGGATCTGCAGAATTGCTGCATGAAAAACAGGAAAAAAAAAAAAGTCTAGGCTTTATCTTCAAGGCACTAACCCAGCCTGAAGAATGAGAGATTTGGCCAGCTGTGTGGACAAGGTGAAAGTGATACTATAAGGCTGGTGAGGAAGAAGACCTGAGGAGACAGCAAAGACCACCTCTACCACTTAATCCACCCAACCAGCATCACCAACCTGAAGCCACTCTACCTCACTTCAGTTTGTCCATCTGAAATCTATCAAGGAAAAACAGAAATGTCAATACTAACCAGAAATTACAGGACAACTGTTCTTAGGGCACCGAGGCTATTGTCTATACTGGAATCTATGATTTTACTGGGGCAGTTTTGCCAGTGAAACACCTTCTGTCCAAAGATGAACAAACCTCATGATTGGCTTCTTACCACCACACCACACATCATCAAGACCATGCCCAGAACAGATGAAGCAGCTGTACACTGTCCTCCAAAAGATCCTTGGATAACCAGAATACACAACTGCCTTCTAATCTGGAAACTACTGTGGCAGAATTTGTAACCGAAAAGGAAAAAAGGCAAAATTGGCAGGGCACTGACAACTACAGAACAGCTGGACTTCAGAGCTTTTCCAATTTTTGGAGGACAAATATAGTCCCACTGAGATGACAGGCTGCTGCTGCACTATGCAAGTCCTTGATCTAACCTAATCCATTACATATAACCATTATTTTTCATGGTCTTTCATGTATTCACAAGACCAATCAGAATAACTGATTCAAAAATGCAGCCAGAACAACTTTATGTGTGTCTGGTAGTAATGATCTCTCACATTGCCAAACCTCTTTTATAAGTGTCTGAATTCCAGGGACAGCTATGAATTGTCCAGCTGTGTTGTTTTACCTGAATTTTGTTACTTCCAAGTAAGAAGTAAGATAAAAACAAACAGATTTTCACTTGTGATCCAGCGATTTCAACTCTTCAGCAGTCCCTCTCACTTTCCAATCATAATAGTCAGTCACTAGATCCCCTCCGTTGTTTACTTCACCAATCTGGAAACACCTGAATTTAAACATTCACAAATGTTTAGACTTTCCCACATTCACAAATGTTTAAACTTTCCCAAGTGTTTAAAAATATAAATACTAAGAATTTCAATTACACACTAAGAAATTTTACAAGTGTTGGAACAAAATACAAAAAAGTCAGATTTAAAAAAAATCTTTCCTTCCAATATGCAAAATAAACCTAGAACAGATGATACATTGATCAAAAACTGCTAAAATTTTAAGAAAAAATAATATAAAACCCACTCTTTTACCTTCAGTCATTGTATATTTAAAAAAAAAAAAACAACTCTGATTTGATCAGTCTTTTCAGATTTATGAACTTCCTTGTTACTCCCCTTTGAAAGGCCTTCCAAAAGCTCCAGCGGGAAAAAAAAGTGAAAGAAAAAGCAATATATAAGTAAATATTTAGAAGACTAACTTCCTCACTGAGTTATTTCAAAATCACTTCAAGACAGAAGCAAAAAAAAAAAACTGTCTGAAAATTTCCATGTTGTTTCTTGGTTTTCTCTCACGTGCCTTTTGTGTGGGCTTTCCTGGGTTATGTCCAAGATTTACAGCTATTCCAAGCAACAGAACTGGGATTTCACAGTTACTGCAACTGATGCAAGAAGCCTCATAGGAATGATCTCACTCTGTATTAACCAAAGAGTTCGCTACTTATTTTTAACAGAGCATTTTGAGAAGCATAAAGCTTCTCTCAGAATATGAAAGCCCAAAAACATTAAAATCTGAATACTGTTGTCAGGAACTGTTTAAGTGTCTGCTATTTAGAAACTCTTTAGCTACTAATAAATGTCCATAATAGATTCTGAATTTCATTTAAAGAAAATAGTAGTAAGATGTGTGTTAATCTCTACAAAAAAAAAAAAGTTAAACGCAGGATGATGAACCTTCTACAGAAGGGTCAGTCTCTGCAAATGTCTCAAGTAAGAAGATGAGGTGTAGAAAATTAATGAAGATTGATTGATATATTTCCTGAACATATAGAAAAAGTGTTTTAAAAAACCCAAAGGCCAAACTCAGAAAACAGCTGGCAAAGCAAGAAAACATGAGTACAATTTGTTGTTTAAAGAAGTTAACAAGATTGTTAACCATAAACATAACTAACATCAAAATTGTTTACTACTATACCCAAAAGCCACTGTGACATGAGAGTTCAAACAGGAGTACATTTCATATGTGTGGTGATTAGATTGAAGAAGACATTTCTTCATGTGCTACTAATACAAGAAAACAACCAGAGAAATGAACTTAGAAAATCCATAGTCATCTGAATGAAACTATTAAGTAAAGAAAATCTAAAACTGATTGTGACATAGCCTTTATTTAGTGCCACTGAATATGTAAGATTAGGCACTATCACTGTCTCCCTGGGAGAAAGCCATCCATGAAGTTTTGTGCAACTCTTTCCAACCACAGCTTAGCATAACTAAGAGTATTTTGTCTAAATTCTCGTGTTGGCAGAACCCTTACAGAACGACGTTTCAACTGTGGCATCTTAACTTATGGCTTAGTCAGTAGCAGCATGCTGTGCTCCTTTAGCTCGAACGCAGCACTCACAGGTTGTGTCCTCGGGCTGAGAACAACCTGCCCGCAGAATGAGCAACACAGCCAGAGCCAGAACCACGACTGAAGGCTGCCGGGGCTCTAATGTCATCTCCACTGAAGTCAGCCACTGCCTTGGGCAGCTGGATTGGGATCTCAGAGACCAACTTGTTCATTTTGTATCGATTATCTAATTAGGTCGAAATCAAGCACTTTGTGCAGAAGGCTGAGTGCCCGGGAAAATGGATATTAACACAAGAAATATGCAAATAAAGTACTGGAGCCTAGTGTTATCTGTCCGAAATTCCAGCGGTACAAGTGATTTGCGCAGTCGAGCTCTAAAGCACATATCCTTTTTCTGATTCTTCTTCCATCGGTTGCTAGCTTTTTTTTAATACATATAAATTTAGTCTTCTTCAGAAATTACAATGTCCTGCTGATTTTTTTCTTGGAAGCATCTAACAATTGAGGACACCTTTCCGTCTTCAACAGAGTATTTTAAAGAATCCAGAAAAACTCCTGGTCTATAAAAGATTATCAGCTGGCTGTATTTAAAACAGCAGTTCCTGACCTGCTGCTCTTCCATCACCGCTGTCCTTTATTTAAGAGCCTCACCACAGAAAACACAGGTAACAGTTTCAACCTGACATCTTGCCTGAAAGAAAAATTATTCAGGTAATTAAACACCACAGGACAGAGCACTTTGCCAATGATCCAGAAGACTCTGCTGCGTTTTAATCCATGACAGAGTTTATACTTCAAACCTGTATGCAAGATCAGAGCCTTAAGACTGCAAACCTTCCAGCCTTCTCCTCATTAAACACTAGTTATGCTTTTTGTGTTTTAGCCAAAGATTTAATTCTCATTAGTCCAATAACAATGTGGACTGTCAAAAATTGTTATGTTCTCATGTAAATTAAATTAATCTAGTTCTGGTAAGTAAAAGTTTGAACCAAATGGCCCAGGTTCTAATACATGAGCATCARTGTATTTTCACAGCTCTCCCTTTTGGCAGGTAAGAAGCTAACCGAAAACAGGTAGCATTGGAACACTGAACAACTTCTGGTACTTATGCTTCAAGGAACTATGAGATGTATATTTCAGCTCACTCAGCCTTCTCCCAACAGTTTATAATGTGTTTCTTTAGTCACAACAATCATGTAGCAGAGCAATTAGAGCCCAAACTATAAATATATGTTCTGTTTTGTGGAATAAATAACCAAAATGGCTATTTCAACCATATGGGTAATTTATATCAAGTACTGAGTAAACTGCCACAAAAAGAACAAATTAAATTTTTGGATACACAGCAGTAGGGACACTCACTCGGGTTGCTCTCTTGCCTCATCCCACCATCACCACTCGATGTACCTTCATTTGTAATCTAATACACCACTAACGCTCATCTTCTCAAACTTTCAGAACTGAAAAGAACTGGATGGATGTCCCAGTTATGCTATCGATTTGTGGGGTGACAAATGTCATCTTGGTTGTTCTCAAGCCTTGAAAACAGAAATAAGCCTGCTCTGTATGTGCAGGAGACTTCGAGTTGATGATTTCCAGAATTCTGACAAGCTTGTCTTTAAAGAGGATGTGAGGCTCTAGGTATCATATGGGAGCTGGCATTACGAGAAACAAATCCCAATGCAAGAACAATTCTGTCATGAAGATTTTCACAAACGCACAAAATTAAGCAATTACAAATACAAAACTATTTTTAAGTAACATGCTGCAATTTCTATCATTAAGAGTCTGTGGTGAGCTGAAATTTATTACCACAGTCGTGACTGTAACATTCATTACCTTATTTATATTAACTATCGTGACAGAAAAGGGGCTTTGAAAGTCTGCGAACATTCTTCAGCTGTACAGAATGGCATAAACTCAGTCTCTGTTCTTAATTCTCTATTAAAAATCCAGTGAAGTTGACAATACATTGTATTCATGGCTTTCTCCCAACTCAGTGAAAATTAATTAGAATCCATTTCATTAAGATACCACTCTTTGCCTTTTTCATTATAAATATCGAGCTTTATTTTAAATGTATTATCTCAGAGCCGAATGCATGAACACCACTTGGAAAATTAATATCCCTCAATATAACTCCTCTGCATGGGCCTTTGCAAACAAGAACTTGCCCTCTGACCATCTTATCAGTGATTAATAATGACTGTAGAATGCTTCATCTGGTTACCTATTTCCTCAGAGACTGAAAAAACTACTGAAGAAGATCAAAGAAAGAACAACAAACTTTGTGTCGGTCAAGAACAAAGGCGACACTTCTACCCATGGGAATCCTAGAGCCACAGCTGCCTGGAGAGAGTATTCTAGGGAAGCATCAATGCAAGCTTTCCCTGTCCTGGTCCTCTCTCAGTTACCACTAGACACTTCAGTATAGCCAGGCATAGCATTTGTAATGTTCTCTTTGCTGCTCTTTAGAATGATTCAGAATGCAATCTGTGACAGACAGAGCCGATGTAACCCACAATCCATGATGCTCAAAAGCTTTGATAGACCCATACCAGTTATTACTAACTGCTCTAAGACCATTTAAAGATTTTAGGGAGCTGTTTCCTACTGCCAACAGCAATCAAATCATTAATGTAAACCAAGATTGTTCTCTTACTCTGTTATTATTTACCTTGACTGACAGGGAGCACTTCATCATCCTTCCAGCCAGGTATTTCAAGCCTTTATACACAATCACCCACAACCTACAGACCAACTTGTTTGTATCTGTGAACTGGCAGTACTCCACACCAAAAAAATTATACTAATCTCAGCTCTTTAAAAATGATTAGTGGATGTAACAGAAATAAAACAGAGCAATATACATGCTATCGCTCCTGATCACCTGAGACTCAATTCTGGTTCCACTGAAGAGGGGGACTGCTTCAATTTCTTCACAAGAAATCACTATTTTCCCAGTTTCTACACATTATTTCAATCAACTTTACTCCAAACACAGCATCTGATATACTGAAGGGCAAAGGCGGTGCACACAGGAAATACTATCAGGATGGACCTACTTAAAATTACAAAAATACATGTTTACATTCTTCCCAAAGCAAATCATGCAGCGATTTTTAAAAAGCCACTAAAAGCGTATGAAAACACTAGAAGTGCAGCCCTTGCTATCGCCACAGCTCATCACACAGGCACACAGTTACAGGGAGATACAGTTACCTTAAACACCGCCAGACCCTCCCCAGCAAGCGCACAGCCCAGCGCAATCTAGCGTGTATCACAAGCACGGCAACTTCGAGCCGAGCCAAGCCGGTGAGGGCGGAGAAGGTGGCGGGTCCCGGGGACGCCTGGCAGGAGCGTCCCGGCGCCACCTCGGAGGCGCCGCAGCCCCGCGCACACCTTCCCCACAGAAACGCAAGGAAACCCCTGCAAGAGCCGGTGAGTGCCCAGCCGGGCAGGGGGCAGCGGTGGGATCACGGTGAGGACAGCACCTGCCCCGCTCCTCAGCTCTCCGCCAGCGCCTGTCGTGCGCCTTGGCCCCGTGAAGTGGGGGAAAAAAAAAAAAAAAAAAAAAGGAGAAGTTGTCCGTTTCGGAGTACGGCTCCGGGCACGGCCGCGATGTGAAACCGGAAGGCACGGCACCGACTGCGGGCCTCCCGCCCGGTTATGTAAGGCACGGCTGCCCCGACGGAGGGGGAGCCCCGCGCCCCTCGCAGACACCTCCGGGGGCCGGGCAGCTGCGCCTGCCCTCCCCAGCCCATCGCGGCGGGCCGCCCCCRGCCCCGCTCGCCGGCTCCGCAGGTACCTGTCCCGCGGGCGGAGCCCTCCCCGGAGGGAGCCCGGGGCCACCTACCGCTGCCCGCGCTGCCACCTGCCCCAGGTGTCCCGCAGCGCCGCACGTCCCCCGCCGAGCCCCCCGCGGCTGCCCCGCCGGGAAGGATGGGACGCGGGCTCACACGGCGAAGAGAAACAAGCCGAAAGGCTGCCCCCCCCCCAGCTCCGCCGCCCCGGGGGAGCCGCTCGCTCCGCCGCCTCCTTCCCCGGAGCACAACAACAACAAACACAGCGGAGCGCAGCGTGCGGGGCGGGCACGGCCCTAGAGCCGCCGGCGCTGGGGAGGCCCCGGCTGCTCCTCTCCCCTCCCGTCCGCGAATCCGCCCGGAGAGAAAAAAACCTTACAAAATAATAAATAATAATAATAATAATAATAATAGTAAGAATAAATCACAACGCACCCGGCGTCTCCTCCTGGGCTGCGGCGCTCCGGGGGCTGCATGCAGCGGGCGGGGGCAGCCAAGGTGCGAGGGGGCAGCGCGCACACGCACCCACCGCCCACCCGGAGCGGCGGCCAGGTGAGGGGAGAGGCAGGGATGAAGTCGGGAGTGGCGGCGGCCAGGTGAGGGGAGAGGCAGGGATGAAGTCGGGAGTGGCGGCGGCCAGGTGCGGGCAGAAGCAGGGATGGAGCAGAAAGGGGGGGAACCTCCGCTCCGCTCCGCTCCGCCGCGCTCAGGAGCGCGCGTGGGTCCCTCCCGCCGCCACAGAGCCGCGCCTCCTCCGCCCGCCGGCGAGCCGGGAGCTGCGCCCGCTCGGTGTCGGTGCCGTGTGGCTCGTTCCCTCGCTCCCTCCTGACCCCAGCCCTCCCCTTGGAAGCCCGGCGGCTGTCCCGCGGTACCTGCGCGGGAGGTGCGCCCGGCAGCCGCGCCCCGCCACCCGCCCGCCCCTCGGCAGCCGCCGGCAACCAGGAAGGAGCAGCGGGCGAGAGCTGCCGCCGGCGGAGGCGGGCAGGGAAAGGCAGGGACCCCGGCGGGGAAGGAGGGACGGGGGCCCGTTACCCCCGCGGGGCGGGCACCGCGCTCCAGCTGGGAAAGGGATGCCGGTGGCTCTGGGCCACTGGGAGCTGGGTTTGGCCACGGCTTCAGCGGGGCGAGCGGTGGCAATCTGCCTGCCTGCCCTGCCCGCCGGGGCTCGCTGCCCTCCCGGACCCGGCTGCCGTGGGCCAGGAACTTCCTCCCATAACTGGCCTCACTGGGATCCTGATAAATCTGATTCCCGGGGGGTGGCGGGAGGGGTAGGCGAAGGGACCTGCAGTTTTAGACTCAAAGTCACACACCCGCAACAGAGACCGGGTATCGCCGTGCTCCGCCTGGTCCGAGGCCCACGGCACATCTCGCTGTTCCAGCGGGAATCCCACACTGTCCGACCGATGGTGACCCGGTGTCACCTTAGCGCTAGGCRCCGGCAAACTTCAGCCACCTTCGTGGAATGAAGCTTCTGAACACGAGCCCCTGGGGTCGGAGTGTTTGGAGTTCAGAGGGACGAGAAACTGCCTTTTGCGTTTCRTCCAGCGTTTGGGGGTCAGTTCACTTGGTCGAATACTTTAGGCAGTGTTTCCATCTAGTTCAAAAATGCGAAAGTACAAAGTAAATGTATATAATTTTTTATTTGAAAATTTCATAGGTGGTTACTGTATCTGTTGCACCTGCGCCATGTTTAAACTTCTATAAATAGAGACTTATTAAGCCAGCTGTACACCAGTTTCTTATTATGTAAACCTTTTTTTTTTTTTTTTTGTCTAGATACTCATCTCCAAAGATGGAGGAGGTCTTAGAAAAGTATTTTGGGCCAGATTAGAAACTCTATGTTCTCATGAATAAACCGTTATTTGCCTAAATATTTCCATTGTACAAAATGTACATCCTACTTTCCTTACAGTGCAAAGTGAGAAGTTTACAACATTAGTCTTTATTGTATGTGTGAAGACTACTGTGCAGATAAAATGCTGGAATGTGAGTTAAAAAAGGTCACAGAAGGAAGGAAGGTTTGCAGAGGAAATGAGGAGGTGGAGTATCACCATTATGAGGAATTCAAAGTCTGGGAATTTTATATTAAGGATACATAAAATACTGCTTTGAATCATCTCTTTCCTCACACTTCTTCACTGGCAAAAAGGTATCACTTCTTTTCTTGGAAATATGAGGAAGATACTAAATGAGTTTCATACTTTAGCTTTATGTATAGTTTTTGCTTTTAAAAGGTAACTTTGGTAAAAAGCATGAAAAAAGAAGCCAGTATTTAACAACTTGAAGAGACAACGCTCACTTACAGATTTTGGGTGGTCATACCTTTCTTTTTTTTGCATAAAAATCTCAGGGGAAAATTAGATCCAAAAATCTCATCTGATCACACTCTCAGAAGGCAGATGAATAAATTATGGTAATGAGATTAGAATCAAAGTCTTGCATTCTTTCGTATTTTATGTAAGTTTGAGCTAAATAATTATCCTTTGGGCAGTGGGCCATGTATTTACACATGTGAACATCTTTGCATACAGATGTGCATACAAAAACTATACATTTTTTTATATATGTATGTGTCTATCTACATACAATTATGCACACTTACTCTGTTGAGGCCTAAATGTCTATGGAGGTATGAGGAGACTTACAACTGCAGAATGTGGATTGTCATACAATATATGGGAAAAAAGTTTGGAAAAATTACTGCCCTTGCACAGCTGTGTTGCCTGGCATAGCTGCAACATCTCTCTCTTAATGTGTTGAACATCTCCCTACTGTTCAGTTTGTAGTTTCCCCTATTGTTCCAGGATTTTCGTATGTAAGCAGACGTCAGTATGCTCCATTACACGTACACATTAAACTTCTGTAAAAAACACTAGAATCAGCGAACAGTATTGGTAGCTAGAAGTGTAGATGTTCTGATTTGTCTGTTGTAATTCTGCTACTGATGAAGGCCAGCTCCTGAAAACTCTTAATGATGAAAGCATGTATGTTCAGCAGCAATGTGCCCACAACTATAAAGCTGGTTTTGTTTCTTCTTTTATTTGCTTCCTTTTGCAGGGAGAGAAGAAAAATGTCATCTTCTTTTTAAATACTCCACACACTATTTCACCCCTGGTCTTTGGGCCACTGTAAAGAATTCTATCTGAATAAAAGACAGTATGAAAACAAGTGACACAGGAAAATTAATCTTTTTTTTTTTTTAATTAACTGTCCATGAAAAAATTGCTTGAGTCAAGTATGAAATGTTCCTTTATGCAAATCAGAGAAAGGCAATGGAAGGAGAACAGATTTTGCACAATATTTCACATGTACTTTTATAGTAGCATTGCCATTTATTATTCTTAATGAGAAGCAATTGACCTTGTTGGCCAATAGATTAGACCTATTAGGAAAACTATAGTTTGTGTGTGATAGGCTCATAATGGGTAACCAGACAAACGTCATATAAACTCAGAGAAGGATTTAATTAAAATTCATGGAACGCTATTGAATTAAGGTGAAAGAACAGCTATTTGCTTTCAAGAATTGAAAATGGCAAATGTTGTARTGAGGAACCATCACTGAGACAGAGGAGATTGCTGAAGCAAGGTTAATGATATCAAGCCCTACATGCGGAGGAAACATAATCTAGACCTAATTAGGAACTCATCTGAAATTTTTCGTGAATGGACTGTCAGCAAACTCCAGATGATTACGCTTTCATTTAAGTCTTAGAATCAAGTCTTGGTTATAAAGACTTATGAGGTTGCTGTATTTTCACAAAACCTTCTATTATGTGTGAGTCCTTGAAAATAACAAGACAATGCCTACCCTATTCTTATAAGCAGAATCACACGAGCTCTTGATACTAGTTTTTCCAAGAAGACTCYGATTCAAGAGCATTGTCTCAGCAAGTATTTGTTTGAGTAATGTCAGACTGTTTATATAGGCAAACAGAACACCATTACCTGAGAATTATCACAGTCTGGGAGCTATGTATTAGTAGTCAATGCATTTCAAAGTTAGACTTGGTTGCTAGGAATTTTCTTTGTGGTCAGGGTGGATAAACTTTAGAAGGTCTCTGTCAAATATTTAGAAAAATGGCTCAAAATACGTCCTTCTTCAGCAAACACCAGTGAAAGCAGCAGTTAAAAAGCTGCTGTTTCTGAAGCCTTTAAGTCCTAAAAAAATTGCATTTTTACTTTCTCAATGAACCTTGAGAAACGGGGCGGTGTTCTGCAGCCACAGGGGGACAGACCCTTTTCAGAAATCTTGTCAGAACTCACAGTTTCTTACTAGCCCTGGGTATTAAGGCATTTGACCTCATCATAAATATGCATTCTAAAGAAAATCTTTCTACTGGTAAATTATGATTTCCTACTGATGCATCAGCAGTGGATGAATGACAATATAGTAGATATTGACAGTCTTTGCAAATATGATGTACCCTTGCCTGAATGAGAAARAAAAGCAATTTTTTACAGAAATACTGGCATTTAAAGGTCTGAGTGATATTGCATTTTAGAGCAAAAATGGCCTATCGGTGATCAAACAAGAATTTTTGTTTCAWATTTTTCACCTAAATAGTTGTCTTCAGTTTCTAAAGCATTGCTCAAGAGGTGAGCATTATTTTTATGACACCACCAATATCCTGTTTGCAGAAAAAGATTGAAAAGTGGTTGTAGTAGCACAGGACTGTGAAGATGAACGTAGCACGCTTTCAAACTAATTTTCTCCATTTTCTATTTTTTTTAGTCTCTGTCTAATCGTTGCCTCTGACAACCCAGTTTTCTGTGCAAATGAGCATCTCGCAAGTTATTTCAAACACATCCCATGTACTGCTGCAATATAGGTCAAGGAAGTCCTATGATAAAAGGACTTTTTACTCTTCTGTGTCTTCTAACATGAACATTTCAGCTGATGGAAAAAGTTCGTCAAAAATATTTGATGTTTTCAAGTGCTGTTAAGAACATTGCCATGTTTCTGCTTTTCACTTAATCAGTAAAGAAAACATGCCTGATGTGTACAGTTAATTTACAAATGAATGAGTAGAAAACAAGCCTGTGTATAAATACCTCTTCACTTAAACAAATTAAAGTGTCTGTATTCTCAGTAATTACTTACAGATGCATGCACACACAGGGATATACATAAATGTGATACRTTTATATTCCTGTTTTCTTAAGCCATCATAGAGTGTTTTAAAGGTTCTTGTGGACATGGAAAGTGAACTTCAAGACAGACAGAAATTAATATATACAGGACTACCTACTATGAACCTCTGTTCCTCCTATCTTCCCTTTTTTACTTATTACGCCTTGGCTCTTGCATTGCATGTGCTTCAGAAATAGGACTTCTCTTTGGAATGACCAGCACAACACTTCCTCTATTTCAGTATAGATGCTTTTAAAATAACAGTCCTCACTCAGCTCAGTGCCAGAGGAAGTTCTGCCCGTCTGTGTCTCCATCCGTTTTCTCAATCCAATATCTGCAGTGTGTTGAAGTACTGGTTTGTTTCTACTGCCAGTTCTCCAGCCATTTGGAGAAATCATCTTTATTCCAGAGATGTGAAATATCTAACTTCCTATCACACTTAAATTGGAAACAAATGTAACAGGCAGGGCTGTTCAGCTTCAAGTCCTTTTACTTTTCATCATGCAAAAAAAAAAAAAAACAAAGAGGAAGAATGCTTTTGTTCGGCTTCAAAAATGGAGATTTACAAGTCCCCAGGTGAAAGTTTCCAAGAAGGGGTAATTGGAAAAGAAACCAGGCTTAGAGAATAAAGACAGGTTTAGTGTACTTACTAATAAGAATGATTACCTGGCACCCACAATGAATTAACTTTTTTATTATTCTTTATAAAAGTGTAAGGTTCTGACATTTGAACTTCCAAGTTCATTTTTATAAGGGAAATAAAAGGGGTGTTAAAATGCATAATAAAACCTAATGACAATATGATTTTGTTTACTACAGCATAATCCTTTAAGTGAAAATCTGTAAAAGGCTAAGATTTGTATTACATGAAATTTGTGACCACCTAGCTCTTGAATTCAGTGCAATTTGAGAGTAAATCACAGAATGCAGATGTGTCTCTACAAGAGAATCTAATGTGTGCTCAGATCAGTTTTACGCTAAGTAAAACATACTCCTTAAATCTCAAACATGACAGCCATCATTATAGTTTCTCCTGCTGCAAAAGAGAGAAGCTGTAGTCACTGTGTGGGCAGACATCTACAAAGCTCTGCTTTATTGCTATTCAATGCGTTTCCAACAAGAGGAAGTCAACCAGCCTCACACATAAAACTTACTCCAGAGTGCCTGAGCACAGCTGCAGCAGTATCAGCAGAGAAAGAGCAGAAAACATTTTCGATAACTGAACTGGGGCCTTCCCCTTCTCACTACAAAAAACAATCTCCTACTACAAAAACTAATCACGTTTTGCAGCTGGGGGTTAGCTTTGTGGGATAGGAAATCGTGCCATTTTTCAGGTTCGATATTGCATAATCTAGAGGGATCTGAAAACAAGCAGTTTTCAGTACAAATCTATGCAAAGTGTGCAATTATAGGGCATGTACTTGCTTGCACTGCTTTCTGTTTTCCCCGCTGGGAAATACTTTTCTCTTTCATACACGGCACTGTGCTAACCACTCTCTTATCTTTTCTTTCAGTTGGAGCRGATTAAATAGCTAGTGCAGTATACATAAGAAAGAATTTTATCAACTATGCTTACAGTGCTTGTTAATGGACTGCGCATAACTTTGTTCTGCTACTGACTTTAGCTCGAGTTGTCAATGTATAACATTCCCTCCCCCTAATTCTACATTTGCAAAGTGGGCAAGTTAGCAAATTGAAGATGAACAACAAAAGGATATTATTTGCACCTGTGACGTTTGTTTTTCGAAAGGAGGGTACAGTATCCTTGCAGGGTGTTGTGTCACTGCAATGGAAGAGGTCCAGAAAACATGGATGTTAGTAGCGTTTTTAAAGATTAGCACAGTAGTATCCCAATTTGTGACAGAGACCTCCTGTTCTTGGTGATCTGACTGGCAGGTGTGGATTGACTTATGCTATGGGGTAAGCAAACAGTCAATTAGAAAGAGAGAGGCTTTCAGTAGCAGTTATTCCTTTACTGCGTGTGCTGCACTGCATTGCTTAATGCTGGAGTTTACCCCAGATTCAGAGATGGTGGAGAGAAGAATGATTCAAACCTCAATCAGAAAAGTGCTTCAGGTTTATGCACCTATAAAGGTTAACCATAATAAAAGATTGTTATTTGGACTGGCTGTGAAAAAAGCTGTAAAAATGAGAATGATGGAGA
Organism: Parotia lawesii; assembly: GCA_003713295.1. Classification (NCBI taxonomy): domain Eukaryota; kingdom Metazoa; phylum Chordata; class Aves; order Passeriformes; family Paradisaeidae; genus Parotia; species Parotia lawesii. Next base: position 1,648,971 of record RAHM01000091.1, read on the forward strand.
AATCTGAATCTATCAAAACAGATACAATATGTAGTAATCACTGTCAATAAAGTTCTGATCTTGTGTTCACGAACAATGGTGGATTGAATAGTATTGTTTTCAATTCCCTTCTTCTTCACAGTCAAAAAGCAACAATTCTCAACTTTGAAAAGCCACAGCCCCCAAACAGTCAGAAAATACATGACTATCCTGGAAGTTTCAGATGGGCTTGAGCAGGGTAATTGCTATCTTATGCCTCCACAGTCAATACTGAAAACTTCACCTTAGACAACTCTGGAATTGACTATGCCAAGCTTTCTATTTCTTGGCCAAAACAAATGTGAGGTGTGATAGGGCAGTGCTACCTAATATTCATTTTAACCTGCATGGTAGATCTAAACTGTAAATACTAACCACCCATATGGATTTTCAGACATACATTGCAAAATCTAAGTTTGCTTGCCTGTTTTTACGTGAAGAAAGTGACTTTCTGTACATTCCTAGTATATGAAACAGATTAAGCAATGCTTTGGAGGTTTTAAGGAGAGGCATAGCCCAAATAAACTGTTTTCCCAAATAATTGAAATTTGACAAAATTTTAAGTGTCCAAAGCTGAGTCTTCCAATGGGTGGTGGTAACCACCTAGCAATATTTCCAGGTGGATCTATGGTCTGTTTGGTTGGTAATTATTAGGTATTTCAAAATGTACTTGATATAAATGTCTTGTAAAAATCTGTATGCAATTAGGAAATGGATAAATACATCCATTTCCCAAAATACACTACTGAATAGATTTTAAGAGGTTCTCTGATGTCTGTCATAATGAAAATGATGCAGTTTCTTTGTGTTTAGTTGTTTTAAATATTAAGGCTTTCTCTTGAAGGTAAAAGAATAGGCAGCTCAGAGATAGAAATAGTCTACCACATTCCTGGTTTTTCTGTTTCTGATAAGCTCTAGCTACTAATATAAAACTTCAGTTTCATTAACAGAGAAAAAAAATTTAATAAATGGGAAATTAAAAAGTAGCTAGGCAGTATGAAAGAAGGTAAGAGGAGGTACAGAAAAGGAAAAATTTGGACTCTGATGCATTTCAACAGGGACACACACTACAGTTGTCCAGACGCCTTCCTGTTTAATATGAGCTAGAGAAAAAGGATGACCATAAAATGGGTGGAAGGAGCCAGCTGAGAAAGGGTGCAAGTAACTTGGTAGGACAAGATGAAACTTACAATCCTGAAGAAATTAAGCTTCAAATCTTTCCTAGGTAGTGCCTTTATGAAARGGCAAAGAGAAGCATTAAATACAATGGGAGTAGGCAGCAGTACTATAGGAAATGGCTGGGGCTTACAAGCATGGGGTTAACTTTATGAAACAAGGGCTGAACCTGTAAATCTTCCAGTGTACAAAAGACTGTCATAAGCAGGACAGATAAGAGCAGAAAGAAGGGGGTTTCATTCRTAGCAAAAATGTTTAGAGATGGTGAACACTGCATAAAAGCATGGGGTGAAGAACCAGAAGGAGCTCCAGCTCCTATGGCCTCGGGCATGTCCTGTCTGTAGCAGTGTGAGGTACACTCAGTGCTCTCTCCTGGGACTGCTTCTCGATGCCTCTGTAGTTCTCAGACTGACACTGGCCCTGCTGGTGGCATGCATGCCATGAAAATCACACATCTTCTTGGCAGTCCAAAACATCCTGATGAGGACTAAGCAATGGGCATGATGGCGCTCAGCGGGTTAAGGAATGCCACCACGGTGCCAGACCACAACTGATGTTGCTTGCAGCTGTGGAAGTTTTATGGAGGCAACATGAAGTGGCCCAAATAGCTGGCAAAGTTTTTCATAAGATTAAATGTTCGGAAGAAATTTTTGTGTTCAATTTCTTGTGCAAGTCCAGTGTAGGGACTGAGTGATGGAAGCTGAAAGAGCTGTTTGTTAGATCAAGTATCTTCTTTCTGTCATTTTTTTTTTCTGAGTAGAACCAGTTTTTAAATTAATTAGTTTTACTAAAGCTGGTAATCAAAGTATTGTGTACAATTACGCTATTTCTGCTCCAGCTGAAACAAGAATGTTTGTTTGTGCATGTTAAGGAGGCCACTAAGCAGAGAGGTGACAGCAAGGTTGAAGGGAAAGAATTATCTTCTTAAATATTGCATAAATAACTGAATTTCTACGATTTTTGGTTAGTGGAATGAAACATCCAGTGTTCAATGCTTTAGAAGAATGCCCTTTTTCTAAACTAAAGAAAGTGTGAATTCTATTCCATTGTTGTACAGGTTACACAGCTGTGGAAAGATTGGAATCTGAGGCATCACAAAGATAAATGATGTAAACTGGAAACATGACATTTCAAGGGGAAAAAACACTTAAAATGGAAAACAGAAAAAAACCCAGAGCTAGTTAATTGTCTGCATGAAGTTGAATTTCCAAGAAGAAACAAAGCAAAAGAAAGCCCAACAGATGTTTTTGTGAATGCTTTTTAAACTTACTGTCAGCACTTCCACTGGGAAACACCCAAATTCAATGAGTAAATGAGTTTGGAATTAAAGTGAGTATATTCATAAATTTTAGTATATTTTAATAATTCCATAAAAGTAGTCAAACCATAAAGTTTCAGCCCAGAACATTAAATCCTGTGTAACTGTTAGGAAAAGTCTTTATAAATTAATAAACCTGCGAAGGCCAATGTTTATGGTTATAAATTGTAATTGTATAGTGATAGGTGTAAATTACTGGAAAAATTTATCAGAGCTGAACAGCTGCCAGTGGCTGAAACTATCCCAGTAAAAATGCCAGTGTGAGGAGTTTTTTGTASACTGGGCTTATCTGTGGTTCAGCCTTAGCCCAAGGAAGTCTTTGTCTGAAAATAGTTCTGTTTTAGGCATACTTATTGTGCTAACTGTAAATATGTTGTTTTCAACCTTGTGTAAGCTTTCCTTCACGTGTCATAAACCACTGCATCTCTTTCATTAAACTTGGTGTTTGTTGCAAGAGTAATTGTAGGCCCTGGCTAGGTTTCTCTTCCACAATTTTCCATCAAGCCCATTGAAAACCTGAAAAAAATTCAAAAAGTCTTTAGAAGTTAATGAAACAAAGAGTGTTTTTCTAGATACATTTTCAACAATATTCAAATCAATAAATTTAATAATAAACTCCTAAAATAATTTGTAAACATCAATTTTAAGATGATTAAAAAAATATTTTATTCACTATACTTGGAAATTCACATTAATTTTGTTCAAAGATAAGTTTTGTGGAAGTATTTCTGTAAATTAGCCTGTGCTGGAGCATGTGCTGGTGTGTGTGCATGTCCAAAATAGCAGAAGACAGTTGTGGTTTTTTATTAATAATGAAGCTGGTGCATAATTTTTCCATCAAGTGTCAGCATCTCACAGCATGAGAAAACAATGTATTCAAAAAGGACGTGACAGAGGGAAGAATATTAAAGAGTTCTGCTGTAGAAAGACTACTAAGGGAGAATGTGATTTTCATGACAGTAACAGCCCATCAATCCATGTTAAATCAGGTATGTATTTAATACCACGAGGCCCTTAGATTGAATGTCTCTTTACATAACAACATTTGGTTTCACAGGTAACATACAGTTCACCCTCATTACCAAAATCTCACGCAATAAAATTCTCTGAGGGTTAAACTTCACCGAAATGAAGGTAGACTGAAAGCATGAAGTGAAAAGGTCTGAAGACATTTATTTTCTTTTCGAGTATATATAACCCACTAMAACTGGCACAAATCTTTACAGGGGAAGGTAGAAATGACATTTTCAGATTATCTGTGCCCTCAATTTTCCTCAGTGAGCATCTGCAGAGCTCTCTCTTTATCCTCCCTCCSCTTGGTTTAATACCTTCAATTGTAATAATACGTAAAAAAACCCACAACGAGCGAAATGTTCCCACCCACTGCCCAAATGAAAACAGCCACCTGCAGCATGACTGCAGTTAAGCTTTCAGTGGACTGAGACAAGTGCCAGGCAAGCTGACCGATAGTATTTGCCATGTTATACTGCTTCCCATCTGCCTGTGTCCATCTGCTGCCTTCTCTATTATTCAAGGTCCTTATAATAGTCACCATCTTTTGCTTCCATGTTGGAAAGAGCGTTTAGCATGGGAAGGCCTCTGGTTCACGGTGACGTTAATAGACATAATTGCAGATAAAACACTTTTATTACAGTGTGGATTTTTTTTTTCCCCATTTGGCTACATCAGTTTGTCATGCTGTGTAATTGCAGTTCATGACAATCTTTGAAGGATTCTGTACTACCTATTTTTTAATGAAAATGCCTATGCCTACCTCCTGCTGGTTTGGCACAAACTAAGGGCCCCAATACAATCAACTTGAAGACAGATGGGGTAAAATACGTGTCTTTACAATGACCAAACATGTTTAGTTCATGACTATTAATTAGCTCCTGGTTTTCTCATCAAATGGGAAACAAATTACTTAAATCGCTGTTTTCAAATGTTATGCATGTCTTCAAAAACTGTCAATCCACGTAAGAAGTATTGAATTTCTAAAAGTAGGATTGCTTTGTTGAAACCAAACTGCAAAAATTAAAGGATTCCTTTCAGCATCAGGCCTCTTGCTGATCCTGAATGCTGAACAAGCTGAGCACAATCTCTCCAGCCTCAGCAAATCTTGTGGTTTTCTCTGCTTGTCCTGAGTGCTGGGAGTGGCACTGAAAATCATCTCATTTTTTCAGTGGAAAGCATCTTTGAGTGGGGAGAAAAAAGTGCTTTCAATGGGTGTTCCACTTGCATGCAACAGCTTGCTGAATGTCATCTTGCACTTAAAATCAGTGAAGCTGCCTATTCAAAGCAGTATGTGTCTGCTATCCTTAACTCCAAATCTGGGCCGATGCAATCAGTCCCTTTCCCTTAACTTAATGGGCAGATCTACATCGACTTTAATGTCAGCTTAATCAGACTCTAAGCTCTTCAGGGAGAGGAATTGAATTTTCTGTGATATGCGGAATCTAGCTTGCTGTCAGAGATTTAATTCAGGGTGATAGAAGATAACACCACCACCCCCCCGAATTAATTTTATTAAGCAGAGAGTATTTTAATTATAACTTCTGTCATAAGGCCACAGTTTAAGTGGAATATTTAGGTTAAAGTAAAAACATCTCAATCATAAACTGGTGTTTATGGATACTCCACAAGTCTGTCACTCAGCACTGCATATAAATCAAGTCTGTTTCTTCAATAATAGTTTCTTATCAATTTCACATTCTCTGTTATTTCCCTTGCAAAGTAATATATTTAGAGGAAAACTATTTTTGTGTTGTCAATTTCTGTCTCTGTATCCATGTCTTGAATATTACATCACAAAGTAAATAAATAATTCTGCTTTATCCAGCAATATTGTGAATTAGTGACACAGTGCACCATTATTACATGGCTGTATTGGGAAAAAAAAATCTCACTTTAGGATTAGATCTTGCAAATTCTTCATGTGGCTTGATGTACTTTTTTTTTTTTTTTTTACAAGCACTACTTTTAAAAACCAGTGACATTAGTTGCGAAGATTTTACTATATGAAGTGTCAGAATAGGTGAATTTGCCTTTATACAATGACCAGTTTTATCAGCAGCCTTTAACATTTGTGGATGTACTGCTCAAGAGAGGTGCTGTGCTTTAAGGTCTATAAAAGTGTCATTGTCTGTAGGCATGATTAAGAAAATATCTAATATAGATGTGCTGCCACCTGTCTTTTTTCCAAAGAAACTGTCACAGCCATTCAATTTTAAGTCTGGGAGTTAAGTTCCCAGCTGTTGTGACCCAATTCAGTGTCTAGCTTCTGCTTACACTGATAATTAACTTTTCAGTTGTCATAACAGGCTTCAGATTGAACTGCTGTGAAAAGAGGTAAAAATAGTGGATGTTACACTTCTCTGGGGCAAACAGGCTTTGATTTATCATAGAATTGTGGAATGCTTTGGGTTGGAAAGGACCTTAGAGATGATCTATTTATTCTGGCCTTTTTCTTTTTTATTTGACAAAAAATATGTAATTTGCTTTTTGCTCTTGAAAAATTAGTCTCGTTGAGGAAAAAACTCCAGCTATTTTCCTTCATTTTTCCTACCATTAATCAAAGAGAAAAAAGCTGTAATAGTGAAATAAATGCAAATGATTTGGGAAAGGAAAATGTGATCATCATGATACCTAATATAAAGTTAATGCATAACTATTAGCACCTGATGAGTCCATTAGCTATATTGATGCAGAAGATCAGTTTTATCTACTGTGAAACTGTTTCCCCCCTCCAGATTAATGAAATTGCTAAATTTGATCTCTGTGCAGAATAAGATGAAAAGATAGCGGTAGAATTGTGTAAATACTGCCAATGCTTTCTAAATGCATTCAATCAAGCTAAAAAACCCCGACACATTAATTCTTCCATATTTCTCTATCATGAAAACAAAGAATTGTTTTCATGAATTGGTTGAAGCTTCCCATCAAGTGTTTGGGAAAAGTATCCCAAGGAGTCAAGAAACCTTAAGTGAAACTACTCATGTTGGAGTCCAAAGTGCAGGGAATATTTCTCTGCCTGTTTTGAAGAGTTTTACCCCCCTGGACAACCCTGTCAGTGACCTTTGTCTATGGAGAAAATTACCTACCCTCTGGGAAGAAGCAGAATCTACACTGGTGTGAATTAGGTGATAGAACATTATGTAAGATTGTCACAGGGTGAAAATTTAGAGGTGTTGGGTTTGTTAATATAGTAAATAGGTAAGAAGCAAGAAGTCCAAGATAGAGGATTGTTGTTGTTCTAGGCCTTCTTCTTTCTTCTTTCTTTACTCCATGTTTACTCCGGCAAAAGTGGATTGAGAGGATTGGGTGAAAAAAGCCGCAGTTCCTTTCATGTGACAGAAAGATTTATTGAACATTGGTAGAAAAGTAAAAATATCTTCCGTTTCGGGCTTTCATTGGGTAATTTACCTTTAAAAGAACGGTGTTATCTTGATAACTCGGCTTCTCCTTCACATACTCTAAGGGGAGTCACGCTGTGGCTGAGCTCCCTCTTGATAAGACTTAATAAACAACTACCTAAAAGCAAAAAGCGTGGAAAAGTCCCGTTCGTCTGCAGAGCCCAGGCAAGGGCTCTGGAAATTCTCCCCCATCCGGGGAGACATAATTAAGGCGCGGTAAAGCATCATACTCACATCTGAGGTAGCACATTTCTTAGATTTCTTTAGAGACCTTTCAGGGTCCTGAAATAGTGAAGCCTTGTCAGAGCCCTGGCACAGAGTTCAGTTAACAAACCCAGCCACTGATCAAACCTCTTTCTTCATTCCTGGAAAGGATCATGCATTTACAGTGAATTGCTCAGGAGTGACCGGATAAAATCAAAATTTGCATTCAGCCACTGTCAAGAGCTTAATTCTTCTAGGAGTTATGCTTCTGGTAGAGGACTTACATTCCCAGATGAGCAAATATCATCTACAAGACAGAATCTTCTGGAACTTTCTAACTCTCTCGGGACTGAAGCAGCTATAGGGATTTTAATTTTGGAGGATGGAAAGAAGGCACAAGACCTGGAATGTAGGTCTACAAGATTTCTGCCCATCTTTACTCATAAAAGACACTCAAGCACATGCTTACAGCAACTCCAGTGGGATTCAGTCCTCTGTTTTAAGCTGGGTATCAGTGGTGTTTTGAATCAAGGTCAGTAAACATATATACTCAGTGATCACACAGTGACTAGTTCTAGTTTCACCAAAAGCTTCAATTTTGAGATGCTACTGACTAGGTAGAAAAATGCCTTTTCAATTATTAAAAGAAAAAAAAATTACATTTACAGTTTTATCGTCCTAAGACCATCAATATGTCTAATTGAATGCTTTGGAGTAGGAGGCTGGAGATCAGTCACCAAAATTCATTGTCAGCCCAGGCAGTACTCAGCCAATAATGAGAGGCAGACAAGCACCTAAGTGTAATTATCTCAGTTATGGTATCAATGTACAGATTGGTATAGAATAAAAGTGGAATGAAAGCTATATCCCACACTGAAACATGGGAAGCAGTCATTAAAGAGGGGAACAAAAGAATTTTACTCACTAAAGGAAAGTTTTCTGTACTAGCTAGTTACATATAGGCAGCAGTGCCTTGTCCAAAGGGTCGCTGCAAGCAATATATACATATTGAATGAGGGGAAACAGTCCTGGTTTTCATTAAGAAGAATGGCCTGATTGTCGCCTGTATAAGCATGGTTTAACATGAGTTGTGGAGCAAAAGAATAGGTTCATGTGGATGTCCTTGAAGGACCGAAGGGAAGGAGAGCTAGTATTCCAACGAAGGATGAGAAGAGGACAAGCAGAGATATAAGCATAGCTGAAGATGCACTGTGAAGGTGCTTTGCCATAGGAAGCTAAAAACAGCTTAGTGATGTGTTGAAGAATTTTTGCAGGAAAATGGACACTGGCAATGCACAACCCAGCTTTCTCAGCTTTCTTAGCTTTCCCAGCGTTGAGAATGCACAATCCAGCTTTCCCAGCATTGAATCAAGCTGAGTAAAGGATATGCTATCTTTGATAACACCATGGAGGAAAGAAGAGAAACAACCCAAGGATGGAGGAAAGAAGAGAAACAACTCAAGGATATGAAATAAAGATGTATTGACCACAGCATAATAGAGATATAGTTGAAGAATTGCTGAAACAATAAGGTAGTTCAGTAATGAAAGGACTATAGTTTAGGAACTGCTGAAACAATAATTTAGTTCAAACAAGATTGATACATTATGCTGAACAGAAAGGATGTGAGAAATTGAAATATGGAGGGTAGTTGTCACAGCAAGTGTCCAATCAAAAGTTTAGACGTAACATGCTAACAGTAGTGAGCATCCAATCATTATGCTTCCTTTTTGACCGAACGATGTTCGAACCATTACGTATTCARAACTGAAAATGCTATATAAGTGTATACCCTTCTGATAATAAATGGCTTCACATGATCATATTGATTGCTGTGTGATGTCCCGTTCTTTCGCCTCCGCAGTGATGGGCAAGATTTTAGGTGGAGGTTACTGAGCAAGTGCAATCTGAGACAGGAGGGAAAGACCCAGCCACAAATGAAAAACAGACATAGTATTACATGAATAAGGGTGAAAGACTTTTCTTACCTGACCTTGCCTAAGGTACACTAGGCAAGGTTTTCTTTCACTTCTGCGTGTATWTTTTTTCTGGTAACAATTTGTAACTGTGCTGCTTTGGGATGTTGTGAATAAATGCTTGTATTTGCACTCTACTGTAACTGAGGTTGAATGGGATTTAATTTAACTGGACCTGCATGACATCAGTAACCCCAAAAAATCCATATACGGGGTTACCTCAATAAATCCCTGCCTCCTTAGTACATATTCCTATACTCAGAGGGTGACAGAACAGGCTACATTTCAGTAACACCAGTCAGATGGAGAGTTTGCACCAGAGACATCAGGAGAAAGTCATGGTTAAATGTGAGACTTGCAGGGAAAATGTCAGTATCATTATTGCTTTCCACTGCATTAAAGGCTGAAAGAATCTTTCAGGAAATAGAACAAAGCCACATGCTCTACAAGCTGCTCAGCAACTTTGGAGTGAAAACTATATAGGAGATGAGGCATAAATATTTCATGAACCAGTAAAACTACAATATGATCTTCCAATGCAGCAGGCTCCTTCCAAAAGCTTTGCAATGCATTGCCCTTACAGCCCCCCAGGGGTTTTTTTCCATTGTGAGCAGCGGAATGACATGAATTTCAAAAGCAGGAGATTATGTAAAAGGAAGAGAGAAGATGTTTCATTCAAAACCAAAATGGGAAAATCAGTGTGTTTAGCTGATATTTAGACTTCATATTTATCTGTAATATGAGAGTCCATAATCTGGAATTGCTCTGCCATCCTCTTACTTTGCCTTTATTTCTGTACCTCCCTGAAAGTGTAGGCTTTAGTGTATATCTCAGAAACAGAAAGAAAAGGCTTTTTGTTTAACACTTCTGTGTTCTGCAATCTTTTATAAAAACAAAGTAATGTATTGGTTATTATATTTTTAATTATTATTACAATATTTCTTGCAAGGTGCTGCCAAGATTGTATTTGCCCACCGTAACAGCAGAGTCGAAAAACACATTAAGGGCCATCGTGCAGAAGACAAACTAGCCAAGTTAAGGAACAAATGGATGCAAAGACAGATGAAACTGCTTGTTTAAATACACAGTTTTCTTGTGACAGTGGCTGCAGAAAATGTGGGTCTTCCTGAAAAAAAACCTATCAGATCTAACAGTGTATCAAGTTTTGAAAAAGTTTGGTCACATATCTGAAATCTACAGTTAATCAAAGTCCTACACAAAAATTATCTGGGGAAAAACTAAAACCATGAAACAACCCACGTTCATCTGTGTTATTTGTTTTATTAAGCTGCTTCTTCGTTCCTCACTAGTTCCCTTCAGCCTAGTGGTATCTGTCCCCACATCTTGAAATCTGTAGTATTCTGTACAGAAATGAGCTGACAGACAAAATCATCTGTGAATCAGATGACCCTCTATAAGGAGATTGTCCCTGAGGGACGTGGTCTGTGCTGAAGAGAAAGCATCATGTGTTACATAATCCCTAAGTGTTAGTTGATGCCTCGAGTCATGAGTAAGGCACTTTGGTAGACTCTGGATAAAATGTACTAAGAAACTTGAACAAATCTGTGTGGGTAGGGAACATAAGATACTCTTGATAAATATAGAAAAGTTAACCAAGACAATTCCTAGATCTGTCCTGTATCTTCTGAAGATACATCATCTGAAACACCAGATTCTAAGGCAGAAATCCCTACACAGTGTTCTAGAATATGAATAAGCCAATAATTAAATTCAACAAGGTTTCAAAAAAATTGTGTCCCCCCTTAATTTTGAGTGCTATGCATAGGGATAGAGCCAAGATACATTTCACCAAGAAGCAGTCAAAACCTACATTTTTATCTTGGTGTGTGGCTTGTACATCTCTAAGGATGGAGGAGTAAAAGGTTTGGGCCTGCCACCAACAGCGGAATAGCTCACTCCGTTCCTTACACTTTATGAACTGGAAAATACAATATAAGGCACTTCTTCCTGCTTATTATGTGAGAAATTCTGGTCTGCTAGTAGAGAGTGTTAATTGGGAAATGTGGTGCAATTTCTTTTTTAAAATTCCAATATTTCTGTTAGAAAAGTGGGAGGAAAGGTAAAGAAATAAATAAAAGATGAGATCTGTCACAGGTTTTCATTTAAAAAAAAAAATTATCCCACGGAAATGGTACACTCTTTACTGTCTGGCATACAATATCTGGTTTTAGTCTTCAAAGCAGATCAACAGGAAAACAAGATGATTTTTTTTTCCTGCTAGGTGGATATGCATAATCTACACTTTTTTCTTTCTGAAGTTAACATACTACTCTTGCTGCATCCGGTGACATCCAACTGTGTCAGGTTACAAAACCTCTAGCCAAAGAAATCTAGCCAAACCAATCTAGCCAAACAAATCTCCTGACAAGATCTGGGAACAAATTGGGACTCTGATACTTTCACTTCAGGAAGCTCTTCCAATATGCTGTTTTGAATCATGTGATGACCATGCTGAGAGTCACTATCTGCTTTGGTAACTTTAGAATTCCTTTTAGATGTGGGGTAACAAGTTCAGCTTTCGCCACTCTTGGGTGAAACACAAGAACACAGCTAACAGTGATGTGTTGGAATTGCAAAAAGTTACCTCATTAATCAACCTAAAATCAGTGTAAGATATGCATATAATGAGCACAGAAGAGGCAGAGTGAGGAATGCTTGCCTTGTTTGAATTATTTGCTCTTCAGTGTTATTGCCTGTAACACWGTGGGACTGCTACACAAGTGAGGACAATGAAATGTTACATATTGGCCAAATCTCTTCTTCCTGTGGAAATTCACGTGTGTTTTAACATATTCCTTTTGCTCTAATGTAGAGTTCTTCTAGAAGCAGGTTCTTCTGCAATATTTAAAGAGAGAATACTGTTCCACCACAAGTCCCACCTTTCTGTGCTCCGCAACTGGCAGATGGCAGTGCGCTCTCCCATCTCATCACTGGGGTTACCTGTAGTTGAACATCTCCAGCAATGCAAGTAATTTCTCTGTCTTATGTACACCCATAGTGTTTTCCTCTTGGTGCACAGCAAGCTGGAACAATATATTTGTTTTTAACACCAATGTCATGGGCCAATGCCATGATGCACTGGAGCTTGGCYGTTCCTGTCTCGCCCCGCCAAAATAGAATGAGAAGTCAAGCTGCTCTTGCTGAGCAGAGGGATGGGCAGGTATTTTCTGAGGCTCTTGGTCCAGCTTAGACACAGAAAATGGGTCAGTGCGAAACCCAGTGTGTCCCATCTCAAATACATCCACAACAATTTAGACTTTTAGTATATTTGTATCCATTTTCTACACCAAGGACCTTACTTGCTTGTGATACTCTGAAATGTTGAATGGGAAGGGTRGAGAGAAAATACTGACTGTAATGGACAGCAGATGAAGAAAGGACCCTGTAAATAACAACACCAGAGCACAAAACATTCTGCCCCTCCTGCCTCAAACAAGAAAAGCAAAATCCCTTCCAAGTGCAAGGAATTAAATAATGTTAAAGGGAGCACCATCCAGGCCTGTCAGCTATCCTTTCCTTGGATACAAGAGTGATACTTGCTAGAGGACATTTCATTCTTCCTGTAATGTTTATTCTTTAATCAAGCATACTCATTAATTATATGCACCGCAGAATTCTTGCTGGGATTTGCAGTCACTCAGAGGTGAACAATATGAGAACAGAATAGGAATAATTGTGTCATAGGCAACTCTTGCCAAAGTACATTTAAAATTAATGGGTCTAAGAAATAATTTCTTTTCTAATGAGAATCATTAAGCATGAGATTGAATTTTAGAAACATCTGAAAGGCCTAGCAGGCTGTCAATGGTTTCAAAGCACAAGCAGCACTTTGAGCAGTTATTCTCTAAGGTGAAAAAAAATGTATGGRGAAAAAGTTAAAAAATGTGCAGCTGAGTATTTTGCAAACAAGTTAAATCTACAAGTGAAAATTATAAAAATTCTTGTCTTGTGATTAACAATTAAAATACGTTTAAATTTTAAAATACTTTTAAATTGTGGCACTTTGCAATATGAAATGGTGGTGTTCAGCCAAAGGTTGGACTTGATCCTGGAGGTCTTCTCCAACCTTAATTCTATGATTCTAAAGTGTACCTAGGGAAAAGTGAATGTATGGAAAAATATAATGCCTTCACCTGGAAGAACTTATGATCTAAAGGTATCACAGAAAGGCAAGAAATGCCTAGAAAAGGATGATAAAAGCAAACAAAGAAAAACAAGTTAAAGGCAACTGTATTTATCATGTTCTCTGGACTCCAATCGTTCATTATCAATCCAAAAAGGTAAACCCTATGCATTAAAATAGTATTTARTAATTATTGAAAAATGGAAATAGAAAGCTTGGGGAAGAGTGAGTAAAATCAGTGGCAATCAACAAAAGTTGAATGAAAGAATGTCGGAATACAGTGAAGTCTCTAGCTGGCTTCTGATGCCCTTGTTTATTCCTTTAGCTTACAGCTTTAATTTGACACCCCCAAAGTGATACAATGTACAATAAATACCAGTAAATAAGCTTAGGATTTCAGAATACACTCTGAATCAACTACCTTCACTGCTATTTTATTCYATTTTTTATTTCCCACCTCCAAATATTTCAGTGGGAGATTTTTGAAATGTAATACAAATCTTTACAAATAGGAGTGATAGCTCATTTTGATGGAGGTCTTGTTGAGACATTGATGGTTACTTGATGTAGTAGGTTAGGTGCACCAGGCTCTGAATATAGTAGTTTTTAATAGGCACATAACTTTTTGTTTCCTTGCTGCCTGTGTAAACACCCCTTTGGTAAGAACAAAATGCAAACCCAATCCTCAATACACCCAATATTTATCATCTCTAAGGAAGTCTCACAGATCAAAAAGCAGCATCTTTGTTCATAGAAGACTTTAAAGTTTTGTAAATAAGCAATAAAAAGAGAGMTTTTGTCTAGTGACAGGGTTATAAAATTACCTTTTCTATTTACTTACCAAGAGATAGAGAGCCACAAAACTTGATAATGAGTCTTTCCCGAACCAAGCTAGTAACTACAAATTGAATATATCTATTTTTCACAATTTTGCCTACAGTACTACAAGAATACGGGGGATGATTCTGTCTGGGTTTCACCTTCAATTTTGCACTGAGTTAACCAAAGCCATGTCAATGATCCACAGTGATGAAGAGATACAAGTTGTGTTTCTCAGAAAGAATATAAACTATTAGTGTCGATATTTAACAATGGGAAATCGTTATTTAAATTTGTGAGTGTGAACAATCTTCTAATGGAACAAATTCCGACTAAATCTAGAAGAAGCGTCATGAGATATTGCAGCTAGAACACAGCCTGAAATCAGATCCAAAGATCTTGGCTGTCATTTTCTAGTGCATTAATTAGTATGTTAATCTTTYCTTCTGAACCCTTAATGAGGCCCAGCTTCCTCTGCCCACACAAAGGGAGAATCTTTAATATCACTTAATCGGTAACAGAAGTGTGAGTCAGTACATTCATTATCCTTAATGTCTGTCCTTTTCCACGAGCAGGAAACTAAGAAAGCCCATAGCAAAAAGGAGGAACTTCTGGAGAGAAGAGCCTGGAGACATGAGACATGCTACCCTTTTCCCCAACAGCTGATTTAGGAATGAATTATGAAGACAATACCATTTTGCTACAATAATCTTTAGCAACTGCTTTGTGTCAGCACCTTAGGGACACTGTAGGTTTTCTCCTGGGCATCTGTGCTCCATTAGCAGATGTAACTCCAAAAGGTTCAGGTAATTCCTGTGAAAGGTTGAGAAAGCACAGTTTGAGCAGAAAGAAAGAGAAATACAAGTGGAAATTAAGGAGTCCCTGTGGTCTGTCAAGGGACAAATAAATTTATTTCATTAATCCTAACCCTTTCAAGATTAAAAGTGATGAGCTATATTCTTCTGCTACAGCAGATTGCAATTTTAAATGTCTGCTATGGCAAATTGCGTAAAAAGGATTAGTTTACATTGCTATTAAGCACTGTTATTAAGTCTCTGAGGTCTCCTAGCACTCTCTGCACTGCCCTAAATAACCATCTCTATGCCACCTAGTGCCTTTCCTGGACATGGTCTTCCATCTGACACCCACTGAACCCTTTCTCCACAGGTTTAAGCAGTTCTGTGCTATTTGGTGGCACATGATGACAAACAAAACATTAGTTCTGCAAAACATTTAAATGATAGTACGCTCTTACTCTCCTGAAAGGTGCACCTGAACCCAATGCTGGTGTAGGTACTGTCCTTCCTGAATAAAAGAAAGGAAATTGGCAGCCTATACAGGTATTATTAAACTCTCTTCCTCCTCAATTCTTCATCTTACACTGATGCTCATGCATTTAATTAGATTAGACCTGCGGGATAGTTTAAATACATGTTAGATTATGATCTTTTGCACATATGGCATACATTTGTCCAAAGCTAGGCAATTGTTTAAAGCTATTTATTAGCTTTAAACAATTTCAAGTAATTGAATATTTATGCAACTCTACACTTTGTCCTTTATCTTTGCATTGAATGAGTCTACTTAATTTGTAGCAACTAGGACACCATAGAAATAAGAGGAATTTTGCCTTCAATCAGATGACTTGCATTCATGATGTCGTCAGGTYGGCTGTCAAAGTTTTTTAGCTTTGATCCGTGTGAGGCTTAGAAAAGTTATTGCTGTCACATACTRAATTATAGTATTAAAATTTACAGTGGGAAATGACTTGAAACCAAGAATGAATTAGGGCAAAATTACTGAATTTTTTAGGATCTAAACAATTTTACAAAATTGTTTTACATAGATCTGTTCATTGACATAGAGAATTCAGCTAACAATTCAATCCTGAGAGCAATACTAACAGCCATTTCTGAATTTGAAAAGAAAAAAATCAGAATCTTGTCACTACAGGTAACAGTTTATTTYATATATTTTTTCATGTCTAAATGTAGTAACCTTTAACCTTCATACTGCATTTGATTTACAGTTTCTTCTATTTTATTGCAGACATGCAATTATCTGTCCAGGAATTAATGCAATATTTTAGCACAGAATTTGAAGGTAAAAAAACAGGCAATTTTAGTCTGAAAAAACATCCCACTCGATGCTAGTACAGTATAATTTTTTAAATAGTATTTTAATTTCCATTATTTTATTTTTGTTATTTGTGAATTTTTGGCACTTTTGAGCACATTTTATATAGTGAAAACCAGAGTTCTGATGTTGCAAATCACTTGCTGAAGGCTCATTATATTTTTATTACAGTATCTAAATATAAAGGGRATTTGGAAATACTTGTTCTCATCCATATTTTCAGCAATTGTTGTGCTGAAATGCAGGTGACAGGATGGGACAGAGAAGTAGAGTCTGAAGAAATGTTGACAGGAATAAGGAAAAGATTAAAAAAGTGGAAACAATTATATAAAACTGCAAAGTTATTAAACTTTGCTGTAGCATTTATGAGCCTTTCTTCATCTTTTCTGTCGTTATTTTATGACTGCTGAGTAAGGAAATATGAACTCTCTTGATTGTTTTTAATCACGTTACAAAAACTTTGATACTCCTTGAATACATAATACTTACAAAACAGACCAACCATGGACAGGAAACATATTAAGCCAAGATTTCTAAAGTTAAGAAATTCAAACCCTGTCTAAGCACATAACTGAAAGACACTGTCCAGTGGTGCCTTTTTCAGCACACAGCTGGGTAGTGCTCTGCAGATAGACAGCAATACAGTATTTTGGCTCTGTTTTTCCCCACGATGTGCAGGTAATGCATTATTATGCCTTATTTATCACATTTACACTAACCTACAGAAATACCGTTCTCAAGACAGAATGGTTTATTTTCTCATGATCTTTTATGCTGCTGGTAAACACAGCGCTAGGATGTTTCACAGCTCACTTGATACATGAGCAGAAGAACACAGCCAGAAACTAAAGACAGATGTTACTGTTCATTTATGTGCCCAGCCTGAATTGTCTATAGCTTGTTTTCAAAGTATCTAATAAATACTGGAATGTCACATTTTGAATGCAAAAAAGCCAAGGTCTCCTTGGCTTAGGTTGTAGTTGTAGAACAGATGCAAAAGCGAATTCAACTTAGCCCATAGCATTTAGCGGTCTCACTTAGTGGAACTACACTTCAGTGAACAAACACAGTGTGGTTATATAAACTATCATACTATGTAACTAGCACACTGTGTGCCCACAAGAAAAGCAGTCAAGATTGGTACAATCTTCTACCAAGATTGCAAGGATGACAGTGACAGCTACAAGAGCCTTTCATGGCCACAGGTATTAGCTTCCTACAAAAACTCTGAGGTCGCTACTGCTTTTTCTGTCACTCAACCCCACAAAGTGCAGTGCCTGCATTGTGCTATACTTCAGGGCAGATATGATAGGATATTACCCTCATAGAGCTTTTTTGTTTTCTGGCCTTATTTGTTGACATTAGTAAGAAAGCTCCACATTTTCCTTGTTTCAGTCTCAGCACAACTGATCTCACTCGAGCCCTCTGAAAAAAACTGTTACAGAAACAAAGAATGGAAATTTGTAGCCTGAACGCCTTGCTTTTCTGAAAGTGAGGAAGAACTACGATAAACATTGTAGACAGGCCTAAAAGGACACGTTGCAGGCCTTTTCCATTTGCATTTTGAAAACTTCCATTGCCGTTTGATTATTAGTTTGCATGTGTGCTACCATAGCACAAAGGAGGAGGGACTTAGAATTGTCCTTCTCATTTTTTCTCACATAAACTTACTAAGTTTCAAGATACAAACATACAACTCGTTTTCGTACTTGGTTTTACTTTTAAGATTTAAGCATCTCTCTTGTATAGCATTTAAATTTAAGCAAACAGTTCCTCTGCAAGACAGTCCATTAGATATTTGATTCTGCCCTCATAGCAACTTATTCTTGGGAATTGGCATTTATATGGATCTTAGATTGTGTCAAAAGGAGCTGTCAACAAGATGCAATCACTCTACAACACAAAATTTGCAACATTTTTTGGACTTAAAATAAAACACAATACAAAATCAAACAAATACAATTCACTTCATTAGGCAAGAGAAGTAGCAAAGACCTTTTTGTTCACCAGATGAATTTTTACTTGTGTCAAAATTCAGAGAAGTCTAACACATGCAGCTCAAATGATGTTGCCTCAAAGTAGTACGTTCACATTTTGTAACAAGTACTGCACTATTTCGTGTTTATCATCTGCAGCTGGCGGCCTCTAAGTTTAGGAGAAAGACCTGTGTACACTTGAAGAATGGGTGTGAAGATACAAAGCAGGACTTGTAGATTGAACCTAATCAAACAGCCAGGCCTGGTATATTCTAATGTTTTCTTTCAACCAGCATCTTCTTTCACTAATCTTTTTATGCTACTAGCACAACATATAAATATAATTTAAATCAGGTACTGAATCATGTTGAGACTTCTTCACTGGTGTATTGTATCTGCTTCTCATGTTTTAAGTTTTAGCCATCATATCTAACTAGAAAAGCATATCCTTTATGATAAATAGGTAAAAAAAAGCTAGTGAAACAAAAGAAGAAAAAATTTTGACTTCCCTTATRTATTACTCAACTTCCAATTGAGTGTAGAAAGAATTCTTTCAGTTTTAAAACAGAAACCTCTGTAATTCTCTTTGTTGTGGAAAATGCCTCTTTCCCTATAACTTTGCAGATCTGTGGCCTGGTCAGCATCCATTTTGCTCATAAAGGATTGTTTAGAGTATTTAATGATAACCCTTTCAGGGGGACAGAAAGCACATTTCTTTATATTACAGTGGGTGGTTGCAGCTGTGCTCCCAAACTTCAGAACATTTGAATTGCTTAGAGGGAGCTTGAACTACTTACTGTGAAACTGGCTTTTAAAACTCAGCAGTTTTACCCTACTTCAGTTTTCTTTTGATCTGCTGAATGCCCAACCTGCATTATTTTTAAAGCTTTGTTGATGCACTTTCAAATTCCAGTCCAATTCATTTCTTCCCTTGCCTTGACAGAGTTTTGCATATAACTGCATCTGTCTCACTATGAATGAAAGACTAATTTTCAAGACTCAGACTGAAGAGCTATTATAAAAGTCTTTTTTTACCTACTGCATATGATTCAGTCCCGAGCATTAGTTCCAGTACTTAAAACAAGTTAAAACCYCTCTGTACATCTTTCTAGAAGCTTGACTTTGAGGGATAAAGTTTTAATACAATGACAATATTTCTCCATAGTTTCAATTAAACCAACCTTTAATTAACAAATATTATAATGGTTTACCCAACYGAATTAATCAAGCTAGAAATGAAGTCTGTTCTAATTCAAATTTCTGAAAGTGATGTAAGTTGCAAAAGGTCCGGCTTAACAGCCATCATTAAATTACTCAGAAGATGATGCCTGTGTACTGAGAAATGGGAATCCAGATGAGCAGTGTAAGACTGAAACAATAACCAGAGGTGTTGGCAAAACATGAAGCCTTGGATTTGTACGTGTAACACATTTTATTTAAAAGCAGCAAATKAACATATTTTGGAAAGTAACAGACTCGTATATAAACTTGTCTTCATTCTTCCACTGGTATCACAAGCCTGAGGTACACAGTTTCACCAGACTGAAACCACCTGTTCGTTCAGCAGTCTTGTGCATGGCATGCAATGCTTTAAAACTTCTTGCTCTGAGACTAGATAGGAACATTGCAAAGTGCAGATTGGCCACGAAGCAGTGCAATCTCCTTCAATCTCTCTGTTTGCCAACAACAGCTTTATGAGGCAGTTACTTCTCATCTCACTGTGTCATATCTGAAACCAAATGTCACTTCTGGTAAAAGTTAGGCAAGAAAGAGGGATTGTCAGAAAACACAAACACAAGTCATGTTAGATAACTGCATAACAGAAAGGATGAGAATTTTAGATTATCTATGATATGTATGCAAACTTAATCTCACCAGTGGGTAGTACCAAGTTGTTCTTTCTCATTATAGAATTACCAGCTCTTGCAACTGGCTGAAGTCGTTAAAAGCCATTCCAAACCATGCGTGAACATACAAACCTACACTGGTTTGAGGCTGCAGATCCCACAGCATCTGCAGCTGCTTTGTAGTTGTTGGAATATTGCAAGTCGAAATATTCTAACAAGAAAAAATTTTGCCAGTCTAACACCTAAACCCATGGAATTGATATTAAAATGGTTACAATAGTGGATGACTTTTCTCCTTATTATGACTTCTCAATCAGCTGCAAAGGAAACAATAACTGCAGAGGTTGCAGTCAAGTGACAGGAACCATTGATGACTTTAAGGAAAAAAACCCACAAGTATCTGAAAGGTCACAGTAGAGGACTGAGACTTTGGAACTTTAACAAGAACTGTAAATGATTTCTATTCCCTCTTGAGCACAGCACCACCACAAACTCTACCTTACTGCTGTTGTCACTGGACTATTTTTCCAGCAGAGGAATTGTGTTTGGTGAGAAGAAACATTTTTACCCATAGTAAATGTTACATTTTGAAGCATCAGTTTATAGCTGTCAGGAAAATAATAAGATTAGAGGGAATTGAAGATCTGCAGATGTTTCTGGTAATGTTATGTAGATCCAATGACTGTACTGTGTAATGTTTACTTTAAAAAAAACATACCACAGCCCCCAAGATGTGCTTATCCTCAAAAGTACAGTACATCACTCAAAAGGCATGTAGTACAAGAATTAAGATCCAGAAATGAATATGAGATTTGCCAATGCTTCTACTTGCTGAAGAAAAGTTTAAATCTGAACCCCTTTCACAACCACGATTCCATTTTCTGTGGTAGTGGTGCTAGTGCTTTTTACCAGATCTTATARAATTCTGCGTAGATTCATGCATATGTGTGCAAATAGTGGAGGGTTGAGAGAAGACCATTATAGAAAATAAGACCAGTATGGGTCACCCATTACCAAGATAATATTAACCAGATTAAAATATGTAGTTGCTATGCTTTGAAACACAGGAGGAAAAAAAGGGCTGTTTCCTTGTAAAAGACCACCTTGTGATTTTGTCCCATATGCCCCTTTTCCTCGTCAGTCTTAGTTCCCACAGGCCTGTCTTCTGCAAGCTTGGGGATAGTCAGAAAAATCCTCTGTACAAGCTCCTATGCAGGGGCTCAAACGCATGAGAACTGTATGACACATATCAGCATTAGAAAAAAATGTATGCATACATATATATATATTTGTACACATAAACACACATATGGAAGCAAGCATTACCAGTTATCTCCAGAATCACACATTGCCTCCACTGTGCTGTGTTGCCATTGCATGTCAACATCTGTTAACACAGAATGGCAAAGAAAGATTTCTGAAGCTCTGCTTGGAACAGAGCCCACTTCCTCCAGTGCAGGAGTCTCTTCCAACACACAAGAAAATAAAGGAATGTACAGAGGAACGGAACCTTGGAACAAGAAATGCAGCTCCACTGGAGCCCATGAAGTTGTCAGATGCATGGTCAACCATGAAATAAGGTATTAGTGAAGAAGTCAGGCTTCTTCTGATGGAGTTGGAAGCTGGAGCTGGTGTAATGTTTCCTGTGCTGTGTGCTTCATCCTGCAAAAATAATTTCTTCTACCGGACCCTAGATTTGGAATTTAGTGCAATGTTGTCAGGGAATGAAACTGCGTTGGCAGTCAGGGATTTTTCCATTAGTTTGTCCTTCTGCAGGATATTTTGGCTTTCATTGTGCATTCTGTGAGTGATTGGGCAAGTGAGAGATGGAAGCAAGTTGGATTAGGAGAAGGAATAACCACTGAGTGAGGGGAAGACTGCTGTCCTTCGAGTAGCTGATCCTGTGGAAGAGATTGTCCTACCAGCCAAAGCAAATTTGATTTGGCTTTTGGCTGACATAAAATCATGTTCCTATCCACCTTTCCCCAGTAAAGAGCACARTTCTTTCTCTAGCAGGTTGTAGGAGGAGCTTAAGGAATTGTAACATGGCGTTACACAGAACATGTGAGTGAAGGACTTGTCCAGAAACTGCTGCATGCTGCTGGCACAGAATGACTGATTCCTGCTCTCTGGCCTGCTGCAGTGGGAAACTAGAGAGGGATCTGGTAAGACCCACGTGGCTGTGCGGACCTGCTCTCTAGCAGAGTTGTCCCACTGCATAAATTTAGATGCTTGAAAAAAGCACAACTCTACACCATTTGCTCTTGGTGTTTCTGCAAAGGTGAAACATGAATGAACCATGTGCACTAAACATGTCTGGTGCTTCAAGCTTTTTAACATGTGAGCCTGCTTGCCTAGGCTACTGTGAACTCATTCAGGAGTCTAGCACCAGGCTTCTAGGGAGTACCCAAAAGACAGATTTCATTTTCAAAAAAGATGATTCTTTGGATGTACAGTAGTCATACCTCTTTTTATCAGACATACTACCTGCTCCAGGGACTGTATATGTATCGTGTACAAACTGCAATCTCTCAATTTTCCCTGAGAAGTCACCCCTTTGTCTTGATAAAACAGGATTTCTGCACCATTATTCTAGCTGGGAGCACAGATCCTGGCCACCTCCTGATGGGTATTGTGTCATACATGTGTGCAAGCACCCCTTCCCCATCAGTTTAAGAGGCTGAGGTGAGTCAGGTAACAAAATACCCCTTGAAGGCGGTGGCTTTATTGTTGTTTTCTCTAAGTAACTGAATAATAATAAAAAATGTTCCTTCTATTTCCCAACCTTACCAGTGTGGCTAAGTGACCACTTGCATCTCTGACAGCAAAGTCTGGTCAGGTAACGTGTACAATAATGTGTACAGCAATGGTGTAAGAGCAATTGCCCATGATAGCCACTCAGTCAAGACAGAATCTTCCAAATCTTTTTCATTATTAACCTCTGGATACTCTGACCTTGCAGGATGTAGCAATAGAATTAAAATGAGCAGAATGCCAAAATACCTGCTAATTAACTTTGTTTAACTTCCTCTGATATCAGTCTACGAACAGGATATGGTTTCAAATAATTAGGAATATAAGATCTTTAAAACTTCCTTAATTGTTTTATTTTCTAACTGCATTAGCTGAATGATTTTTGAACCCTTTGGATTTGCTTGTACATTGTCAGGGCTGATGCTAGTGAAGAGGTGCTCTGTGGCTTCCCTTCTGTAGGCAAGAGGAATCTAACATTAACATTACATTCTTAGCTCAGTTTAGAAGGAGGCATGCTGAGCTTTAGAGAGCAACTGCACAAAATAGTTCTACATAGTAGACATGTAAATCAAGAGATTGAGCATATTTCTTTCAACTCAGGGAATGCAGGCTGATGTATGTACAAGTACAGACAAAAACCCCACTTTTCATACTAAATTAGGAAAGGAGTACAGCAATACTCCCTCTCTGCTACTTACTGAACCATCTGCCTATTTATGATACTGCTGATTCTGCCAAGAACTGTTCCCTAATTTTACAGAAATCAAGGAGAATCTTAGTGGTTTTTATAGATCATTACACAGGTTGGACTTCTATCTCTACTGGGGGAATTGTGCAATTCAAGACAGCTGTACTGTGACTGTACAGCTGCAGTAGTTTCCCTTCCCAGAGAGAGAAACTGCTGAAATGCAGTCTCCCTTTGACAGGACAGCTTGTCTAAATCACTCATTAGTGCCTCTAAGGATAATGACTACTAAAAACACATGTGGTAACATTCACCAAGTCAGATGCTCCTGGTTCTATCCTCTTTCCTCYGAGTTTCTGATGTTGCCATTGTCCCTTGTAGTTTCATTGTAGGTGCATTGGTTGATCTTCACCACTGAAGTGTTGAAACTGGGAAATATCCATTATATTTGGTTTCTTCTTTATGTCACTGCCAAAAGAATGCTTCCTGCTCTTGCTCTCATATATCATTAATGATGGCAATGAAAGAATGTGTGCAATTGCTAAGCACACTACAGGAGGAAACTGGATATAGTAACCAGCCCTTAAGTTGTCTCTCTTGTTTTGTTTCCTTKTTAGGTGTGACTAGTAGACACGGAGAATTAAAACAGTTTTTCAGTAAGGCTATGAAACCCCTATCAGCCACCTTAAGAGAAGAAAAGAATGATGTTTCACTAGAAGCTAGTTAGAATGAAGCATCCTCAGTGGCAACTCTAACACATTTTGCCTGGTGAAGGTCTCAGCAGAAAAGGCAAGAGTAGATTTGTGCACAACCACAAATCTGTGCACGTGTAGCACAATTGATATTTCAGTGAGCAGCACAGCACAAAGCAAGGACAGCTTGTGCTACTCCTAACAGTAATACAACAATACTGAGAAGACCAGACAACTTCAATGTTACACTTTTCTGTTTTGGAAACCAGAGAAGAGAGCCATTACCTTGTAAAAGGCCTTGTCATTTTCTTCTGCAACATTTTTGCACTGACTGAATTGCCACAGGCTCATCTCTGAAAGCTTGAGGATAGCCAGAAAATTTCTTGAATAGAAACACTGTGCAGATGGATAAATGCATGAAAACTTCATGATGCATTAAAGCACCAGTAAAAAACCACATATATATATGGAAAGTGCATGTTGGTACATGCTGTAACTTCTGGCATCTTGCATTTACTGTGGCATGTTGCCTCCTGCTTACAACTTGTATTGTGCTATGCAYGTTACCATTAAGATAGAATGACAAACAAGGGTTTTAGCAAGATGTATGAGGTTTCGATGGGATGGACCCCACTATTCCCAAGGCAAGAGCCACTCCTGTTCTTTGGCTCAGCACCATTCTCTTCCCCCATATCACTTCCCTGTAACAGTAATAGTCCATCTGGGCATATYAGCAAAATAAAATTCTGGGTCTGCACTGAGACTGAGCAATGATTCATGAACACGCTSTAGTTCCTTCCTGGCCTGAGCATGCCTTTATGATTGCCATAAAGCAAAACCCACCAAAATTTAGAGCCAGTGTATGTTTATGCATATCCACACATAAACACTCATGATGATTTGGCTCAGGGTTAGCATATGAACCAAAAATAGTTGTGAGCCCATCAGTTTAGAAATAAAATTCATACTCTGATGCATGTTCTTTTTAACTATAAAACACTCCTGTAAAACATTCTCTTTAAAGAATAGAAGGGGGAAGAGATTTTTGCTTAGAAAACCCTAGAATATTAGAAACCTTTCTTTGACTGATAACAATAYCATCCTTCACATATTCATGGGATATTGGGTTTCTCAGGCAGAAGAATTAGTGCAGTTGTACTGCACATGGAGTTCATTTGAGAAGCAGTGCAGGGACTGTGGCAGCAGTAGGAGTAATAACGGGAAGTTCATGTTGTACCAATCCCTTTATTCTCAGATATTGAAGGAGACATACCAAGAGACACTGTTTATATCACCCTGTGAATGAGGGTAATTTTGCAGCTGGCAGGAAGAAATTGCCCTTTTATTAAGAGCAGGCCAGAAGTTCTCTTACYAAAGAGTTCTGCATAAGAAACACCTGTATGTGGGTCATGTCAGTGTTGTTAGCTATGGCTGCAGAGTACCCAGGAACACTCAGTGCATGAACCTTCAACATAGCCAGAGGAGATTTGTTTTCATTAGATAAAGTCCTGTATGGGAGCAAAATAGATCTATGAAGCAGGTGCTGCAAATGAACTGTCTTGTAAACATTCTAGGAAAAATGATTTTCTATTGGAAGAGAAATTAATCACCACCATTTGTCTTTATCTCTGGTACATCCTCGTGACTACTTTGCAAAATAAACCTGCATGCATTTGTCACGTCAGATGCTGAGYGTTTCTCCCACTTCCTTGATGTTTTCCCTCTCACGTGATACAGGGCTTGATCCTCCTTCTGTGACAACCATGGAGCTAGATAAGACTCATTTGCAACTGGTATATGCTATTTTAAACCAATTAAAAACAGTCTTCATCACAGCATAGCTTAAATGATTTTTGTTAGGCATCAAGTACGTGAATAAAATCATGTGAGCTATCTTTGGGATACTTTTAAAAGAGCTTCCCCTCCAAAGAAATTCTTAGTGTTTTATGTTCTAGTACAAGCAGTAGAGTAGCATTAAACAGAGAACACGCTGTTCTCTGTGATGATGCACTCTGAAGATGGATGTTGCACTTTGTGCTTAGAGAACGTGTGAGTTCACTTGACTTCTTTCAAAYAAAGCTCAGTATGTGGAAAAAGCATCTTTGCTTGTAAACAGGCTAAATTGCAATAGCAACCTTTGCTTGACACTGCACCATGGTGCCAACATGCTAAACAAATAGAAATACAGTGTAGCAAAAGATGCATAAGAAAATAAACTAAAGAGTTTGGCACTATAAATGATAGCATTTTCTGTGTACTTGACAAACAGGAGGGGTAAGAACGCTGCTGTCAGCAGGCTTGCAGGGCCCTGCCACGCTCTGTACCTGCTGTGCTGCACCGGGCACTTCCCCTGTACCATAATATGGCATGAAATGTTATGATAAAAGAMGTACATCTAAAGTGAAATGCTTCCTTCTTTAATTTTTTTTTTTATCAACTATTAGGCGAAAGTATGTTATCCTTTCTGTGAGAAAGATGTTTTTAAAATTGGCTTTGCTTCCATTTACAAAGAAAAATTGACGATGTGAAAAAAATTAATGACATAAAAAGTCAGTGTCTTAACTGATAGCAAATAATCCTTAAAAAGAGAGCATTCATGAATAACTGTATAGAAAATCCAAATTAAGCCTTACAGTATTTTGTTTAAAATATTACCCTGATTTGAAAGCAAGGAAAACTAAAACATGGGAAATTGCTTTTTATCAAATGAGCATGAGCAGTCTCTCTGATTTCACCCGAAAAAGAAGAAATTTGGTGTAAATAGCTTAGGAAAAATGAAGGTCCCAGATTATCCATTGATACTACATGTGGCTGGCTCTCAAATTTATAGTAATAACACTAATTGATGCTTGCTTTAACTGTAAGAGTTTACGTCTAGCATCAAGTATTATTCTTAGAGAAAAATTATTCTTCCTAAAGGAAAGACATTCCACATTTGTAAATGTACACAAAAGACATTCATGGACTGCTAGTTTTTGTGAAAATTATTATTTCTGTTGGAATGTTTTTTAAAAAATCATGTCAGCATGAGGAATGGTTTCCATTATCCCAGGTTTTTAAACATTTCTTTTAAGTGTCCCCCATAATATATTATTGATTTCCTTATAATAGCTCTGAAACTAAAGAAAAAAGATTTCTTTTACTGCAATTCCCATCAAGACTTCAGAGGAAATGCTTTTGTTATAGGCACTTTGAATGAGTGTGTAGTCTTCTAATGTACTTCAGAGTTTGATAAACCCTCTGACTGTTCTCAAAATGTTCTCTTAAATGAACAAAGGTATAAAACCCCAAAGATTTAAAGTTCTGTAGGGACAAAACAAGTTGCTGCAGGTATTTTGAGTTATAAACAAGACTAAATTAAAAGCTGTAAACCATATGAGATTACTCCAATTTTGAATTAGAACTGTGCTGTTCCTTATAAAACCAGTTCCTCTACAAAAGCCAATTTCTTTCCATGAATCTCTGTAGAAAACAGCATTATCCCTGCACTTCAACTTCCACAGTGCTGCAATTAACCAATTGCATATTATTTGGTTACATATTGTAAAGATTTTTTTCAGATTATTCTTTTTATACAAACATTGCTACTGATGGAGACAAGAGTCAGCCAATGCTACCAGAGAAACAGCTACTATGTGCACTCTGTTAAACAGTACATGGTAGGACTACTTTTCTTGCTGATTTGATCTGCAGTTRGTGGAGAAACACACCAAGAGAAATAATGAAAACCTTATCAGGGATATGATTTAGGAATTACTTTGCAGCCATGTTTTTATGATGACAAGTATACAGAGAAAGGAAAAAGGATCCAATATCAGGTAAATCTGCACTAAGCAGCAAAAAGGACAAAATCCTCTCTTGATGCCCATGGATAAGTTTTAGTCCAAGGACTTTTAAGCAATATCTTGCTTTTATATATATATATATATATATATATATATATGCATTCTAAGATGGATTTTCCTGCAACATAATTCCTCCATACACTAGCCACACTTCTGTATCATTACAATCTAGTCTTCATTTCTATTTGCTGCTTGGTAGAAAGCAAGCGGTGAAGATCCCATCTGTTTTTGAAGGTGATAGCAAAATGTTCACTGCTAAAATATAGCAGGAACACGTTTCCAGAAATGAATGCTTTGTCTGTGAGCAGTGACAGTAGTTGTCTTGACTCACATAATGCATATGTATACTTGCAGAATGTTTGAAGAATCTCACATAGATAAAAATATGAGTCCGGTTTCAAACTGAGATAGACAAAACAGTAGGAGGAAGTACAGCCTTCCATCTCTATGTCTTTTGAAGACACAGGATACTTTATTAGACTATATGTTTAGATAGACAAGTTGTCTGTCTATCTATCTATCTATCTATCTATCTATCTATCTAACCTGCAACTGTTCACATAGCCTATTGATCTGTACTTAACATTTGAGCCAGCTCTGACTTCAAGAGAAAATAAAGCAGGCATGTGGCCCTGGGAATTCTGAGATGAAAACCAGAATTGATTCCAAAGTGATTAAGCTGCAGAAAACCACATCTGCGACAGCGTTCCTTCATCATTTTGCAAAAACAAGATACATCTGAAATTAACAAGTGAAGAATACACTGGTATCCAACTGGTCTGGGGACCTTTTCTGACATGCTGAGTGTTCAGAGTATTTGATTCTGACAGCTTACTCCCATCGGTAAATAAGGATTAAAAACCCCCATGGCATATATAATTGTATGCTTCATCATTTATTGCAAAGGTTCAGAGAATGGTTCAATGTAGACAAAAGCACAGTGTTTGTGTGAATGCATAAACAGGGGAACTGTATTTGGTTAAAAATAAACTCCTTTGGAATAGTTCTGCCAATTAAACAGTATCAATAAAGGATTACTTTCCTGAATTTCTAGACAGAAGCCTAAGAAAAACCCCTGAAATTCACTGTCTATCCATTTAATCCACTTCACTCTCATGCTTTAAAAGTGGTCATCACTGCAGTTCCTGCTAGGACCTCCCTGTCCTACTCACTAGAAATGCTTCTGCTGGTACTCAAGTAGACCTTTGAAGGGCTCACAAGGAAAATCAATAGTAGCTGCTGCTCTGTCTCTAGAAGCTAGGCTATTTCTACCTCTCTTTCTACGTACCCCTCTGTTCTGTATCTACGTACCCCTCTTTTGCACTTCTAGCCCAGGAGGGCACATTTACACTAGCACTTAACTAGAGGCCAAATATTCAGGTGTGGGGGAAAATAGTTATGCTAACTTCATAGCTTAGCCTCTCCCTTTCCCTCACCCAAGCCCCAGGGAGACCAAATATTGGGCTGTCAAATACTGGAAAGTATCTTTGTTCTGCTCCCCTGTGTAGCAGTGGAACTTCAGTTGGAGTTGTGGCATTAGTAGACCAGATACTTTTCAAAATAAATTGAGTCAATATGGAATATAAAACACATTTTTCAGTCAGACTAGAGAGTGAGATTTGCTCAGTAGGCCTTTTTAAATTAAATCATACAAAAGTGTTTTTTACCATCATGGACATTTTAGAGAAATGGATAATTAATAAAGAAGAAATGCACTATCACTTTTTTTTCAGGTGGCTATGACGATAATGACCTTATATCCTATGAATAATTGTAAAAAACGTCTTCAAAAGTGCTGGACAATTTTTTATCGTGCAAGATATGCAAGAACATTCAACTGAGTAAATAACAAAAAAATGCTATCATGCCTTTTTCATGTCTCTAGCTGATAACTAAAATGTGCAGAACTCTAAAAATATCTGGTGACAGGATATGTGAGCTACGTCTTTTGAACTTCCTTCTCTAGATATGCAAAGAAATTTAATTAAATGAATCACTGTAGAAAGCATCACACTTTGAAAAGCACAGGCAGAAAGGGACATTTCTGGTATCTATAACCCAGATCAGAAATAACCCATATAATGAGCATTTCTTAAATAATATTAGCTTAATAGGTGGTTACAGATTTTTCAGATCAATCAAATCATATCCTCTCCATGAGGAGTGAGATTAAAGAGAGGGCTCATAGTGACCAACTTTAAATGCAGCAAACTGAGCCTTATAAGCTCTCTCTCCAGCCTTCCTTTTTCTTTCCTCTAACCCTTCCTGGTTCCCCTTCTCCCCCTGCTCCAGAAAGAAACTTTTTACAACAGGCTCAGTAAAATTGTTCTAAGTATATGTCCCCCACTCCCCCTTGCAATTCACCAGAGAAGTCAAATTAAGAGATTAAGAAACTCAGGGTAAAAGACTTCTAGGAAATTAAAGTACTCCTAGCTGGAATGTATTGCCAATAGCACCCTGCTTGATAAAACAAGTGGCTCTGTGTAAGCAGCTCTCTGGGAGCAGGTCTGCTGATTGCTGTATTATGACACTGAGAGGGAAGTGGAAGATGCTTACTTAGATAACTGATCCAAGACCCTTCTAGAGTCAGTGTAATCACTTACTTGGAGGTCAGCAGAATTTAAAAGGAACCAAGATTCTAAAGTACATAGATATTCCTAGGTGTGATTAGTATTTCCTCAATGGTTATGCATTTTTCTTAAGTGCCCTCTTCAAAGATTATAAAAGAAAGTCAAGTACATCTTTAAAAAATATCATTTCCAATTGCCTGGTTCTCAAATCACTCCCTACCAGGCAAACATATCAAGAGCTGTCTTGACAGATCTTGACAGACCACTTCTAGCAAAAAGGAATCCACGAGTGTTTTGATTACAGCAGATTCACAAAACTTCAGGCATCATAGATCTGTTGTATTTTCAACTTCTTTTGAATTTACCATTGGAATTAACATGTATTATATTAGGTTTAGGTTCCAGAACCTACAATCCTATGCTGGACTGCTGGCATTTTTTACACTGAGCAACCTATGCATGCAAACCCAGCRAGCACATTTATGCAAGGAGAAGAAGCTTACTCAAAAAAACCCAAAAAGATCGAAAAAACCAATAACAAACAATGACCTTTGCCTCAGCTGAATTATTTTTTAAGTTTAACAAATGGAGAAAAACGAGTGTTCTGTTTTAGGAGAACAACTGCTCCTGCTTATGCAGCTTCTTTGAGGAATTAGCTCACTGGTGCCTCAGTTTTCTGAAGTGCACCTAAACCACTAGCAAAAGCACTAGGTGTGTTAGCATGATCATTGTATTTGAATTTCAAATAAGAAATTAGTCTTTTCCAGTCTGAGGATAATACATTGATTTTAAAATAAATCCTGTCTGAGGAGAAAAGGCAGCCCACTAAGCAGTACATGGGATCAGCATCAGCATAGCAGGAATGCAATTATTATACCCCAACAAACAAGACACGCTGAGCAAAATAATTATCAAGATGAGATCAAGCTGACATTGGTGTGTTGCAGCTGGAACTGCTTCTCCTATAAATCCTGTTCATGAAAAATTCTTTAAACTGGAAGCTGCACAGGAAAATCAGATATGAGTCCTTAAAAAAACATAACCCTTTACAACCTGGGAAGATGATGTGATGTGGAAGAACATCATCAAAATACCACCTTTGGTCCAATTTTGCTTTCAGCTGGGTGGGTGAAAGCCAGCTAAACCAGTGGTGCCAGAAGGCAGCGCTAATATGAAGAAGAAATTAAGTCCAGTGTCTTCTGCAAACTGCTACTGAAACCTCTGAACTCATGAGTAGCAATCAAACACCTGCTCACAGGGCTTCAGTCAGCGAATCGGCACCACAAGCAAACACCAGTGTTAGACATGCATGCAGCAATGTTTACACACACAAATGTTTTGCTTGAATAAAATAGATAATTAAGAAAAAAAAATGAGCTAATCACAAATTTTCTTGGAGGAATTTTTACCGGTTTTGTTTTAGTGCACCAAATACTTCACTGGACATTTTGTGAAATAAAAAATACATGTACCTCGGCATAGCTCTGCTAGGGCAGACTGAAAAAATGCAAAGACAATTCCTTTCATAAACACACTGACAGGAAAACTGAGTTCTCACAGTCATAAAAATGAATCATTCTGGAGCTGTCCTCCAGAAATATATTTTGCTGGTAAATAACCTGAAAAGAGTCATCTGAAAGATAGCTCCGTTAATTTTCAGACCTCGCATTACAGGAGGCAAGCACAGGGAGTAGGTAAGTAGTGTAGTCTGGAATGCATCCATGTAACACGCTCTAATTATAACTTGTGTGTCATCTTTCCAACAGACCGTGTGTTTCCGAGAAACTGTCGCTGACTTTWGACACATGTGAGAGCGATTGGGTTGGTCAGTGGTTTTAACCWATGGGATCTTGAGAGGGTCTTATTTCTATTTATGTTTTTGCTTCTCAGTGCAGTGCATACCGCCAGGTGCTGTAGAGCTCTGATGTGGGTGAGTAGTCTAGCTTTCCTTGGTAGTCAGCAGAGTTGACCTCTGGAGGCCATTTTAGAGTTCTTAGATTCGTCATTGTTGTTTACTTACGGAGCTTGGATTCCTTAGAGCAGGCACATAAATCAGGTCATTTCCGAGCATTAAAAAAAGCCACATCATTAAAATTTCAATAGTGTATATTGATCTCATAAGTAAGTGCAGATCTTGATCAGAACTTGCTTTTATTCTTTTTCTGCCAAGGTGGGCAAGTGAACAAGAGCTTTAAAGCAGCCTTATCTGGTGACCTTATTTGTAGTGACTGATTCCTATAAAATGAGTAGAATGAGCTGCAGAACATAGCCTTGTACATGTGAGTGTACTTTAAGAGAACACTCCCATTCATACAAATTACTGGGAAGCTCTTTTAAATAAGTGTCTTGAAAGTGTTTTGTTTTTTCACCCATTTTACCAGCTAGATTGACTCATATAAGTAATGAGGTGGTATAAAAAGAATGGCATCCTGTCTGCTGATTTGTGCCCTTTGTGCAGATCCAAAGAACGCCCATCATGGGCCAGTATTTAAATTCATAGAGAAGGAAAGTCAGCTTGATGAGAGAATTGGAAAGATTCATATGAAAGAAAACCTTGCAAATAGCAGATTGGGTGCCTGATCACATTTTGATTCTTAAGTCTTGTATTTTTAAAACTAATGTCATAAAAATACAGGATTTCGTTATTGATTAATAGGGAAATTACACAGGTGATRTCTAGCCTGGTAAGCAGCTGCCAAGTACTCAGTGAACTTTTCACTTGGGGATTGAGGTCTGAATAAGAATCTTGGAAATCCAGCCAGACCTCTGTGGTTATTGGTTACTCAGATTTATTTTTTAAAGTTTTTTTACATGAATTTGATTTTATACAGTCTAGAAACTTATTAACATATTTTTGTCATAGTGCCAAATGTGATCTGAAACCTTTCTGTTTTCCTGGACTGAAAAATAAGGGCATGCATGTGTGCCCACGCACACAACTAAACAGAAACAGCTCTCCACCCACAAAACACCAGTAAGGAAAACAACCATATGAAACCAGAAATGTCAAAGTCTAGGTAGAGAATCACAGAACTGATTTAACACATCCTAGGTGTTCTCCAAGACTGAAGGTGTGTTGGTTTGTTTTTAATCACCATTCTCTTAGAATAATGGACTTATCAAAAAGCAAATAAAATTGGATGTTTTCAAGGAAGCAGTGCTTCAATGATAATGATGAAATTCCTGCTGCTCCATGCCACGGAGGGGACTGTACCTTATCTTTCCACAGTGATTGCCTGCAATACACTGACCTAGAAGGTCCTTTCTGGACCTGTGTTTCTTTATGTAGGTGACAAAGAAATTAATGTGAATAATTTTCAGTTCTGTTTCTTATTTCTAAACATCTTTAGACCATTTGTGTGTTTCATGTGAAAGAAACAGGGAAAATATTGGAAAATTTTTAACAAGCAAACCCACCATTTCAGCTGATTATTAGTTCTCAGAGAACAAAGCTTATTGCAAGCCATTATGAGTTTGAAGTAAATAGTATTGTTGTGACTCAACCCCAGCCAGCAACTAAGTACTCCCCTGCCCCCAATGGGGAGAAGAAATGGGGAAAAAAGAAGTAAACCTTGTGGGATGAAATAAGAACAGTTTAATGACTGAAACGAGCTCAAATATACTCATAATACTAATTAGATTAATAACAATAATCATATTGTTTTTATTTAAAAGGAGAGAGAGAAAGTAATAAAGCCCAAGAGAAACAAGTGATGCATAATTTAATTTCTCACCACCCACTGACGAACGCCCAGCCCACTCCTGAGCAGCGATTAGCAGGACCTGACCAACTTCCCCCAGTTTATCAACTGAAAACAACATTCCATGGTTCTTTGCCCAGTTTGGATCAGCTGTCTTGGCTGTGCTCTCCCCAGGAGGTTCTTGTGCACCTGCTCACTGGCAGAGCACAGGACACTGAAAAGTCCTTGACTTAGGGTAAGCACCACATAGCAACAGCCAAAGCATGAGTGTGTTATCAACATTATTATCACACTAAATCCAGAACACAGCACTGTACCACCAACTAAGAAGAAAATTAACTCTATCCCAACCAACACCAGTGTCTGGGTTTATTAATACAACTGTACTTTATGTGATTAATAAAGTTCTATATAAAAGGCTCTAGCTTGTAACAGCTTTTTAATAGAAGCGAATCTAGCAATGCAAGAAGTTAACACCATTATTTCCCATTGAGATGTATTCCCTTAGCACAAACTCCTAAGCAAATTTCAGGCATGATTAATCAAAGGACTCAGTCAAGACCTGTTCAAATCTGTTGTTCTTATGAATTCCCTTCTAAACACCACTTCAAATCTCTAAGATTACTATTATGCATTTATTATGAAAGACTAGAAAGGGCTAAGGTGTCTATTTATTATTATTTACATGTCAAATACTAGTGTCATCAGCTGTATAAGGAAGTTACAAATTATTTGTGCAAATGCTTCTTTATTTTTCAAATAGCTTTTCGTCATTACTGTCAGTAAAGGAGATACTTGGGCAGATCCACTGCCAAGTGTAACACTCACAACGCAAGCAAACCCATTGAGAAGGGATACTCAGGCCACTGAAATGTCAGCAGTAATGCACTGCTGCTTAAGTGACTGACTTAATAGCTGTTCACACCAAGCACAGCAACAAAACCTCTTCCAATTATGCTACTTGCTATAAAACGTCCCCACACTTACTGTAACGGACCTAACTTTGGCCCAAATTCAACCAATTATTTAACCTGCAATTACTGCTCTAAAAAGATGATTTTCTTCCTGCCTTCAGGCAAGAGATGCTTTTTTGCTCTGTCATGAGACCAAGTAGCACTGCACGAGGGGAGCTGGTTGGTCAAACCACATGGTTAGTGCTGGGGACCCAAATTCCACAACACACACATTTCCAGCAGTTTTACCCTAACCCCACTCGGTCTGCTCGAGGCACTGGACACCCACCTGCTGCTGCAGCACACGATGTGTATTCTGATGCATATCTTATCCCCAGCTCAGCTTCAGCTGTAAGGCAGCCTCCAGGCTCAGCCTGAGTGGGAAGAACTGAATTACAGGAACAAGTGTCACCTGGGGATTTGCTTCAAAAACACACTCCTGAGCAAAATTAATATGCTAATGTAGATACAGCCTAAGTGAACCCCTGAGTTTCCTTGCATTCAGCCTTAATTTATCTGTTTTTTATGTTCTTCACTTCTGCCCTTGATAAGAATTTAGGCAAGATTTACTGGTAATAAATCTCCAGAGCCTCATTTATGCAGGCTTAAATCTGTGGCTGAACTGCAGCGGTAACTTCAGGGGAAATGACCTTATCCAAAGCTGTTTGGATATACTACATTCCACTGATACAGGGATTGTTCTTTGTCCATAATCCTTTAACCAGTTTCTTATTCTATTTAAACTCGCTGTTTTGCCCTTCCAGCAGACTAGCTCCTCATTATCATTCAAGGGAATATTAACCTTTAAAATAAATACAAAACCCAGTTCATTTGCAGGGATTTAATTCTGTATGGATCTGTACTTCTAATTCTGTTCAAGTTAATGGCTATTTCTTTCTAGATGTGTGTGAGA
Organism: Parotia lawesii; assembly: GCA_003713295.1. Taxonomy (NCBI): domain Eukaryota; kingdom Metazoa; phylum Chordata; class Aves; order Passeriformes; family Paradisaeidae; genus Parotia; species Parotia lawesii. Next base: position 1,685,110 of record RAHM01000091.1, read on the forward strand.
AAAATTTGAAATCTGAATCTAGACAGTAAATTTGAATCTAGATATCTTAGAGCAAAATACTGTTCTACAGTAYGGCCAGCATGAAAAGTAGGGAATATTTAGTGCTTAAAAAATACATTTAAAAGGAGAAACCCTTCAGTGATTATCTGTCTTTTAATGTGTGGTGAAAAAGAACTGACCTTCCCCCATGTCAGTTAAAGATGATTAATTAAGAAAGGTAATTTTATCCCCCAACTATTTCTGTACTGACCTGAACCTGACAGAGTTCAGTATTATTCAGCTTTATTCAAAAATTTAATCTAGTTCTTAAATGAAAATGCACAAACTCAGGAGACAGCTGAATCAAGACACATTAATGATCAGGTATTTCTTAGACTCTTAATGTTAAATCTAACAAACTTTGTGAATAAAAAAGTTATTAAAACTATTCTTGGCATAGTTCGTGATAAGAATGAATGTTTCTAACACAAATTTTAATGACCAGTTTGGCATTTAGTTCAGTAAGTTGGCATTACTCTGAAAGTAGAATCTGACTTATTACCTAAAACTATTTGAAATACTGTCAAGTTTTGCATTAGCTACAGTATGATGGTATTTTCCATCATGCCTTGCATTTCTGTGCATTTTGTGTCCAGTCTTGATGAGATAAAAAATATTAAGGGGGAATCAAGGCATAAGGATTCTACCCTTGAAACAACAGATGTCTGATGGAATAACCCATAGGATATTCCATGGCTGGTCCCGAGGCCTTGGCATGAACTGCTGCACACACAGCCCACAGGCAAAGCACGGCTTAGATCTTCATGGACCACTGCTATACCTCAGCCAGTCACTGATGTGGAAGGAGGCAGGTCCTTCAAAAGGAAAGAGTCATCCTGAAAGCACAGGGGTTTGATCCTGATCATGACAGTTTAAGTAATGTGAAGAATCCAGAGAGGGGGATGCCACTGAGGGTGCTTAACACCTCTGAACTCAGCTTCTCATGCCTCTGGTGTTGCAGCTCACAGCCTCGTTTCATCTGCTGCTGTTATGTTATGAATGTATGGAGAGGCATCTTAACCCTGCCTCTCCATACATTCCTGCATTACACCARATAATTAATACCAGTGAAGTGTTTAATATCATTATAGGATAAATAACTTTAAGCATTTTCCTTCATCTTTTTGAGTTCTTGCTGCTTTTTCATAAGATTTAATGTTGCCTTTGAAATCATAATCAATGATGCTTCTTTTTCAACATAAACATAATCTCCTTTGAGTAATAAGTTATTAGAAGAACTTTATCCCAGAAAAGCAGCATATCAATTTTATTTACACCATTGAAGGAAATCCCTGAAGAAACAGATATTTACAGACATATTACCCTAAAATTAGAATTTTCTCAGGAAATTACATCTGTTTTTCTTGATCAGCATATCATGAGTTTGAGCATAAAGTTGGTAGCTCAAGTATAAAGATCACTTGCTACAAATCTATCAGCTTTACCAGTCCTACTAAACATCATCCCTGTCTAGAACCATTTAGGCTTATTTGCAGAAAAAGTGGAAACCATGATAAACCAAGTTTGGCATTTAAGTCTTTTGCCAAGCTACTTGATGGTAAATTTTTCCTTTGACTTTAATTCTGCAGAATTAAATTTTCTTTTTTTTGCAGTAACAGTGCCTTCTTTATACAGGCAATATCCCCTCTGAGGACCTTACAAAAAGGTTCAAGATAATTGATAAACTGGAGATCACTCCAGTAATGAAGTTTTGTACAATTTCCTTGAAAATTACTTTTGAGTTGCTAGTTCTTTCCTTTCGAGCCTATTTTCTGTTTTTTGTATGGTCCTTGAGTTAAAACTTAAACCAAGTTTATTTTATTGCCATTTCATGTTTGTGTTTGAAGATCTGCCACAAGACAGCCTTGTTAAAGGGATTTGTTTTGTACTAAATATGTCATTCAACCCTAAATTTTCCCTAGGCTGAAAGATTTCAGGCAGCAGGCGCAGAGGAGGCAGCCAGCATCAGGGAGGAGTTGAACCCTGGTCTCTCCTACATCTAATCACATTTCTATGCTCTGCTTTTTCCTATTTTGTGTTCTTCTTTCTTTTTTTTTTCCTCTCTGACAGGTCATAATGTCATATGCAATGCAGGCACCTAATGCTCTCAGCTGTAAGAATTGACGTCAGCCCAATCTTCATCTGTGAAGTGGGATGTAATGCTCTTGCTTTTCCAATCATGGAAGGTAGCAAGTGCTCTTTTATAAATCTTCCCAAGCAGACAAGAACTCCAGTTCCAGTGGTTTGACTGTCATTAGTGATAAAAGTGTACTGATTGAAACGAATTTTTTTTTCTTTTTTTAGGGTAGCAGTAGCATCCTATTGATAGTAAATTGTTAGGAAGGGAAGGAAAAAGAGAATTAAAACCATTTCATCGTAAGAACTGGTTATCTGGCTTTCGATCTTGGAGTGCTTTAACAAAATGTCTTTCAAGGTTTTGGTGGTACTACCATTTAAGCACCTGATTAGCCATTCTGCTAACCCCAGAAAAATCAGTCAGATATCCTATGATACTCCTATCTATAGAAGCCATATGGCCACTTACAGGCATTTTCCATATGGTTGTCTTAGTAGCAACTGAGTTTTTGCATTTCCTTTAAACACATGAAATAATTAGATATTGTTTGATCATGGACACTYGTCAAAATGTTAGGAATATAAACAGTAATTAAAAGCAGAAGGATTTTTTTCTGCTTTAGCACAAATAAAACCTGGAAGAATTTTCCGAATTGCTGATAAGAGGTTGTTGTTCAGGAAGATCAAACAGCTGCATGTCTGAATTGGAGCACAAGGTTTCTATTCTTATCACTAATTGACTCATTTTCACTTTGTGGGAACAGATAAGAAAACAATTCTTTTTGCTTGGTTGTTTTTAGAGAAATGATAAGACACAAACATGAGCAAAGGGATACACAGTTCACGTCACCTGTGGCCATCAGGTCCAGAAAGGAAAATTATATTGAGACTGGTTTCTCATTAGGTATTCATACATCTCTGGCCAGTAATGGACCTGAGCAATTGAAAAACTCCCCAGGAATCTACTAACGACAGGAGAGGGCAAAAAAATTAAATCTGATTACTTGCTCAGTATATAGCACTAAAAATGGCCATGGAAAGAACTGAGTCTCTGAGAACAGCTCTCAGACCTAGTCTTCCAGCTACAAGCTTCTCCCAGAGATAGCTGGTTTCTTTTTCTGGGTTTACAAATATAATCAAAGCTGAAGACTTAATCAATAGTGCTAAAATGTAAAATAGACTGCCTTTTTCTTCTCTGTCCAGTTTAAAAATCTAGTCAGGAACAGCAACTTCAAACAAAGAGAATGCCTACCATTTCCTCCTATTTTTTAGTGGAAGTGCAGAAACTCCAGCCACAGAGAAACACTCATTCCGCTCTGCTCCCGTGACAATCTGCCATCCTTCATGACTGGATCTTGTCACATTGTGAAACAACTTATGAATCAGAGAGGCTGTACCATAACACAGAGAGTGGGAGGCTTAGCAAACAGAAGCTGGGTTTCTGCCCGCAGTTTTTGAGGCTTGTTTCAGCATGTTGCTCGTTATTCAATACCCACTATCACTCAGAGAAATTGCCAAAGAGAAACCACCYCACAGGTAACACCATATATTGTACCTTTACTGTACATTTCAGAGGATAAGATGTAAACATTCAATCAGATGTTGGGGACTGAGGACACAGTATCACAAGAAAGCCAACTTTTACCTCTGAGAGGAAGCAAGTGTGATTCTTCTGATAATTGCAATCATATTTCCCATATCATGCAAGTTTTATCGAGTCCAGCTATTGAGTAGCAGTCAATACTCATTGGATGCTCTTGTGGGGTATTTTCACTGAGTTAGGTATATCTACAATTAAAATAGTCCTTGATCTGATGTTAAATCATATTATATTCAAGTTCTTCAATCATCTCGAATATTGTTTTATTGCATGAGCTACCATGCAATTAAAAGATTATTTAATACCACATYCACAGTGCAACCATAAATGATTGAAACAAGAAAAACAGAAATATTTTTGCACAACTTCCACAATTTGTGATAGTACAGTAAGAAAGTTAAAGAATGCTCATATTTCCTTACAAATTTTTAAAGCTGAAAAACTTGATTGACTTTATACTGTTTAAAAATACAGAAAGGGCCAGCACTAATTTTATGAAGTGGTTTTAAAACTCACCTTGCTGGAAAGTGAACCCATGCCCTTCCACAGAAGAATATGGATCTGCCAGTGATATTGCTGAATTCTTTAGACCATCATCTTAAGAAATTACCTCTATAAGGGACATTCATTCCAATTATAATCTCATATTTCATCTATTACTATGAGAAAAAGGCTAAGAAAAACATAGTGGTTCACTGTCATTTACATTTAGAAATGTATATCCCAGAAAACACATTCAGATCCTGACTGTTTCCAAAACACAGATGTCCACATACACTGATGAAAACTTCAGACTTGAGATTCCAAATTTAGTACAGGTGTTTTGTTTAAGTGCTTTCAAAAGCCAAATTATTTTTCTCTAAATATTGGCAGTCACTTAAAACTATTAGCTTCCATTCAAAACTGTTAGCAGTCACTTAAAACTGGTTACCCAAACTTTATTCTAAATGCATGTGACCCCAAGCAATATAAAGAAGCTTCTGCCTCCCATTAAGCCAATCAACTAGTAGGCTCCCAATAATTAACTTCTTCTATTAAATTATTTTCAGTAGTTCACAAAGTGCACTGTAACATCAAATAACATCTTGTTTTGTTTGAGCCAAGAATTTTAGGAGACTTTAATTTTTATTTTCCAGTGTGCATTTGCCTTTTTTGTAATAACATCATGTTGTTCAGCCATGGTCCAGCCCAAAATCCACTATGGTCCTGAGATCTTTTTCTACAGCACCTCTGCCTCACGTGTTGTTCCTCGCTTGAATGTGTGTAGATGTTGTTCTGCCACTAAGGGAGTGGCATTTGTGTTCAGTTTTTCTCCGATCCTTTTGATTTCTGAGCTTGCTCTTGAATGTGTTGACAACAACAGTGTCTGCAAATTTGCTGAGTGCAGTCTTCATTCTACAATTCAAGTAACTAATGAAATTACTGAGAAGAACACGTCTGACCTAAAACTTTTTGCAGTTATCCCATTTGGTACATGAGTTGGTTTTGACATTGAACAATTGTTAACCTCGAAAACTATATTCAGAAAAAATATGAATGTTCTACTTTCATTTAGACAGCTGTTCTACCTTGGTTTTTCCAGTTACCACAGTGATATCAGAGAGTTATTACCAGTACTGAAAGAAGAAAACACAATTTTGAGTCTTCAAATCTATTGTCTTTACTTTGCTTAGTTTGTTGAATTAAAGACAGCCCTTAGGAGATGTTAGAGCAATTTATCTTTTTTTTTTTCTTAAAGAAAGCACTTCAGCTACTGTGTACACAAATCCCCACTAACTACTTAATTTAAAAAAACAATCTCTAGATTTGGTTTAAAGAAATACAGATGCATCACTTAGTCTTCATTGTCCTCCTGCAGGATTTCAGTCAGGAAACCATTCAGCCATACAGATTTCATTACTGAAATAGATGGAAACATCAGCTTGTGCAACAGCTTCGAGCATAGGAACAGAAAGGCAAGATCAGTTTTTCTCTGTCATTTTTTTTCCCAACGCCGTTTCTGCTTTGTCACTTTTCCTCATCGCTTCTCGGGCTCCCTCTGGTGGCTACCGGGCAGACGCGCTGCCTCCCTTGCAGCCGCACCATAAAACCCACGAGACCGATCTCATCAGCATTTCTTGCCCCAATAATAATTAGGAAACTATCAATTTATTAAATTATAAAGCTTCGTGTAGTCTACTTGTGTAGTCTAGATCATAATATGCTTCCTGAGCTAAAAAATATTTGAAAAGCCTACAATGATTCCTTTTTCCCCCCTCAAACCCTTTTGGGATTTGAAATGTGAGAAATAGAAGATACAACTAACCAGTAGATTAATATCCCATGATACCCGTGCTAATGATCCAAATAAAACACCTAAATCCAAAATTTCAGGTAAGTGGCTTTTAATATCTCTCTTTACTCAGGCAAAATTCTCCAATAATCTGGATGTGCCATACTTTCTCTTAGCTGACAGCTTTTTCTCCTACCTCAGATGTGGATGTGCATTTTCTCTTGATCCCCAGGATATTGCAAACTAGCATGGGACAATTTCTGGATCAAATCCCAGTAGATACGACCCTCTTTTGAGCAGATATCCAGCCAATTATAACATTACTATAGATTTCTAAAAATAGTCAATATAATGAAAAGTCTCCTCTAAAGGCACGAGAAGAAGCTTTTTTTTTTTAATTAGAGTAACAGTATTAATATTTTTATATGGTAATTCTTTTTATTAAACCAGAATTATTTGAAATATGAAGAAACACAGGAAAGTCTGCACGTGATCACAGGTCATATGCTCGACAAGTCTATTTCACCTGGATCGCCTTTGCAGATGAACAGAATTAAGACCAAATATTTTTTCACTGAGGTCAAGCTTCTAACGATTATTGCCTTTTCAGAACTTCTTATGGTTTAAATACCTGAATTTCATTTCCAAGAGACAGCTAAGTACAGAGATAATGAGACACTGAGCAATAAATACATATTTTTATGATCATGCCTTCAACACCAAGAAGCTACCTGCTCTCCAACGTATCCAGAAAAAAAAATGGTCTCAGTTGAATTTTGACTGTTGGAACAAACCTGTGGAACACCTTTAGGCAGCTCAACACATCACTGCTAATGACATACCCCTGTCCAGATATATGATCTGCTGATGTACCGTCTGTCTTCCTGAAGTTTATGATGGCCAGTCAATATTGTTTTTATGGGAATAAAACTGTGTTTTACTTACAGAAACTTAAGAATATAATTTTCTCTGATGTAATGACTATATAGAATGCCTTGAATTTCAGCTTTGTTTTAAGTCCTTGTCAATAGTACATTGTTATCTACTTTGCATAAATATAGCCAAACTGTTGAAGAAAACATGTAATTTATTACACAATTTTTGACATGAAGCCTTTCTATTTTAGCGATGACTAATAAATACTAAAATAAGCTATTTACGTGACTGTGCAAGTGGCCATGAGTTAGTTTGGTATTGGTTGATTCAAGTTTGTCTACGTTAGGTTTTCCATGGTGTTTTAATGAGAATTTGCTAGTTTCTTTTCAATAACTTAATGTAGCAAGAATTTCAAGCATTGAAACTTTCCTCCAGAATTTTTATAAGGAAATGTGTACTGTAAGAGCTTAGCGCAGATTTATACTAAGACGATATAAACACAAACCCGTTCTCTTCAATCATTGCTGTGTAATATTGTGCCTCTCTTTGACACATGCATTTTCCTATGGTGTTGCAAAGAAACCATATAATTGTAAACATCTTGCTCTTAGAAAGGATCACAGTATACAATAATAGGAAGAAACGCAGTAAGCTCATGAAACAAAACCCCTGAAGTACTTAGATTTCATTAAATTCAATTTGGATAAGCTGTGCTGAGGTTTTAACAACACTACTCTAGGTTCTCTGCATATCAGAAGAAATGTTTTGTCTATTGATTATTTTTCCTACACGGAAAAAATCTGAGGAGCTAATTCTATCTCCAGAAAGCAACTGATAGATACAACTGATGGATAGTGATCTTGACATGATATTTTTGTGTAAGACTAGCAAAAGAACATATTCATGAATAAAGTCGTCCTTTCACAACTGAAACAGTTTATTGAAAATTCTCAGATAAAATGAGCTATCAATTCACTCCAGATGTCTCTTTTGAATATTTTTCTTTTAAAAGTCTTTAACAGAAATGTACAAAAAAAAAATACTACAGTAATTTAAAAGTGGTTTTACTTCTTAGTTTCTGTGGCCATACTTTTTCCCTTCAGTGTTTCAATTTTTCCTTAAAAAAATCAAATCAAACGCAGACTACCATAACAAGACTAAAAGCTTGCATTTTAATTTATGCTACCATATCAAATTCTTAAATGACTATCTGAATATAGGCTGAGGATTTCTTTAGTAAATAACTTTTTATAAAATGTCAAAACCCTGATACAAAATTGATATAAACTGACAAGTTTCCAGCTAAGCCAGATTCCATCAGTGATAGATTTCAAACTCAGTGAACCTAAGAATTCACTCTAACCTGATTGTTAAAAAAATAGAAACAGATTCACAAAGTTATGCCAATTCCATAATCCACTAGCCTGATGCTGTGATTGATTTGTTTCTAGACAACTACTTGTGGGATATCAGTGGAAGATGAACATAATTAGAACTCAAAAAATTTTCTTTTTATTAAAAAACAGAAGTTTCAAAGGGTGGTTTCTGGAGTTATTTTAAACGGGGACAAAAGAAGACATAGCAAGAATCTAATCAACTTAAAATGAGTTAGTGTGTCTTCTTTCTCACATCTAAACCAAACTAAAACTCAAAATCAATTTCTTAAAAATATCAAAGACAATACAGGAATAATTTCTCTTCTGACACTGAGTTTGTCACTATGGTTAATTAAATATGTAACTGCCCTATTTGCATGTTGATGCACACAGGTTACGCCAGGATTCCTTGGGGTGAAACCCCTCAAAAATAATGTCATGAGGGGATTTGATGACCAAAAGCAGGCACAGGTTCTCATGCTGAGCCCTTGACACAAAGGACTGGGCTGCACACTGGCCTGACAGGAAAAGTTGGATGTGTAAAGGCATGAAGTATGGATGCTCCACCATCAAGTCTACTTTCAATGCTTCTTTGAGATAGCTTATATAATCCTCTGGATTCACTAAAAAGGATCATTGTAGACTAAGGCACRTTGCCGTTTTTGTTCCAGGAGGAAAAGCATAGGAATCTCTGTATATTGGATCAAATTTTACCTCAAGTTCCTCCACCACGTGGACACGTGTGAATCTGAACTGTCTCCAGCAAGGGCTGCTTGCATCCAAATATTGAAAAGTATCTGCCAAAGCAGAGAGAATACACTGTTTTCCATACTCATAGATAAGAGAGAAGCATGCTGAAGTTGCTGTACTAGGGATGTAAGTAAACAGTAACAGATTTCTGGTTGTAAATGATAGCTGAGCACTAGGAGCGTCTACAAAGGTGGTGGGGTTTCCATCAGCGCGGGTTTTTTAGGATAAATAGACATTTGTGAAGATTGGTTACATATAATTAATTGCTCTTCTTTCTGATTTCTGTTTCCCTTCTGAGATGCAAGACAGTTAGATTGGGAACTCCTCCAGCAGAACCCTCTTCCATGGTGCACTGCATACGCCCAGTGAGAGATTAGGGAAGGGAAGGCAATCTCATCTATAATTTTGGTGAACTTCAAGTAAACCCTGAGTAATATCTCCAAGGAAATCTCAGAAAAATGAAAAATTGGATCAGTTTAATGATCTGGACTCTGAATGAAGCCCTCTCCCAGAGCAAATTAAAACACCGCACAACTGAGCCTGAATCACTAAGCGCCAACTCAAGCAGTTACTAAAACCAATAAAGAAGAAAAGTCTGGCTCAAACAAAACCAAGCTTAAGCTACCTCCATCCATTGCAATAAAATGTTTCACTAATTACCTGAAAGTAAAACTGGTCTCTGTTCTGTCAGAAAAGAAATTGCAAGAGCCAGGGAAAGGATTCACTAAAACCCAGAGAGCTGGCAGCAGCACTGAAAATTGGCTTCTGCAAGACCTTAAGTTAAGACCTATAGCAATTATGGAATGAATTTGCTGTGCTGAATTAATCGTTTTGATGTGTATATGTTAATGTCCTTTCCTTGAATTCTGATGCAGCCAAAGTCCTAACAGCAGTAAAATGATGTGCAGCATACAAACCTGTAAAAGGAAATAATCTAGTCATCCCCAGAACTTTGTAACTGGAATTAATTTTGTCAGGCTATTTAACTACAAGATAGGATATTTTTTTAAAGCAGACAGGTTCTGTTGGTAATTGTAATAGTAGTTCTAATGAAGACTATTAAATCTGCCTTAGGGTTTTCGTTTCCTGACTCACAATTTATATGATGACAGTCTGACATACAAAATTAAAATAAATGGTGAACTAGCAGTTTTTGTCTACAAAAATCCTGTTTCTCTTTACTACATCTTTGCAAGGCCTTTGCACAGTTATAGAGGTATATTTTTACCATTTTCCTAGACACTATACATCTCTGCTTACATAGGTAGCCATATAAAAAAAAAGTCAATATTCCAAGAAAAATCAAAATTATTATTTACACACTTCTTTGGACATGATACTTCCAGGAAAATGGCAACCCACTCACATTTTTTTTCCCTTCATAGCTGTATTTGGAGCCATCTCCATGCTCCTTTTGAATGTGTACAAATCAGATGTTGCACCTCTTGAACAAAGAAGACTGGTGTCAAGCCAAGTCCCAGGGTGCTGCTGACACACAAGCCCTTTCTGAGTGCTGTGGAGAGAATAAAGGAGCCAAGGTTGCTGCAATTGCTGCTGCCAGGATGGAGGAGAGTGTAGAGGCAGCAGTAACTGCTGGGAAAGGTGTCCATCTGCTGTCCACTGTTTTCTCCTTTTRCCCAAAGAAATGCCCTGGTGACCAAGGTCTCCAGGGCTGGACAGTGAGGTCCTGGCCCTTTCCCTTACATCAGATGTTCACTGCCTCTGCCTATGCATGGAGCTGACCCCAGACAAAGCAACCTGCAAACTCCTGGTTGCTTTACCAGCAGCACACACCTGCTTCAGCAGGAGTCACGCTTTCCGAGTTACTCCTTTCCACTGTTACCTCTTTCAGCCTTGATAATTTTGATGTTTCCCTACATCATGGCTGAGGTAACTTCTCGAGCTCGTATTTCTGTTTTTCCTATATAGAAACATGACGCTCATTTTACAGAACTTAAGCCCTTTATTAAGCCCTATGACCTCACCCCAGCCAGATGTACAATTCACGAAGCAGTTTGAAGGTAGAATAATTGTCCATTTAAAAGACTTCTGCAGACACTGTGCCCATGACCTGGATCTGTGCCCATGACCTGGATACCTGCTGCATTCTCCTGAGTTTAGTAAGACCTGATCTATTGTGTTATATTGTATTACAAGTGTTCATCAAAATACACTCGATTCTGTTTCAGGCAAAACACAGCTGTGCTTCTATGCACAGGCAAGTTGCTTCTGCAGCCAACATTAAAAAGCATCCCATGGGGCAATTGTCACAAATCAAGGAAAATGAAACAAGCAACTCTCTTCAACAACTACAGAGCAAGTTCATGTTGTTAGACCATGGTGTTTGGCATTTTTACAGAGAAAATTTCTGGGCATTGAATAAAATATGGACACATGTTCTTATGTACAATTTTGAAGCCTAAAACATACTACTTTAAAGCACTTAATAGTACTTAGTATTACTTATATGGTAATACAAATTACAAATGGGATTTTGGACACTTAGCTTCAAATTTACTCCTTTTGATTGCCTGCATTTTAAGGCTTTTTTAGAACTGATTTTTAAGAACTGGAATAGAGAACTAGGAGAAAAAAAATCATCACAAACTGAGGGATGGAATGACAATGACTCTCAAATGTATATGGGCAGATGTTTACTTCTTTCTAAATGTCAGCAAAAAGCAATAAACTTCAGTTTATTGGTGACACTTCTCCACTATGGAAATCTGAACGTAGTGACAATTGTGACCTGAGGGCTACGTTATTCCCAAGAATATAGATAGAAGGAGAGTTAATGCTTATAGATGCTTGACTTTCACATACTAGTAGCTTTATAGAAGGTGAATCAAAGGTTGGTTATGAATCATGGACTTTTTTATTAGGCTTTTGAATTTTATTTAAAGTTCACATCCGCCTTTAAAATGCAAATTTCTACTCCAGGAACTTGTCACAAAGAAAAATATTGGGGTACGATTGATGTGTCTGTTGCGCCTGATCTTGTTTCACAAATAAATAGAAAGAGTCAGTCTTCAAAATAAACCTGTTTTCAGTCTTGTGTTTTATAAACAAAACATGACCAAACCTGGAGAATATTTTTTTGCAGCAAAGAAAACTGGTCAATCAGCTAAGGCCTGAGCTGTCAAAAGATTTCTAAAGGTTAGGGTTACTCATATGCTTTAATATAAATACACTTTAAATGGTTCCTGTTTATTGACACTGGGATGCAGCTGAGAGCCTTGAACCTCAACTCCAGCTTCAACTTCACTACAGAAAAAAGCCTGAAAACCCTTCCAAAAGACCCCAAAAGAATTTATACAGGATTTTACTAAAACTCTTCTCTGAAGAAGTTTGATATCCTATTTTTTTATTCTTGTGAAATGATAAAATGCATAAAGACATATATCTGTGTATGTATTTGTATAATCAGATGCTGATTTTTGTGCCTCAGTTATTCAATGTAATCAAAAGTGGGACATTAGCTAAAAAGTGCATTGTTTATTGTTTCTGAGGTGCTAATTAAATATTCATTTTAAAATATAAATGCATTTTACTGACATTATATTGATTATATGTTTATTATACCTACATACAAGCATTAAATAGGAACAAAGAATTTGGTAGTAATTAATATTTTAAATCAATGCATTTGATTTCTTATTCCTGAAATAAAAATGTACCAGTGTAAGTAAAATATTTTAATTATTGGAGCCATATAAAAATAACATACCCAACCATTGGAGTGAGCAAAAGGAAGGACATCCTTGTGTGTTTTTGTAGTAATATCTTCTGGATTAAGCCACTGAGGAGTAAATATGAAGGCCTAGACTTAACAGGGTACGTAGGTTCCCATCCCTTTCAGACATTTCTCTTACTATTTTCTCCACTGATTGCTATGGAAAATTTTGGAGCCAAACAAATTTTTGAAGGTGAGTTATCTGATCAAGATGACTGTGGATTCTAGTTACAGACAGAAGAACACTGCATATAGTTTCTTGATCTTTCTGAAGTTCACAGGCTATTCTAGTTTTAGTAGATCTTTTCATGCCAAAAATTGTTCAGGACTAGATTCAATAAAACTAGATTCAAGGAAAYGCGTGAGGCACATACTTAAGAGATCTCTTTTGCAAAATGAAATTCATTTTCTTAAAGTGCAATGCAATATTTTCACTGCTTTTTACTTCCTCATAGGTTTTCAACTAATTCCTGTATTTAACTATATATTTATTTGTACTGAATTCATAACAGCTTTTCCATCTCAGCTTTCTTCCGCATGAAAATTTTACTCTGTCTAGATAAGAAGAACAGCGGTTTAACGCGTCAATACCTGTTTGGTTACGACAATCTTAACAGCAATCATGAGTGTTGTCAGTGTGGGAACTTTCCTTCACTCACGTAAAATCTGAAGCCTGAAGGTCTGACAGAAAAGCTACAATATATTTGTATTCTTGGGGTTTTTTTCCCCTAATGCTCAGGGTATTCTTATAGGAACTACATACTTTACATCAGATATGTAGCAGAAAAGCAAAGCTTGAACCACAAAACTGTCAATTAAATATCCAAAGAAAACCAATAGTCAACTCTCCCATCCAAATAATTAATGTGAGTTTAAGGTTGATTTCCACTAAAATTGATTTTGTTTCTATAGCCACTTTTCCTGCTTACTCTTCTGTTAAGTGTTTTCCTGCTTACTCTTCTTCTCTAATCTTTCAGGGTATTCTTTTCAAAAGATAGTATTTTGCAAGAGAACAGAAGTGTGAGTGGTGAGGACGAGCAGCATTTCAGATGGAGGGTTGCATTAACTTCATCAAAACCAGGGCTGCACTCCAGATATCCTGGAAAATGAGTGATGTCTGGCAGCATGACATGGTTCAAAAGCAAACCATCAATCATATTCAAAACATTTCTTCTATCTCTCTCACCACATGAAGGAACTCAGAGGCAAACACAGGCATCAGCAACACTAGGAAAATCTATAGACTACTGTTCATTTTCACAATATACTCAGAGTATTTCCAAAAAATATGTGATATCTGATATATCCTAGAAATGTTTAACCGTGCTCTTTCTCAAATCCCTAGCAGAAGTAGAGACTAGTAGATTTGCATGGTAATCAAACATGTCAACGAAGTTATAAAGAATGCACATTACAAAAAAATCCAAACCCAAGTCTTTCAGGAATCTTTACTAGTTTATTTTTGCTTGATATATTTATAACTTCTTAAATGAGTTACAACTGATGTAGAAACCAGTTCAATCCAAATAAAAGTTTCTGAGATCAATATAAACTAAATTGTACTCTCCCATTATGTGTTCCTTTGGACATAATGGAGCAGACCATATATTATTTTAATTAAAATCTACATGTGCAGAAGTCGATGGCTTTGCAGTCAGCTGATGTGCAGCTGCTGAGATGTTTCAATATAAGTACCAAAAAGAAAGGTAGAAAAAAAAACCCGTCAAGCTGCAGACTGAAAAATATGCAAACAAAAGCTCACATCTGGGCAGTTCTGTTGGTCACTGCTGCTGCCAGCGGTAGCTCACTGACTGGTAATTCGAAAACAAATGGATAAAACCCTCAGGCAAATCCGTTTCATTCACAAGGTATATGTGCCGGTGAGAATATTCTCATGAACTCGCATCCGTAAGCTGGAGGAAGTTTTATGTTTCGCCCCTTTCTGAAAGGACTGGCCTTCCAGGAGCTCCCGTGCCGGCTCCGTGTGGCGGTGCCTGCGGCTGCCCGGCTCCAGGGAGCCCGCCGGCCCTCAGCACGAAGGCGCTCCTGCCGCGGCGGAGCCCTCCAACGCGGAGTCGTCATTCGGCAGTGAAAAGCGGCTAGACTTCCTATTCCATGTTTTTTTGCTTTGCTTTGTTGGGTTTTTTATAGGAAGGCGTGACAGTGTCTGCCTCCTTTTGTCCTTTGAGATACGGAGTGATTAATGGAAACCTGTGAAGGAGGTGAGAACAGTGAGCATAGGCGGTGCTAACTCTTGCTGCCGGCTACCTGTTGAGGTGGGTTCACGCAGGCGCTTCATCATTCCTGTCTTTCCAAGCGAGTTCATTTAAGCCCGGCCGGACCAGCCGAGCGCCGCCTAGCCCTGCTGGGAGACGCGGCTCCCGAGCCTCCCTCGGAGCGGAGGCACCAAGCGGAGAGAAGTTTTCTGGGGAGAGGACCGGGGTTCCGGCTGCCGCCCTGAGAAGGGCACCTGCAAGCTGACGGGAGGGAAGAAAAGGCGGGGGGAAATAAAGAGGGCAAGAAAGCCCCACCTCCGCGAGGAGACGCTCCCGGAGAGCTGAGGCTCCCGAAGCAGCGCGGCTGCCAGCGCGAGGACGCGGACCCTCCGCGGCTCGGCGGGGCGGGCGCGGCCGGAGCGCCTCCCCGGCGGCGGGGGCGGCAGCGGGGCCGCGGGGCCGAGGCGGGCGGAGCGCTGCTGCGGGGGGCGGCGGGGCTGCCGCGCCGGCTCCGCTCCCGCCGGCGCAAGCTGCGCCCAGCGCGGCGGCACCTCCGCCCTCCCCTCCCCGCCGCCCGCCGCTGGTGGGGCGGCCGCCCCGGGCTCGCCCCGGGGTCCGCGGTGCTGGGAAGCGGCGGCTCTGCGTTCCGCCCGCGGAAACTTTGCCCGACGCGCAGGGGGAAGGATGGAGCCGGAGGAGCCCGCGGCGGCGCCCCTCAACCTGTCCCGAGCCGCGGCAGAGACGCCCCGCGGGGAGTTCAACCTCTCCGGGCTGTCGGAGGCCGAGGGGAAACCCCTCTTCGGCATCGGCATCGAGAACGTCATCACCTTGATCGTCTTCGGTGTGATCTTCACCCTGGGGGTTCTGGGCAACACCCTGGTGATCACGGTGCTGGCGCGGAGCAAGCCAGGCAAGCGTCGAAGCACCACCAACATCTTCATCCTCAACCTGAGCATCGCCGACCTGGCCTACCTGCTCTTCTGCATCCCCTTCCAGTCCACGGTCTACGTGCTCCCCACCTGGGTGCTGGGAGCCTTCATCTGCAAGTTCATCCACTACTTCTTCACCATCTCCATGCTGGTGAGCATCTTCACGCTCTCAGCCATGTCTGTGGACCGGTACGTGGCCATCGTGCACTCGCGGCGCTCCTCAGCCTTGCGTGTTCCCCGCAACGCGATGTTGGGTGTGGGGCTCATCTGGGCACTCTCCTTCGCCATGGCCTCGCCTGTGGCTCACCACCAGCGCATCTTCCACCGTGAGACCAGCAACCAGACCTTCTGCTGGGAGTTCTGGCCCAACCCACGCCACAAGAAGGTCTACGTGATTTGCACGTTTGTCTTCGGATATCTGCTCCCACTGCTGCTCATCTCCTTCTGCTATGCCAAGGTGGGGCAAATGTAAAAGGATGGGGGGGACACAGTGGTGGAAAGGTGTCCATGAGCCATAGGGCCATTTCTGGGCATGTGGAGGGACTTGGCACTGTTGGGAGAAAAAGGAGCAGGGGTGAGTTTGTGCCACAAAGGGAGAGGGCAGGTTTTATAGCAGAGGGCTGTCTGAGGGGGGCCAACATATGTTCAGTGGCACAGAGAGATCAGAACAGGGATTGCACGGGGTGAGTGGGGGCTGTTCTGGCATTTACTGGGGTCTCTCTGTCAGATTTCCTTGTTGCAGAATGCTAAGAAGCCCCAGTGCTCTGCTGCTTTCTGTTACCGTAACTTTTAATTTCTTGCAGTGCTGTATGAGGAGCTTGGCTCAATAAAGTACAACAAAGCAACAAGTTGTTCAGGCTTCAGATGAAGCATTGTGTTTCTTTAAAGTGTGCAGTGCACTTAAAAATGACACAAATGATCTTGTTAAGAGTATAAGGTGCATCATGCTGCCTGGTCAGGCAGGATTTCAAGGATTCAGTGCCATGTCTTGCCGCAGTTGAAGTTGATGAGAAATTTACCTCTGACTTCAGCAAAGATAGGTGGTTCTAGAGAGCAGGGCATGAGGACCCAGGTAGGAAAAAGCAGTAAGTAAGGGTGCCTGAATATAAGTACTTAAGGACTTTTCTGCTTAAGCAAAGTGTCACATTTTTCTGGAGTAATAATTGCAGCCTTCAGCGTACAATCCTCTGCTTGCTGCTGAACAGGATCTGGAGCACCAGTTGATACCTGCTGAGTTAGGCAGAGATCCTCCTGTTTCTATGCCAGCAGCCTTCAGTGGCAGGATTTCTTTTTAGGCAGTGATTTACATTTGAGAGGATAGGACTGCTCTTGCAAATAAGGACTGCTTAAGTTTTGA
The DNA here is from genome assembly GCA_003713295.1 of Parotia lawesii. Classification (NCBI taxonomy): domain Eukaryota; kingdom Metazoa; phylum Chordata; class Aves; order Passeriformes; family Paradisaeidae; genus Parotia; species Parotia lawesii. The sequence continues at coordinate 1,702,334 of RAHM01000091.1, forward strand.
GAAGTCAGTTCTTCAAATGGCAAGTTCACTAGATGTACCTGAAGTACTTCATTTGAACAAGTAATTTTATGTTCTGTTCAGTTTTGTTACATCAGCTTATTTGTGATRTGCAAATTGAGGCTATAATGTCATCCAACTCTGATGAAACTAAGGCATGCAGAACACAAAGGACAACATTTCTAAACTGCTGTTCATAGTGGAACAAATCCAAGCTGGCAAACGAAGAAGAAACACATGTTTCCGTGCATAAACCGAATCCTGCTTTCTGTGAATGAATACACTGGTATTTCATCTACTGTGTTGAATGTGACTGAGCTGTAGCGCTAGATCATCAGTTTGAAGAAAGTATTACACATTGCAGGGAGAACGTTACAGAATGTGTGCACAGGGGGCTGTCAGCTACTAATTCTTCCCTTTTTCAAAGCCAAAGCATCTTCAGTTTCAGCATCTAATACCGGCCTCCAAAGTCTAATTATATGAGAGAAGACTAAAAAGAAATCTTTCAAAATTGGCATAGTCCTGTATAGGCAGGAGAAAAGCAAATATGCTTAACCAAAATATACGCACAGCAAGTAAAACACACCGTGTCATTACAAAGCACATCTACAGAAGTAGATCTCTCAATATTAGTATGAATATGCTGTTAAAAAGAAAAAAAAGGCAACACCCTCCCCCGCCCCCCCCAAGCCAACTAAAGCCCCTCTATGTGAAAAACATGCCCAAGAACTAGTTTGTAAAATCAAGGCCACATTAAGTTACAATGAAATTGTGTGCTTAAGCTATTGCCAGGCTAGGATCTCACCCTGGCTTTGTGATGTGTTTTGTGCCTGTATGTATGATGCTGCTTGCCGTGGTGTCAGGCTGGAGGAACTAACCTGAAGGGATGAATTTTAGAAGATATCTAGGGGATAGCTGGTATTCCCATCAGTGTCAATGTAGCTGAAAAATGCCATGACTTTTCCAAAGCTGTCAAAGGTATTTGTACCCTGCAGCTAAAGACTCATTCCTGCCTTCGTTAGGAGCCACTGACGAATCTCCAACTGCAATATTTTGGGATGGGGGAGTCTTGTCTTCTCAGGCCAAGCAACCCCAACTCTCTCAGCCTGTCTTCATAGGAGGCATTAATCTCTGCATTAGTTTCTTATGGACTTCACTGGTTTTCATGAACTGTGGTTCAGCGAGATAATGCAATCTTCTGATACAGTAAATTAAGACAAAGGAGACTCATTTCTCTACTTGAATATATTGCCTTTTCCAGACTCCTTTAAGGCAGTTCTGTTTCTTTCATAAGCAAATTGCAATTGAACTTTCAGTTTTGAAAGTCTCATTTTTTACACACTCTAATAGGGAGCCAAGTTCTTTCTCTCACACACACTTCTGTATCATATTAGCAGAGATTTGTATTTTCCCCATGGATAACAATGCTGTTACAATGTACAGAAGTGCTGAAGTAGTGCCAGGTATTCGGAAGCAGTGTCCTCCCAAAATATCTCACGTGATACACTCTTCAGGCATAGATTTATGAGATCATGCTCTGTGTCTTATGTGTACAGCTACCTCTTTTCTCTCTTCCACAAATAATTTTTGCTTCAGTTTCATCCAAATTTTTGATAGAGGAGTGAAAATACAGAAGGAATGATACTTCCCTAGTTTTGTGAGAACAGCAGACAATGAAGAAGGTGTAGAGTCTCGGTCATCCTCTCTCTCTTTTAAGAAGTCAGTTTGCACTCAGCTGTTAAATACCGGACAAGCCGTAAGGGAAGAAGTCTTATGTACCATCAACTTATGAAGAAGACACCTTTCTGGGAACACAGTAAAGAAGTTGCAAATCCATAGGAAACCAGCTCTTGTTGCCTCACAGAGCTACTCTTGAAAGAAGCTTACTACGTGAGGAGGAGGAGCAGAGATTATGTAGTGATCAGTTGAGTCTCAGCACTGCATACTTACGGACACCTTGTGTTCTGATTCTTATATTGTTTTTCATTGTACTTGCTCTATTTTTTTAACACTGACTTTTTGTATGTGTTTTGTAACACTGCTACAACATTTGCTCACTAATGTGTTCTTAAAGGGTAAAGTGATAAATGATTCCCAGTCAGCTTCTAACAGTTGGCATCTGCTGGGTTTGTGCCATGTTACAGCTAATTTTGGGTACCTCAGTTTTTCAAGGATTCAGTCCTTGAAAGTCAGGCCTCTTTCAATCAAACCTTTAGGTTGGACACCTATAATTATTAGCAAACATTTCCTTTTATAGATATGTAGTGTTAAAAGCTTTCTTTAAAACAAATATGTCTTGCCTTAAGAATGTTTCCATTATTATCTGTCATTCTGAACATTCTGAATTGATGTCCTGTATGATTTACAGACTTGGTTAAAACTAAGCCATAAAAAGTAAGAGCCTCAACATAAAATACAAGCTTATCTGGCTTTGGATATTATATCTTAAATTTTGCTGAGCAGCAAGGGGAAAACTTTATTAAACTGTACTGAAAGAGAAAAATAAGAGGTATGACACATTAGTCACACACTTAATTGAAAGTGGGTGAAGGATCTCTTGTGACAATAGAAGTAGCAGCATTACTTTAAAACATGGATTGCAGGCAATGGCACTTGAATTTAAATCAGGTTCATACTACAAAGATGGTTCAGAATATAATGCTTACATTATCCATAAAACAAGCTGTTCGTTCTTGCTAGGTAGTGACCTTGTGCAGGCTTTCCTTCTGTATGATTTTCAATGGCTGATAATGGGGGTGTAGTCAGTGGAATGCGGGGCAGTAAAGATGGTTTTTAACAGTGTAGACTTCAAACTTTCACAGTGTTTGGTAGACTTATGTGAATAGGCACAGATAGTTGAAGTTATTTTCTTCACTCCTGTATTGGAAAAATCTCTTTCTCAACTTGATCAAAGTCCTCAGTCAGGCCTCTAAAGCCATCTTGAATGTAGTTTCTGAAACAACAGGGGAAAAAGAATAACTAAAAAAAATTTAAAAGAGGGAAAGAAAGAGAGAAAGAAAGAGAAAGAGGGAAAGAGAGAAAGAAAGAGAGAAAGAAAGAAAGAGAGAGAAAGAAAAAGAGAAAGAAAGCGGAAGGAAGGAAGGAAGGAAGGAAGGAAGGAAGGAAGGAAGGAAGGAAGGAAGGAAGGAAGGAAGGAAGAATAGTCTGTTGGCAAAACGAAAGGCCTGAGTCAAATGTCATGAGTGGCAGTCATGGTCATACAGTCTGGACCAGACTAGATCCTACAAGTCTCCTTACACTCTCTTACACAACAACATAATTTTCTTACCACAGCACCTCACCCTCATCTCCAGAAAGCAGGGAAGCTGATCTCTGAACAACAGGTACATGAAATCTGGAGTTGAAAATATTACGACTTTTGAGACCAGGTTGGGACCTGTGTTTTAGCAAGCTGAGTATTTAATTCCATGAGTTAAAAATGCACATGCAAATGTATTAGTGGATATTTTGAAATAACTTCTTAAGAGAAATAGCCTGACACAAGTTAAAAGGCATATTATAGAATTTTTTTTCATTCAGGCTGTTAGAGGAACTATTAATTATTCACTGGCCTAGAGGAGAGGCAATTTGAAAAGGGTATTGGGGGATTGTCTACGATTTGCCTTGTAGTGTTTGTGCATAAACATGGCTCTTTTTTAATATTCCATGACATTCTGTGTAGGTCTTTGAGAGCTGTTCCTCTGCTGTTGATAAGTAATTGCGTTTTGCCTATTTCTCTTGCTGCTACTTTTCATGCCATCTGGTACAGTACTACATAAAGTCAACATGTTTTCACTGCAAATACTTATTTTATGAAATGTGTGTGTAATCTGAAAGARGGGAAGCTGAGAAGGTTCATTTGAAGGTTATAATCTAAATTAACAACAAAACCCTCCACCACCAACTCCCATCCCCCTCAAATATCCAATTTAACTGTTTTGTCTACTGCATCTTTCTTTGAACTGGAGAGAGATGCAATGCAAAACTTTGGGCTAAAAGTTTCAGAACAGAAGAAAAAAATGTTTGCAACTTTGAAAAACATTTTGCAGTTCTGATTCCTGGGAAGAGTTTATCTGACTTTAGTTTTGGGCAGTGAGGCAGAATCACAGAACAGTGCAGTCACTGGGTGGCACGTGATGGGATTTGCAAAGGTCCAATAGAAACAGCCCATCACTGTAAGTTATGTGAAGGGGGTATGATAGATGAAGCAGCAGTGATGGGAAGTGAATTTAATTGCATTCCTCCCATGCCCTTTTTTTTGGTTTTATGTTTTCACTGATGGACTCAGCCATTCAGCTGGTTTGTACAGGGTGATGGCAAGTGAGTAAAAAGTCTGTGAGCCAGTCAGTCATCTCCCTGGTCTTCTGCTGGGGTTCTGTCCTTTCCTTTGGGACTGCTTCATACTGAAGAAGGAAGAAATGAAGTCAAAATGCGACTTTCTCAGGGAAAGCCCATTTGTTTTTCTCCTGCTTTTCCTTAGCTCAGGTTAGCCCTGGAAGAGGCCTGGATAGTGTTTCCAAATAGGAAGTGAATGCAGGGTGAGTCACATGTTAGTGCACAGATAAGCACAAATGATATCTCTGCACTTACAATATTAAGTGGTTACAAGTAATTTCTTATTTTTGTTGGTGGTGGTGGTTCTCTGGTAGCTAAGAGTGGATACCTAAAAACAGAGTCTGCTGATGAGCTCTTCTGATTCACAAATACCATCTTACTTCTTTTAATTGAATATTTATGTCTCTAAGACTCAAATACCAGAGTGGGATCAAGTCTCTAGATCATCTTGACTCATGTCTGTCCTGGTAGTGGTTAGCTGTGCATCCCAAAGAAAACAGAGAAAATGTCCCCAGATGATATAAAAGAATCTGAATTTAGACCCTTTTCCCCACCTCAAGTTCTCTATGCATCCTCTATCTCAAATCTTATGTGTAAATTATTACATTAAAATCTGGACCCTGCTCTTGGATGATGAGTCTTTTTGTGACATATTTTTAAAATTTACTTGTGAAAGACGCATGGTGAGTATTGTCATGTTATTGGTAAAGGTCATGCCTCGTGTGTCATGCCTCGTGTGTCATGCCTCATTTTAGTATAAATTATTTTTGAAAGCATAAGCTTCTTTCAAAGATCAAAAGTGTCAACATCTTGATTATATTAATCAAGCATCCATCTGAAGAAAGCAAATTATGCAGGTGACTCAGAAAAGCTCTGACTCAAAACATACACTTTTCTGATGTTACAAACAGTAAAGGTCATTCTAAACCAACAGTCCTTTTTATGGAAGAAGAGAGATTGCTAATTCCATGTGCAGGATAGGTTTCCATCTGTTTCCTTGTTAATTTGTGATATGTATTTGTTATGTAATACATCTGAATATTTATAAAATAATTCAGTTGTGGTCTGCTTCATATTTGCTGGTTCACGCAGATGCAGATACGTAATTCCTTTGGTTTTCCTACTCTGCATGTTTGAAATGTGTAAGTTGGTTCAATGATGTTTGTGAGTGAATCATGCAGTACTGGAGAGCATGTGAGTACTCTAAGATACATGGGTTTGAATTTTGTTTGAATAGAAAGTGGTGAAATATTATAAAGAGATGCAAATTAATCTTTTCAGGTKCTTAATCATCTGCATAAGAAATTGAGAAACATGTCAAAGAAATCAGAAGCATCCAAGAAAAAGGTATGCTGCATTCACTACTAATACTCACTCTATTGTACTTTAGTTTTATGGCTAAGCTAATTCGGTATTATATTGCTTGTTGCTAAAGATGAAACAGAGAGAAGAAATTGAAATTAAGTATTCAATGAAGTATTCAGTGTCCCTCTGAACTTAGCAGATTGGAATCTTTTCTGATCCAAGTTTTCCATCACATTGCATCAAGCCATTACCTGAGATCCTTATATTTGGAACTTCAGAGCATCTGAAATTTAGGCACAGGGAGACAACCTGGCTTTAGTGTTAATTTTTTTTTTTTTTTTTTTCTCACAGGCATTTTCCCCTGACTTGTAAATCATGGGATTTTTATGTTTTGGTTTTGTTTTTTTTTTTTTTTTAGCTAGCTGATTTTGTAATGTTTCAGTGAAGTATTCCTGGGTTGTATGAGGAACCTTTAAAATGAAATTTGTTGTGCTTCCCAGTAGGAGTCCAATAAAAGACTTTTAATGATTCTCCAATTCTTCTATTGATTTTCCACACAATGTTTTCTTCTCTTACATTCAAGACATAAGTTATGTACTGGATACAAATAGAATCATAAAAGGTCTTTAAAGAAGAATATAACCTTTGTTATTTAGAACAATATTTGAAAGATGTGTTTATACAGAGAATTTGTCAGTTAATATAATGTGGTTGTGAGTTTTGAGCAGATTTAACCACAGTAATCATTTGACTAACTTCTCAGTTTATGGATGTGGAGGAAAAACCCCTTAGGCTGTAGCTCTTCATTTAATCTGATCACTATTTTCATACGGGCTTGCAGGCTGTCTGCAATGTAAATGAGACATACATGGACTCAACAGGAAATAAATACTCTGTTATTTATGCATTCTCTATTTTTTAAAAAATATCCTACTCAATAGATTTTGATTCCTAGAATTAAAAGCCTTGTGGCCCTGGCTCAGTAAAATAATTAACATATATACTTTTGCATTTAATGTTGTCAAGGCCAAAGGTGTCATTTTCAAAGACATTTCGTACATTGCCATCTCTCATCTAAATTATTCTCAAACTGGAAATATCTCTGCATTTCCTCTAACAACTAACTCTTAAAAATTGCAGATCTGACTAGGAATTAACTTTCATGGCTTCAAGGTAAAGCATTACAGGCATGATCAAGACTGCTAGGATGTATCAGGTTTCAGTAGCCAAAGAGGAAAAAAACCAAAAAGCAGTCAAAAATATTTTTTTGCCTTAGAAAATGAGTTTCTAAACCTAAGGCCTAGCTCATGTTTTTCAAAGCAACCCTGTCTTGTTAGTGTGTTCATGCTCTCTCTGGTTACCATATCTTTCTTCTTTTCCTTCTACTTTCTTGTGAAGAATGCATTTCAGGTGTAATTATACATTTTTAGCTTTATTCAAACCTTGATGAACATTCCAGTAGGAGAATCTTAAAATAAATTTGCTATCTGTTTGGAAAAAAAATACTGAAAAACATTAATTTGCCTAAATTCTAYTTTTCATGCTTTTTGGTCAGAAAGCTTCAATATTAACATCATATATTTCAGGTGGGTTTTATTTGCTAATGAGAAACCCTAAGCAAGCTCTCAGTAAGTAAAAAAGAGCTGCTCTTTAGTGATACCTTGTTTGCAAGACAAAGTGATGATTTTGGAAAGGTAAGCTCTAAAGTTAGGCTTCAGAGGAACGATGGGATAAAGCAGATGTTGTGAGGTTTCCTAATAAAAAAATTTGCTTATTCTGCAGATACGAAATACCTTAAATAAAAGTTACAAGAGACACATTGTCACCCTCTGCTTTCAGGTGCCCTGGCTATTTTTTCTTAGAATTTTGAACAAACTGAAGTAATATGCCTCTTCTGAAGTAATTGTGCATATGGTATCCTGAAAATTTGTTTTCACTTAGAATATTAAACCACTGAATACATCAATCAGAGAATAAACTGCTCGTAATTTATGCAGTCTTGTTAGAACACATTCTCCTGATAAGACCTGAAAAAGAAGATAGCTCTGTGGCTGTTTTAGAGGCAACTGACTTAAACTCTATAGAGCTGAGTAGAGGAATGGCTTGTGAAAACAGATGATTGCTTTAGACTAAACAAATTATATTAACTACAAATATAATTTCCTTTGTTTTCTGTTGTGAGATTATACTGACCAACAGCATCTGTCATAAGTTATTTTGGCCTGTTGCCACAGAAATGAAAACATTTTCCCCGTAAATTTCTCTTTGCTAACTCATGTTCTGATTAGGTAGGTCAGTGTGAATTATTACTGAGCATTAATCAGTTCAAGAAGTATAGACCAAATTCAATGAACTCTACATATTTTCTGCGGTGCAGTATTTATCACTCTGTGGACACTGGGTTAGTTTTGGCTGTGAAGAAGAAGCTAAGTTACCTGAAAAAATAAGTTATAAAGTGTTAATGTAGAAATTATAATGGCCCACAATATAATATGCTTTGGAATTATTATTAGACTTTTGTTTGGAGACTTATTTAGTTGAAAGAGGTACTTGATAGAGGAATAGCTATTAATTAGTTCGGCCACTGCGAAGCGCTAACTCCTGTTTCTGAAGTAAGTGAAAGCTAAAGAAAATATTGACAGATTATTCCACTGTTCCCTGACAGAACTTCTTCAGCACCTGAAGGGTCTGTATCAACTGATTCTGGAGCTGTCAGAATTGATCTAATGAAATTGATGGTCCTCATAAATAGTGAAAACATAGAGTTTGGAAGCAGTACTGAGGATATTTTTTGTTCCATTTTTTAATTTAGTGTTTGGTGGCGATCTTTAGTTTCCAGATTGGTTTTGATAATATGCAATCACCAGAAATTTCAAGCCCTTACTTGTTTTTTTTCACTAAGATTTTTTCATCACAGAATGTTGTTGTTTGACTGTCCTTCTGGAAATTCTGTGTTTAAAGGAGACACTTTCAGAAAATCCTCTGCACATTTTGTAAGCACTTGAGCAAGCTCTAAGCTCTTCCACCAGCTGCCTTCATGTATAATAGATCTCTCTTGAAATTTTCATCGTAAATTCTTGTGCACTGTACTAAAACTTAGATCATTAGACCTGGATGAGATTCCCCAAAGACCCCTGTTGTCATTATTTTACAGCAGGCTTAGGCCCACTTCAGAAAAGGCTAAGCTTTTTTGTAGGGAGTTAGGAACATCATTCTTTACCGTTGAGGAAAGTTGTGCATTTGCTSTTTACTATGACATTTTCCAGGGCTGGGGTTCTTCTTGCAGTAGTTCACTATGCAAAATAAAGCCTGTATAGGTAATGGGGTAAAATCAGTAACAAATATTCCAGTGTGTTYCCTCTCAGTATACTTTTTGTTGTGTTTTTTTCCCCGAAATACTAGTTTTGAAGCAGGTTTAAAGCTGATTCTTTGAGTGCTCATCAGACATATGTGTTTTCCTTCCCTTGTCTCAGACAGCACAGACTGTGTTGGTGGTGGTAGTGGTTTTTGGCATCTCCTGGCTGCCTCATCACGTGATCCATCTCTGGGCTGAATTTGGAGTTTTCCCACTGACTCAAGCCTCCTTTCTCTTCAGGGTAACTGCACACTGCCTGGCTTACAGCAATTCTTCTGTGAACCCAATCATATATGCATTTCTATCTGAAAATTTTAGGAAGGCCTACAAACAAGTCTTCAAATGCCAGATTGGTAACRAGTCACCTCTGAATGATGCTAAGGAAAATAAAAGTCGGATAGATACACCACCATCTACTAATTGTACCCACGTGTGAATGTTGAGAAACCCCGTATGTTGGCTCTTCCTTTATCTGAACGAAACACCAAGAAAAAAAAGCACAATGAGCTTTATCCTGGGTTTATCTTGATAAAGCTAATTGGTAATTAATATACTGAGGTTGCATTTGTAGCCAGAGTTTGTGACACTCATATGAAACAAACCTGGGCTGATCCTTTGCATCATAGATAACTTTGTCAAATAAAGCTCTTGGACCTTTCATAGATATTTGAGAAAAAAAATGTTGAGGTGATATGTCTGTATTCTTACTCACTAAGCATACAAATGTACAAGAAGAAGATATTTATGTGGACAGGTAACTTTCTGACATCTTACTCCATGAAAGTGAAAAATGGATAAATTTTCTGTCCTACAGATAATAAATGCTGGACTACTATCATTTCAAAGAGGAAAGCTTTTGTTCTCTCTTCAGATTGTTTTGACAATGCCTTTTTTCTTTTTAAAAGTAAACATGGGCTCTGATTTGGAGTTGGAATAAGGTGTGTACACCTTGAGGCAGTTAGAGAGGAAATGCTAATTCTATCTATTTAGCTTTGGTTTTAATGTGTCTTACTGAGCAAGGACTGGTTTTCCACTTCCTATGGCTGCCTTACTGTATACACAGGACTTTTGTCACTGTATAGGAGGTTTTTTTATGGCCTGTATGGAGTTGTACCAAAATGAGGGTTTGTGTCTAACTGAGGAAAGCTTTTCTTCATGTGCTGCATGTGCATGTATATGTATGTTTTCTTAATTTCATGGACCTTGAGATGGAGACACAGTTTTAAATGTGTACCGTATACGTATGTTTTAAAATGTTACGTTCCAGAAAGCAACTCTAGACAATGCTTAAGGATTTAAAGATAGCATTCACTTAAAAGTTGTAGGTGAAGCTTGATATGTAGTTTTAAATTGGAAGTAAAAAGAAGGTTGCATTTAAATTAATGCAAAGTACATAAGGTAAATGSTACAATTCTGCAAATTCTTAAATAAAATTAGTAGTTTCCACAATTTTATAAATGTACTTAAAATGTCTTTAGGTGGTAAACCACTAAAGAAATAATGGAAGAACACTCACTCATTTGAAAACATTCTTTTAGCTGGAGTAAGACATGATTTTACCTTTTTTTATTAATGACCGATAGACTCATAGAGCAAATCAACTTAAAGGAACCTCTGGACATCCTCTCAAGGCAGGGATACCCTCAGAGTTGTATCACTTCCTTGTCTAAGCAAGATCTGAAAACTTCTAAGAATGGCCATTCAACGATATTTTTGGAGCAACCTGTGCTAGTGCCTAATCACCCTCACTAAAATATTTTTCCCTATCCACAGCTGGGATTTCCCTTGATGTATCTTGTGACCATTGCTTTCTGCCCTTTCACTGTGTACTGAAGTCTTTTCTCTTACTGACTAATATGTAATTTTAAGATGGCCATTGAATTTCCCCTCAGCCTTCTCTACTGAAACAATGTGCTGCTCTCAGTGTCTCCTCAGGTCCCTGGCTGGATCAGTGGCCTTCCACTGCCCTTCCTCCAATGTATCCACCCCTCTCATGAAGTGAGATATTCAGAACTGAAAGGTGCATTCCAGGTGTGGCCTCACAAGCACTGAGCAGATTAATTGCTTCCCTTGGCCCCTTGGCTGGTTCTTGCTAATACAGCCCAATATTATCATAATTCATGGCTGCTGATTTATATTTAATTTCTGCTTTGCAAGCACTCGAGTCCTTTTCTGCAGAATTGCATTGAGTCCCAGTCCAAGTTTCAGGACTTGGCTTTTGGCTTTCTTGAACTTCATGCATTTGATAGCTGTTACTTCCACATTTCCAGCTTACCAAGGGCCCTTTGAAAGGTACACCTGCTCTCCAGAATATCCACCGCTCCTCCGGGTTTGATGTCGTGTAAAATTGCTGAGAGAGTCCTGCAACCTTTTCCTGGTCTTTGAAGATGTTAAGAGGTGTTGGCCACATGCTCTTTCAGATTCCTTTTTCTCCACAGACTTGCTTTGAAAAAAAAAAATCRGAGTGGTTGAATGTCAACTACAGAGAGTTAGCTCACGTAAAAATATCTATGTTTATGTGTCCATATTGTCTGCTTGGAATCAGTAAAATAATATCAAAGACATGCTATTGCATGCGTGGTGTTTGTGTCCGTTCTTTCATATGAAGAGACCATTTGATGATATTGCTAGGAACACTAAATAAATAAATAAATATTTATTTTWAAATAAATTATTTTAAATAAATATTTTTTTAAAAACCCCTCAGTTGGAAAATAAGGGTTTATCTATGCAGGGAATAATTTCCTGGGTTGGGATTGAGGTTTGGAAACTACCTAGAAAGAAGTTCCTTTGAGTTTTCAGATACTCATCACCTCAAACACTCCAGTTATTAAAGCATTATCAGACTTCAGCTGAATTTACAACTTTTTAGGAAAGTCTACAATTTTGAAAATTGTATTTTTTGTTTTAAAAAATTTCTATTTTATGATTTTGAATAAAAATTGCTATGTAAACATATAACTGGATAAACAGTTACAATAACAAGAGGAGTTTATTTTTTTCMTCTGGAGAAGCATTTTTTTTCTTAATTGTACATAGTTTTAAACCTAGGTGCTTGGTAGTAATGGAGCTACATCTGCCTGAAATTTTTAGGATGAGGGAGTAGGAGGGTGGGGACTGCAATAACAACTACTTAGAAAGGTCCCACCTTGTTCCYGGTGAATATCAGTAAAACTTCCACCTGATTTTTCAGGGAAACCTTAAGAAGCAGCTGACACTCCAAGGCTCAGTTTCCTGCCTGAAACATGCCTTTGTTGCTCTGTGTCTCTAGTGTGACTTAGTCATACTCAGCTGTGACACAAAGGTTGTGACTATAAAACAGTGTTAATGTGTGCTGTGAGCTGTGTCCAACCCTTGAGCAGCTGGACACTTGGTCGGGAAGGTGTCCTGCCACAGAAATGACTGATTTGGGTAGAAAATCAAGGAATGGCTGCTAAGATCCCCTACAACTGAGTATTTGCTTCCAYGTTCTGAGCTTGTTGGCAGGGATTGTTGTTTCTGGTGGAAAGCAAAGCAAAAGTTTTACCTCATTGACTGGCTTAGTATGCTTTTTTACATCTTTTTCTAACCAGAATGGTTGATTTCAGTGCACATGAAGTAAAGGCAAGAGAAAAAAAGAGATTTCTCTGGCTAGGCCTGAGGAAATAATCCCACTGAATTCCATCCCGTTGTGTGACTTTGAAAATGTTATGCTGTAAAAAACAAAATAGGCAACTGGAATGTTTACTCAGATTCCTCTCAAACTGAGACACTGCAGCAGGTTTCTAACCAAGTTTGCATTGTATACATTACATTTTCTGCTTTGCACCACTTTTGCCTTAAAAAGATACAGAAATCTCCTTAAAAGGGGTCAAGAAAGTATTCCACCAGGGTTCTTAGTTCTATGTTTGCTCTGCCTGATTGCGGGTGGGGTGTTTGAGGTATAATACAAGAGATTACAGCAGTGCTCTTCTTCCACTAATAAAGACTAAAATACAATTCCAAGATATGTGTGGACCCAGATGAACACTATGCATTGCTATACATAAATCAGATTTAGGATCCATAGCCAAAAAACCCCAATTAAATGGCACTTGGCCAACATACTGTCCAATATGTGCAAACACGCAGAAAAATGAAGGAACTTGTGCAACTTTATGTTCAGCTGTACTGCTTCACAGGTAATTGTATTGCCAACTTAACTAATTTTGAAGAAAGGAATCTTATTAGTTGCAAGTGAAGCTGACACTTAATTGCTGCTTCTGAGTCATTAAACTACACTGTTCTCAGTCACAAGTATATACTAAACRTGATATGTAGTAATGTAATCATTCATAATTGCCTAAAGTTCTTGCATCAAAACATGTAGAATTTCTTTAAAATTTTCRTATGTCTAAGGTTGGTAACAAAATTTTATGCTGTAATAGAAATTACAAAAATATGCCCAAACTGGCTGAAATTATATGTAAAAAACATTATGACGGTATAAGGAGCAAACTTAAATTTTGTAGTTGAGTATTCCCATCTGCAATCCTAATATTCTTTCAATATTTTGTATGATGAAATTAGTTGGATCTGTGAGTATTTAAAAATTCTTTTAACATTCTTTAATTTTTCTAAATTTGAACATTGAAAAAACCATATTTTTAAAACCATTTAATGTTTAGCAAGATAGGGCATGTAAATGACATGTTTTAAGTTATGGTCTTTGAGCTTTGTATTGCCTTTTACTTTGTATGCATGCATMTCTTCCTTCAAACCTTAACTTTATTATTTTCATAATTGATTATATCTCCATTTTCAAAAAATGTCACTGTCTCCAAGAGATAAACATTAAGCTTTATATATTTAATGTTGCAGTGAAATAAATTTTGCTTTAAATCCCACATTGTAGGGAAGGACAGGGATCTCTTTATAAAATAATTTCRTGAGTGCATTATTTTAGAGATTGTTATCTTTGTGGTTACTTCACAGTGTGATGTGACACATTGAACCTAATGATATTTGTAGTATTTTGAGAAAAGAGGACAGCAGAGGAAAGAGCAGCTTGTAGCATACAGAGCTTGTGTTAGTGTTCTGTATTCAGTACATGGGCAAATGTCAAGTACCAAAAAATTAAAAATCTGTTTTTGTTTCAATGTATAATGCGTGTAAAGTAGCGTGCAGTTGTTCTGAGATATATTGTACTTTGCATGAATTTTCAAGGGATGGTTCCCATAGGTCTGTACCATCTCTTCTTGGCTCTGTCATATGAGATACAAACTGCTATTCTTACAAAATTKTGGCGTAATACTTAGAAACAAGCAGCATCTTCGGGAAAACTTCCAGAAAAAATAGTGTAAACATAAAACTGAATAGAGTTTGATGGCTAGATGTCACTAGGTGTTAAAAAATTAACTGACATAAAAAATACTCTGATTTGCAAGTACTTAAGTGCAGGARGCATGGTCCTTCATTCAGGCTGGTAAGAAGTCTGTTGAAATTTATGGAATTCATTGATATTTCTTATTCAAGTGTAGTTTAAATCTCTGTAATTTATGTATAGTTTAAGAGACAGACAAATAGAGCCACATCCATATATTTAAATATGAGAAACATCTATGAGTTCTTCAATGATGTGAAGTCCAAACCTATTTTACAAAAGCCTGTATGTGGCTCCACTTTTGGAAGAAGGCAGTCAACGCGGTGCATATTTGTGTGTGTATTTGCTTTAACATTGTTTAAGGGCTATTTCAATACACTAAAAATGGCTGGTTGAGCATTAAACCAAAATACAATCAGTTTTACACCTAATGAAAACCTTTTAAACCAAAAGTAAATGCTACAGCAGGGATTTAAAATTATGTGCACTTTATCAATTTTGTGAAGTACTCAAGAATCCTTTGTGTATGACATTTGTAGAAACGTTGGTGCACCTTGGCCAGATACATTTACTGGATGAAGGCTGAGGTCTCGTTTTATAGAAGTGTTTCCTTAAGGGCATAATTCTCCTCTTGGAAAACTATATACAATTTCCATTGCATGGTCATTCCATTCCTCCTTAAACATCTATCCACATCTAAAATTTGCTGAGAAAAATAAAACCTCTCCTCTAGTACTACATCATCTGAGCTACATAGATGTTTCTAGCAATACTTGTCAAGAATTTATCGATTTGTTGAGGTTTAATATCAAGGTTTTGAAAGAAAATATAAAATTACTGCTAATGTCTTGTAGTTGTGACATTTAGAGTAAAGGTGATGGTGTGACAGTTCCTTTACATTGAATTTCATGATTTTTCACGAGCAAACTGGTAATTTTAATATAGTAAAATGAAAAGTCATACATTTGGGAATGAAGAACATGAGGCAAACTTTAAAAATTTATTACTGTACTGGAAAATGATGAGTCCGAAACTGCCAGCAAACTAAACATGACTTCAACTCTGTGTAACGGAAATGACCTGCATAGCCCCTGATATCCTGAATTCAGACGGTATTGGTAGTGAATTTAAGCCACAGGAAGCACCACTGCATGGGGGCCTTTCACAAAAACATTTCCTAGAACTTCTTAGAAAACGCCAAATACTCCAGCTGAAATGTGTTAGCAGTTCAGCAAACTCCTCTCCTAACTAGACAAAGGAGAGAAAAGTTAAGGAAAGGCTCACTGATCAAGACAAGGCCAGAGAGAGATGACTCACCACTTACTATCATGGGCAAAATAGATTCAGCTTGGGGAAATTAGTTTAATTCTTTACCAATCAAATCAGAATAGGATAGTGTTAAATAACCCCATATTTCAAAAATGCCCTCTCCACACCCTTCCCTTCTTTCTGGGCTCAACTTAACTCCTAATTTCTTTATCTCTGCACCCTGATCAGGACAGGGGCATAGGAAATGGGGGCTGCAGTCAGTTCATCACACATTGTCTCTGCTCCTCCTTCCTCCTCAGGGGAAGACTCCTCACACTCTTCCCTTATTCCAGTATGGAGTCCCTCCCACTGGTGACAGTCCTCCATGAACCTCTCCAATATGAGTCCTTCCCACAGGCTGCAGTTCTTCACAAACTGCTCCAGTGTGGGTCATTCCCATGGGGTGCAGTCCCTCAGGAACAGACTGATCCAGAGTGGATCCCCCATGGGATCACAAGGCCTACCAGCAAACCTGCTTCATTGTGGGCTCCTCTCTCGACAGGGCCGCAGATCCTGCCAGGACCCTGCTCCAGCATGGGCTTCCCATGGGTTCACAGCCTCCTTCAGGCATCCACCTGCTCCAGCATGGGGTCCTCCACGGGCTGCAGGTGGATCTCTGCTCCACCATGGACCTTCATGGGCTGCAGGGGCGCAGCTGCCTCATGGTCTGCACCACGGGCTGCAGGGGAATCTCTGCTCCTGCACCCGGAGCACCTCCTGCCCCTCCTGCTTCACTGACCTTCAGGGCTGTTTCTCTCACATAGCCTCACTTCTTCCTCCCACYGCAGTTTCCATACCCCATCCCACCTCCCTTAGCTGTGTTATCCCAGAGGCACTGCCACTGTCA
Organism: Parotia lawesii; assembly: GCA_003713295.1. NCBI lineage: Eukaryota > Metazoa > Chordata > Aves > Passeriformes > Paradisaeidae > Parotia > Parotia lawesii. The sequence goes on from RAHM01000091.1 coordinate 1,718,822, forward strand.
CTGGTGCGCTCGGCCTTGGCCAACAGCGAGGCCACCTTGGAGCTGGCTGGCACTGGCGCTGTCACACGGCTTCTGGCACCTTCTCGCTGCAGCCATCCCTGCAGCCCCCCTGCTGCCAAAACCAAGTGACATAAACTCCGTGCAGAGGGCTATTGTTAAGAAGTGCCCCAATAACATCRCATTGCCCTGTATACAGACAGGGAAATACCTGATGCTCTGCGTCTCTGAAACAAGTGGGTGAGTTCACAAGGTCACATACAGTGAAATTAAGCTGTAACAGTTAAGTCTTAATTAAGAGGAAGCCTTTACATTAAGCCACGGGTACAAATAACATTAGAATGCTTAACGAGCAAGTGTAATATATTCATCTTGCTTCAAATCACATCTGGGTATTTCTTGAAAGATTTTATGTATTTAAATCTCAAAATATGGACTAGGTGGTAGCACTGCTGTGAGGAAAAAAATGCACCTTATGTAACAGAGTATGTAGACCTGATGATCACAGTGGCCCCTTCTGGCCTCAGTCTGTTTGTGCTCTTATTTCAGTAATTAACAGTATGAGAGCTATGCAGATAGGAAGAAAAAACCATGACAAAACTCAGCTATTATTCAATCAATTAGTGATCGTCTAAAGATGTATAAAGAATGACTCCCCAAGTGGGCTCCACCCTGGAAAGGTCTTATGATGATTAAAAAATCTGATTGAAAACTAGCATATGCATTGCCATTGGTAGAGGAAGAAGGCAAATGATGCTGTGTGTTCTTCTCATCTTGTTTAATTACTTTCTGCCATAATTACTCTAAATGTAATCACTCTCCTTTACTCCTGCATAGCAATTGATTGTTTCCATGGAAACTACTAGCTGATGTTTGCTGGCCCATTACAAACACCTTCATTTCCCTCCATAAATTGATGTCTTTTTACCAACCTGTTGTGAAACTATTGGAAGTCTTCACAAGCTAGAGCCTCTGACAGTAAAGTTTTCAATTCTATCTTGCTTAAATGAAATATTATAAAAGCTAATACTTTATTGAACAAACATAATCTGCCATGATTTTTCTGATAGAGCAGTCAACATTTTGGGCAGATTTGTACAGGTTGTGTGACAGATAAACCTGACTAATTACGGGTATCCTATGTGAGTTTTAGAAATAATAGTTACAAAATTGCTCCTGTCATGAATTCTGCTCACTTGCAGTAGTTGCACAGCACTCTGATCATGGCATCCTGTCTCTTTGGAAGGGTGGCCCCCTAACCTGCTCTCAGCAGGCAGTCTTTGCTGAGGATGCTGCATGGTCAGGCCAGCACCTCATCCCATTTGTAGCTGCTTCCCAGCCTGCCTACCTGCCATGCGAGGTTTCCAACAGAGCTGTAGGTGGGAAGGCTGATGTGAATGTGGGCTTAGCTGTTTTCAAGACTTCTGCTTTCTCCTTGCTAAAATATATACAGAGCAGTGTTTGCTCTGTGTTGTGTTTTGTTTTGTTTTCTCCTACTCTCAGTGCTACCAGAGAGGAGCAGAGAGACTTGTTTGTCCTTCGTAAGTCAGCCTAACTGGATCTTGAGCAGCAAGAAAACCTCTTCTGTACTTTCAACCCTGAAATCTGTGATAGTGCAATATCAGAGTGGCCACAGGGAACATCCTTTCTTCCTTCTCCTTATCTTCTGTCATGTGCCACCTTAAGTGAAATTCATCTTGTTCTAGTTACACAAATAAGTTACTCCCACRGTTCTATATCTGTAAAGACAAAAAGAATTGCTATATATTTAAAGATATCCTGATAGTCTGGCCTGATGCACTAATTGAAAATTGATATCTAATTATTAACCTCAGAGAAGGAGAAAGAAGGGTAGGAGGAGAGGGAGTAAATGTTGAAGACAGTCGTGTGTGTGAATGGAATTACTTATGGCCCCAACTTTCAATCTCTGCCTAGGCAATACTTAGTAGTTTGTAGACAGTTTGTTGCTGTAAGGAACACAGAATCCTCTGGACTTGAGTAATTTCTTTTTTTTTCATGTATTTATCTCTGCGTGCCTGTAATAAACTTTGCAGGATCATATTTCTCTTAGGTTGCCACTTGTTGCTCTACAGTGTTATCCTGAGATGTGTTTTCAGATTTCCTTGGATTTATATGGATGAAGATTTAAATATTCTTTTTAACTCCTGTGATGATATTGAAACAAAAGGGTTTGTTTAACCTCCAGTTCTGCAGACATCTGGCCACAAGGCACAATTCATGTATAAATCACTACTAAATATCCAGAGAAATAACTTAGTGGCAATTGAAATTATTCTTGGGGCAAAATGAGACACAGCAAGGATGTTCAAATATGAACCTAATTTTCACTGCAGTATTACAGCTGATAATAATGTGTGAAATCTGATTGGAAAGAATACTTATACTAGGTATCCATGCTGGAAAAATTCTTCATGTAAAAGTAATGCAGAACTGCACCGTGAATATGGCTTAAAATATTGTTCATAAAAACGCTCACGATCATTTTGCTATGGATGAAATAATTAGGTGGATATTTAGAATATTTTTAATCACAGACAACTCATTTAAACGGGGRGCAGGAGTTGGTGTTTTCCTAATTTTGCCACATCCAGAAGCTTTCTGTAATGTCAATTGAACTAGAATTTTGTATTTAATTCTTTTTTCAGTAGATTTAATTAATTTATAAGGGCAAGAGTTTCTTCATCTTTATATAAGATAGCACTGTTATTGATGGATTAGTCAAGTGCAAATGGAAATAAACGATCTTTCCTACTTCTAGAACTCTGTATCTTAGAGTATTTCCCACTCCTAAATATACTAGTTAGTGACTTTTCCTACTTTTCGTTGGTGAATACTGATTTTCTTGTAATTTGAAATCGCTTCCATCAGTGTAAAAGAACTTGGTAATGAAATAGCTGCTTCACAGCTGATAAAAAAAGGAAATTATTATGGGAGGAGCTATGTGGTGCACATTATTTTGTTTATAAAATTTGACTTAGACCTTGTAATTGGAATCCTTTTCTTATGTATGCATGTTATTTGCTGTATTTCATTCTGTCTAACTAAAATGATGCAAACAGTTCATATTATTTGCTTGGTGACTCAAATTTCTAAAAAATTGTGTGTACTAGTCATGGCACTGAATGCCTGTTCATGTCCTGCATTTCTTATCTATAAAAACCCCTCAGTGTTACTGAAAAATACACTGCTTTTAAATTACTTTTATCCTTTTAACAATTACTGCTTGAGAGAGAAAGAAGAGGGAGAATATTTCTGAGACTGTATTTCTAAAGCCAAGAACTGTGTTACACACTGTTTTAAGAGGCAAAAGGGTAAATTAGCAAAGTGCAGCTAAGGGTGAAACTGATGTATTGCTGCTCCATATTTATGTAGATGACTAAGTTGAGTACATCCCTTGTACATCCATTAGAAGAAACAATGGAAACTGTTCCTGTTGCCCAAATTCCATTCTGTTGTCATTCTCCTTGTACTGTAAATCTTTATGTACTCCACCTGAGCAGAATCAAAGTGACTGCTAAATTAATCAGCTGGACTTTACTGAAGGAAGGCAAAAGATAAAACCAGGAATATGTAACTGTAAAATATCTTGAACAAAATAAGTGGGATAGTGGGGATGCCAGCTGTCACTGGGCATTTTGACAGTTCTCCAGCATGCAATTTTTGGGGATGGATCACTACATGATTTAGCAGGTCAGTAAGTTTTCCCACCAGCCATAGTTCTGTTATGATCTGTAATTTATTTTGCTTTTATTTTTTTAATCTGATTTAACTTCCCAGGAAGTTAGGGAGTCTTTCTAATTATTTTGGTGGAAATCACATCTGGCTTTCTCCCGCTACAAAATAGTGTTCAAATTTCTGCAGTCTGTTTCTGCAGTCTTTCACCATGCTACAGAAAAGTGTTTTCGTGAAGACAAAAAATGACGTATTCTCTAAGGAAGAAGAAAATCTCCTGATTAGCCTTTAATGTCATGAAATCTGGCCTTTATGTCAGGAAAGCTGCAATGTCTGTCAGGGTGAGACTTGACCTCATTTGCTGTTTCTTAAACAATACAAAAACAAGACCTCAAGTTCATCCCTGGAAACTGTCYGGAAACCCCTACCGCTGCAAAAAGAAAAAGGAAAGTCTCATTTTTTAAATGTGCAACAATTCAGAAATATCTAGATGATGCATAAACATTCCATCTCATTGTTCAGTATACACTGCATATAGAATAGTTATGGCTAAAAAAACAGATAAAATGATTCCTCAAAAAACCCCACCCTTGGATGTTAGCATAAGCAATTCAGTTAAGGAATTATTAAAAAGCTTCTTAGAGTGGCAGCCAACAATCTTCATCAGACTTTTTGGTCTAGTTGCAGAAAGGAGGACCTATGCTCTCGTCTCCCTGTTTTCTGTATTTTATTTTAGTATTGCTTCAGGTTTTACTTCGTATTTTCTGCTTACTTTGCTTTCCCTGTATGAATCAAAATTTATTTAAAAAATCAAAATCACAGTTCTACAGAACTAGTCATTTACAGGCCCGATATAATTCTTTTGTGTTAGAAGTATACTTTTACATGTAGCATTAATAGCAATTGCCACAATTTCTTGCACCTGCCCCTGACTTCTGTTAAAGTGGTTGTGAGCTGTGTAAGCAAGAGAAACCATCAGTTGATCCAGATTTAAGTGACCAGCCTACGTCAAATAAAGTTTCCACAGAGACATCAAACAGATGTTGCCAGAACATCTCATTGTGCGAGCGTTATCATCTCATTAGGAGCCCTGAGATATTCTGTTCCATTAAACCAGGCAGGCTGGACTAGGTGTCTGAAACATTATGTAGCTCTGTGTGTCTGTTTACTGTGCTTGGTCATGCCTAATCCTCACTGCTTCTAATGAGGTTTTTCATGAAGTTGATTGGATTACGAGGTTTTGCCTCTAAGAGCTCTGTGACTGCAGTTGCAAGTCTGCTTTGGCTAAATCACTAAAAGCAGGTTCCTGCTGCATTCTGAAAGCTTATTTTGGTATAGCTTTCTTCAGAGGTTTTTCTTTAGTTATTGTTTTCTATTTTAACTGCTTATTGTTTGTCAAAATCTGCTTTTATTGATGTTAAAGAGAGTATTGTTTCCAGTGGTGGGTGTTCCATGCCTGGAAACAATCAAGGTTGGGCTGGGCGGGTCTTTACTGCAACCTGATCGAGTTGAAGATGTTCATTGGAGGGATGTCCAACTAGATGACCTCTAAAGCTCCCTTCCAACACAAACCATTCTGGATTGCTTTCAGTAGGATTAATAACAGCCAGAAAATGGAGGTGTAAGTAATGCAAGGGACCAGCAGCAGTGGACCAGGACCTGCATGGCCTTGGATATGATGTGTTCCCGACATCATCCGACACTTGTAACTGAGACACAGGGCTGTTGTCCTATAAGGGACTCCTGAGGAGTGTCTCGCCTTCTTCCCAGGCTCCTGGAGACAGAGCTCTGACAATACAGACTGTCATTGGGGCCCTACACAATCTCATGTGCCTGGTGCTGGAATGGTGTCTTCTGATGCAGCAGCTTTGGGGGAATTTTCTGAGTGACTGATGACAATTACCTGATGCAGGCCAGTTCTTCATCACTCCCATTATTTTTGACATACCTTGAAAATTTTTGCCTTGATTTTTTTTTTCTGTACAAATATAGCTCATAGCACATCCTAAACAAAGTGCCTAATACATTTTGTTAATTTTGTTGGAGTGGTGCACCTGAAATCCAAAAGAAGGTTTCCACAGTCCTCAGTGCTGTCCTTTCAGAGGAAAACAACATGTTCTCCCATACCCTTCTTAAATCAGGGCCATCAAATCCAAGAATGCTGGGTAAGAAATTATGGAAAGGATTAGCAGTACAACTGTTATTTCATACATCAGCAAGTCATTTGGTATTTTCAACAAATGCAAAATTATTTATTGGCTTGCTAGGCTAGCTGCTAACACTTATGAGCTTAGCAACTAAGTTACAGAGTCAGATGAATAAAAATATGTTTTGGAGGGAAATATTTTGGGGACTTGTAAAAAGAAAACACAAAATGAAATCAGGATTGATTAGGTTAGGTTACAAGAAGAATGCTTGAAGAATACAGTATCTCTGTGGTGAAAATACAGCTCAGTGTGGAAAAGATATCCATGGCTTTCTAACAATTCTGTGGGCCAAAAATTTATTTTATGATAATTTCTGTCAAACTCTCAACAGTTAAATTAAATAGACCCGTTCCTCCTTAAATCTAATTGACTCATATCTTTTGCTTTCCCGAATATTGTGTGTTTAATCTTAATTCACTCTTCCTATCCTCTGCCAAATGCAGAGGTACAAAGGCTCTTTGACCTGAATTGTAGTGGCTCTAAAATCAGAGAAGAAAATTAAAATGATAGCCTGGTAATCATGGAAAATAAATATTAGAGCAGTACCAGATAATACTGGGGTCAGATGTATCTCAAAATGTCATTTTTTGCACTTTTTCCTTTTCGTAAGACCTCTGCTGAAGCTATTGTCTGGGTCACCTGCGAAGGCACCTTATTCCTCCCATGAATGAAAGTGCTGCTCCTCCAAGGTCCTCGGGTTAGTAGCAACATCACAGCAGTGTGGGAGACCCCAGGGAAACCTGATTGTGTCACCTGCCAGGCACAGACCACTCCCGTGTGCCTGGGGTGGGCAACTGCGGCAGCTTTGGCCATCAGCCATGGCCGGGCAGGGCTGTAGGGACGGGGCCAAGCCGAGCCTGGCTGATCCTGGCTCAGGGTCCATGGCCAGGCAGGGTCAGGCTGTGGGGAACTGGAGACTGGCCCCGGTGCAGCATCCCTGGGGCAGGGGCCGACAGCCCTGGGGGCTGAGATGGGGGCCTGGGCCATGGCAGGTGAGGGCACACCCCGAGCTTGGGCAGGGACAGGCAGCACGATGGATGCTCTTGGGACCCTGAGGTAAATCAGCATTTTTGTTTACAAACTCATCAACACTTTAACCAGAAGATGGAGCCTGAAATTAACTTGTGCTAATGATACAGAGCTGACGGGAAAACTTTGGAGGAATGCCATATAAACCCCGTGCAGTGGTGCCAGAGCTGGTAAGTCCAGTGTATTCAGACCGATATTAATATGCATTCATTCCATGTAAAATCTCCAAATATTCATTGTTTACTAGGAGCTGAGAAATAATTTTTAAGGATTTGAATACATAAGACAAAAATATTTCACAGCTGTGGCATGTAATAGACAGATAAAATACGCTGTATTGTACAGAGTAGTATTTTCCATATAGTACACAAATATAGGGATAGTGTAAAATTATGCTTGTTTTTGCACAATGTACCGACTGTATAATTATCCACTAGATCAGCCTAAGGGCATGGTTCTGAACAAAGTATTTGCCTAATGATCTTTGCCAGGTTTTTGGGTTTTTTCTTAGCAGGAGCATAGGAAGCAATAAAAGTTAAATAAGGTTAGTATGAGAACATTATGGATCATTCATATTTTATGAATCTGGGTGACAAATAATAAGATTATTAATAGAGCTAGAGCTCTAAACAGCCAACAGATTGGTAAGCATCTACTTTTTCYACTCTGGTGCAGATAATAATAAGAATTTGGGTTTCATAGTGTGTTATATTTATCTGCAAACATGACCTACACATCATATGAAAACACATATACAAATGTGCTTTTATAACAGCAGTGATTTGAATGCTATTATTCTACATATTTGTATTTTATCTTGGGAATTTTGGTTGCAATTGGAATGAGCTGTTTGGATTGTTCCATGTTACTGTAAGCAAAATAATATATAAATGAGGCCAGCTGATGAGATAGCTGTGGGTTCCAATGACCAAATCTGTTGCTAGGCTCATAGTTCCAAAACCAGAAAGTCCACAGCCTCATAGAATAAAGCACCGATAACGATATAAACTCATTTTTTGGCTCTGCTTCACAAAAAACTGACTGTTAACTTGTTGCCAGAAAGCTTTGTGCTGGATAACACTCTGCAAACTATGTAAAAGACACATAAAAATACAGGCTGACACAAACTTCATATTGTGTACAGATTTGCAGTRGTATATACACATCTAACAGGGATCAAACTGTGTTGCTGAGTGATTGAGTGGTGCCCAGAGGTGAATGAGAACAGTCACGCATCCAGGGAGTGCCTTAATAGAAAGCAAAAACCAGAAATATTGCCTCTTCAAAACAGAAAAGCTCACAGCAACAAAATTCTTTGCAAATTTTACTGGTGGCAATGGTAACTTAAGACAGCATGATCTTTTGAAGAAAACAAAGTAAAACAGTGGCTAAAGCTCTTATGCTTTGCACACTAAAACTATTGAAACTTTGCTGTTGTAGTTGATGGACACAGCAATTCACAAAAAAAAATCTAAATTATGTGAGAGTTAAATCTTCCATTAATTGCATAATTAATGCCTAATTATTCCCTAAGCTTGCATGGTATTATATATCTGCTTAATGTTAATCCCAGTCCTAGTGACTTCAAATGCTATGTGGGCAATCTATGAAGGGACAAAATGGTGCATCCTCAATTAAATAGGTGGCTTGCATGCCGTGCTTTTTTTGCGTTGCCTCTTTATGTGTTCCTCTTTACGTTGTTTACGTGTTGCCTCTTTACGTGTTCTCTCCAGGATTACAGATACTACCTTGCAAAACAACAGTTAAAATGTAGGAAAAGAAAAAAAGCACTACTACAGATCTCATTTTAAAAATAAATAATAGTATATTCTAGCTAGATGTGTCAGGTTTTTAAATCTGCTTACTGAAAAATATGAGAATGTGGTACATTCCCAAGCTGTTGATATTGAAATTTTGTTATTTTAAACCATTTTTGTTTTGACAGAACTCCTTGTTTTCCTCTTTCCTTGCCAGGATGCTATTACAACCAAACATTTTTTGTTATTCTATTGTGTGAGAATGACAGGTTCTTGAAAGGAAATGAGAAGCTTTGTTTACTACTAAACTGTTAATATCGATCTACAGTTATTAATAGGAAGAAGGAAGGTACCAGCATTTTAATAATGGCTAAAATCATGCATTTGTTGTTAGATACAGCACTGTTAGATAATATAGTTTTGATTGAATATTTGTTATTGTGTGCACTTAAAAAATCTAATGCTAGTTATAGTTGGATACATTTTGAGCTCAGAGGAGAACTATCATTTTCTTTTGACAGATCTTCCTAATTACACCAGTCATAAAATTTCATCCGCCTCAGCTACAGGTTTCTCAAGGAAAGGGCAGGAACTTGCTACAGACACATACACATTTCATTTTCATATTTTCTGCCCAGGTTCTCTCTCAGTCAAAATTATAATGGGAGTGTCATGGCCACCTTAAACCAACATATCCTTAATCAGATTCTCTGTGAGCTTTAGGATGTAGCTACCTGAATGCAACTTGTGCCAGTAGAACATGGGCCAATAGAGACAGAGGGTGAGCACTTGCAGGCAGGAGATAGACTGGGTTTTTTTGACAGCTGTGCCTGCTTTATGTCCTTGTAAAGCAGTTGTGAAATTACAGCTTGTCATTAGATTTCAGAGATATCTTAGAAATGTCCACTAGCAAAGGCAATGATTAACATTAAATCTCCCTAACTCATGATTATTTTTTTCTGATGTTCCTTGTCTGCACTAGATAGAAAATATATTTATCCTTTATTTAACCCAAGAGACTGCTTTGCTTATATCCTCAGATCTTAAAATTCTAAATGAAAATTGCTCATCTCATTCCCATTCCGATCCAGCAGCAAGCTCTGTGCCATCTCACTGTGCTCTCCTCTATGCCACAAAAAGAGCAATTTCCATCCATTTCCATTCCCTTTCCCTACTGACATTTCATGTATTCGGATCAGGTGTTCCTTAGCCTTCAGCAAGAACATTTCCAGCTTTTTTTTGCATTTGTATAGCTCTGCAAAAGGATGTAAGGGTCTAATGAAACTTTTCTTCTTACCTGGGGGCAAGCCGTCAGTAGCAATGAGCCCARTGCAGAGTTTGGTTTGTCGAGTTCCTCTGACAGACTAAATAGTCACACCTTGCTCCAAGATCAGATGAGAAGAAAGAAYTGGCATCAAGTGTACTGCAAATCCAATAAATAGTGTGCTGCTTTTGTGGATAGTTGAAGCTAATCACAGCTGACGGAAAATGCTTCATGCAGATATGTTTTCTGATGGGCATGTATTTTTCCATTATTTGATATTCTGTTGGAAAAGGCCTTAATTCATCTCCCCTTTCTGCCTGCTTTTTATTTCACCTTAGAAAAACAAAGTAGCCTAGCTATTGAGTTATTTGACTAGTGGAAGTGACAAAACTGGAAGTGACAAACCTGTGATACAGAATATTTTTAATATTATCTTCAAAGGGGCAAGTCTGAAACATGAAAAACACACTGAAAATGTGGGCAGGTGTAAAGATGGATTACACTTAGGGGCTGGAGTTGTTGCAGAGACTTGCCAGGGATAGCTGGTTGGCACCTGGTGAGAATGCATTTTGCTGTCTGCCATGTCTTGTCTTAGAGTGCACCATGAGTGTTTAAACACCTTTCCACTTACCACAGAAAATTCTCTAAAATAATTTTATGTTATTCCCAAATCCTGCTCAGGTCCTGTCACAATCCAGATTATAAAACCAAACAAAAATGTCGGTACAATTCGTGTACTGAGCAGTCTCCTAACTTTAGACACCTTCTAGAGCATATTACAAAAACCTGTCACTCAAATACAATGACTTTACTTGCCCATGTTTCCAAAGACACACCCCTGGGCCATTTCACCACTCCGCCCCTTGCCAGTCAGTCTTAATTTTGAGCAATATACGTACAATGAAATACAGAAAACATATGCATTTACACTGGAATTTTACTGGTTTTAGAGCATATTGAAAGTTAAAACAGAAATGATGATTTATTAAGTTTTGAGTGGTTTGCAGTTAAGTTAAAATAAGCTAAATTTCCTGGTRATTTTAAAGGCATTTCTTCATGATAGATGATTAACACTAAGATTTTGAAGAAAGTCAAACTTCTGAACTAGAGTCTGTCTCTGTTTAGAGTGCTGAAAGAAAATTGTAATAAAATTTTACAGTGTTTTTGARTAGCATCTAGGACTAGATTTAAGAATCCTAAACTTATATTAATTGCATCTAATGAAATCAATTTTTTTAGGTTAAAATACATACTACTGATAGTTTATATTTTTCTTGTGTGAGTTATATATTAGGTAGTTTTATATTACTAATGAAGAATTTGAAATTATTAATATGAACTTAATTGGACTTCTGATTTCCATAAACATTCAGAATTTATAAATATTTAAGAATGGTATCAAATCTGTAAAAAAAGTATTTTAATATTTCACTCGTTTAAATTTGTATTATGAATTCATGCCTTTATATAATTAATTAATATTTTAGTAGAAGTTTCGCATGATCCTTAGGTAGCTCAAAGCATAATTTTATAAATCCCTATGATATTAAGCAAGGTGCAAGGTCTTGCCCCTGTTCAAGGCTACGTTGGATGGGGCTTCAAGAAACCTGGGCCTAGTGGGAGGTGTCTCTGCTTATGGCAGGAGGGTTGGACTAGATGATATTTAGATGTCCTTTCCAACCTGAGCCTTTCTCTGGATCTGTATAATTCAAAATTGTAGGGTTTTTTAGGGAGTTTCATATAGAAATATAAGATTGCAAAAGAATATTTATTTTAGGGTTTTTTTCTGTTTGAGGATTTAAATAACCATCTGAATTTATCTGCCTCTTCATGCATATTTTGTGTACTTTGTTGGTTTCCATTCCCTGCTGCCAGAAGCTAAGATATTATCATACCACTGCTGGATTCTGAGGTTGCCGGGGTTTTCTGATTTTCAGAGAGGAAAAGGACTAATATCATCACACTGTTATAGGCAGCTCGAGTCTGCCTACTTTTACTAGAAAAGGAGACATGCAGTGCCTTTTCACCTGCTTCTAGACTGCAGGCTTTTAGCTTGAAATCTTTTTCCACAGTGCAGATGTTTCAGTCAGGCAGGCACTCAGGCACTCAGGCACTCACTCAGGGTCTCTGTCCCTCTTTTGCCTTCCCCGGGTCACTCTCACACTCTTTCTGTTTGCAGAATCTGAAAGGGGTTTTTTTCTCATCCACTGGAATATTTACATCTGAAAGATTTTCTTGTGACTGACACTGTGTTTGGCTAGTTGGATTTTTTAAAATCTCATCTTTAACCTGATTATATTACGCTACAAACATCTTGGAGCGTATTAGAGATGTACTAAATAAAAAGACATGTACATTCTTGATGTATTTTATACGTATACTTTTTTAATCCATGTGTCTCTTTATTTCAGCACACTGAAGGCATGTGAAAGATTATTAAGCCTTCAGGGATGGCTGAAGTGCCATAGTAATTGCAGAAGTGGTGCAAGAAGCAAAGGGATACTCAAAGCAGTTAACAAAAATTCATGGCAAATATCTTGTAATGATCAGGTTCTGCCTTTATCGGGGTTTCAGAAACAACTGGGGATAAATAAATTACATAAATGTATTCAGGAGCACAAATCTTCTAGAGCAGATGTCAAAGAAATTGTAAACTGCAGCATCTTTAAAATTAACAACTAGTACAAAGAAGCATGTGTCAGGTGCTTGGAGGACCAGTTGATTGCTTTTCAGGTATAGGTCGGGAGGGAGCAAAGTGGATCTTTAAATGTCATTTGGGGAAGGGCAGAATGGGAAGAAAAAACTAAGAAAAGACACCCATGAAGCAGAAAAGTCTTTACTGTATTTTGAGATCTTGACAGATGTGCTTATGATTAAGCTTGGCTGTGAAAAATATAGATGTCATTGCTGAGACAAAAAAATGCCAGTAACTCACATGTAACTGCAACTCATATAAGCCACGAGGATAACAGAATCTTGCCAAGTTCCACTGGTAATTATATGTGTACAGGCAGCAGTTTTAACTTGCTCCTGCAGAATGGAATAAAAATATAAATCTGAAGTTTAATCCTGTAAATTTACTGTTACCAAATGCCTGCTCATAGCATATTTATTAGAATTTAGGTCTGTGTTTGAACAGTTTGTTGCATAGTGACAGAACAGTCTACAATATAAATTGCAAAGCTCTGGAATAACATCAAAATGAGTTTCAAATTAGATAGTTCTACAAAACAGAGGCAGCATAAACATCTGGACTGTTTGTATGGCTTGGACAAGGCAGAGGAATTTACTATCCTATGTAGGCATGAAATATAAAGCTGGGAATTTAAATTATTTGTTTTATTACGGATATGAACCACTGATTTTTGTTGTTAATTCTGACCACTGGATGTTTCCATTAACTCAGTAAGGCTAAACGAAGTACTGAAGACCTCGTAAACATTGTTTGTAAGCTCAGTGTTTCCTGAAAGGGGAAAAAATATTTCTGTAGTAGTATGTATTGCCTATTACTGTGAACATACAAATAGATCTAGAGCTCCTGAATAGCAATAAATGGGTGGTATTGTGCAGACATAAATTGGAGCCTGTCAGTCTCCTGTCTTCCTATAAAATAGTTATATAAGATGCRTTTGAAGAAGATGTTGTCCACAGAGATAAATGTTGCCTTTATGATAGCAGAGGGGGTGGAAAAGGTATTGAGTTTATCAACTTGTCTGACATCCATGATAATGAAAACCTAGAAAATACAAGAAGGAAGAAAAATATATGCTGTCAGTTCTTTCATACTTTACGGCTAAGGCGAAAACCAACCTTTTACAAATGCAACTAGTTGAATTTTCATTATTTATTAAATAAAGAAAAATATCTAGGCAATGATAAGTTTTATATGTGAAGAATCTGAGACTTTAAAAGCAAACATTTAGTTGAATTCCTGATTGCATAATTTTTTCCCTTAAGTGTGCTGTGAAAAGCAGCTGAATTAGTAGCAACTGTGGGAGCTGGAGAGAAGCTTACCAAATTATCCAAACCCTAGCTGACCACCCATAAGCTTTTTAGTTAGCCACAGCAACTGTCAAACTGTTTAAAGATTAGTTTAAAGATTTCCTTAGTAGGATCTTGATCAGTACAGATGTACTTGGTTTGGAGAAGTGTTTGCTCCTGTGGGCTGGCCTAACAAACAAATGTGCCAGCAGCACCAGCAGCTAAGGGGGGGATGGAAGTCTGACTGTCATTTGTGAGACCAAAGGCAGCTTTAGCCTGGTATCCCATTTTCAGCAGTGCTCGGAAGTGAAGGCTCAATAAATAATGAAACCATTAGGAGAGGTTATATGGTAATTCCTTCCGAAAGCCTTGCATCTTTGTCCTATTTTCAGTTCAGGGACTCAAGAGTTGGGTGGGATTTCCAAACACTTTGTAATGCACAATGACTTTTACTCCACTGTATTTGTTGGATTGCAAAGGCTACTGAATCTTCAGTTCAGTCTTTGGCCTTCTGGAGATCCCCAAATTGCAGATTACCAGAAACAGGGACAATAAAACAGAGATGCATTGCTATCTTATTTTCCAAATCAGTAGGGCAAGTGCAAAGCTCAATGTGCTGTAGCAGTGCAGACTTGGTCAAGTTCAAGAGGTTCTCAGAAGCAGCAGGGGTGGTCCTGTGTCACAGAGCTGTGTACTGCAGGCTTTCTTCGTCTTGAAATAATACAGTGCATGACTGGAGATGACAAATAAAGCAGAAAGCCCTTAGTTTAGTTCACACCAAAGAAGCAATCCCAGAAGCTGCTGTCGGTGAGTGCTGAGGACCGCCGACAAGAAGAAGCTGCTCTGCTCCTGTTTCAGAGGTCTGTGAAGCATTTGTGAATGTACTGTACTGTGACAAAGGAAAAGGCAGTGACATTTGAGGAAAAGGTTGTTTATGGTTCATAGCATGTTCCCCTGTGTCACTGCCTTTTCTATATACTCCTGAATCATAAAAAAGTTACTGTTACTTAAACCCCCCGTGTGTCAGCTTGCTGATCTTTCTGGCCTCAAAATTCCATCCAAGCCCACCTCTTTCCCTGAGTCATTTGCCCCGCTTCTTCTGCCTGCTGCTCTGTTCCAAAAACAAAACTCTCTTTTCTGTATTTTTCAGCCCACTCCACTTCACCATTACTGAAATTACAGGGACAGTTTAACAGTTTTCTACTAAAAGACTGGTTCAAGTGCAGTTCCAGCTGAAGTAAAAAAAAAAAAAAAAGTACATTTATTAATACTGCCGTTTCCATGGCACTGAAGAATTCAGACATTTTCTCTCACGTTTTGACAAGCTGTCTTTGTACTGAGAGACCATAGAGATCACAAATGGGTTTTATGCTGAATCCTTTTGTGATATCAGCTGCGTTTTAATCAGGAAATGGCAAATACATGGATGGTAGGGTTGCCAGACATAAGGGTCTAGTAGTCTGTCACTCTTCTTCATACCACAGAAGTGGTCTCAGGGAGATTTTGACTGTATGAGTGATAGGAAGATGCAAAGCAGAAGACAGGCAGGTAATTACTCTGAGTTTTTTTCACCATTGAACAAGCTGCCTATCTTTGTGATCTGGAAGCGAGCACTTGGTCAAGAATGATGATAGGAGTGCTGCAAAGTAATCGTGTATGCCATTCTTTAGAAAGTCTCTCCCTTAAGCTTTGCTGAGTACAAAGGTGCCCGTGCCAGATGGACCAAGACAGATCTATTGGATACGAATTATTTTACATCTTCTGTCAAGGTACAGCTACTGTGTGTTTTGCAAAGGCTGCATAGCTTTTGGGGCTAGCACCACCCTCTCTCTCCTCCACCTTACTTACTGTCTATCTGCACTGTTTATCCAAAATATTCCATTAACTGCTGAAAAGTGAAGCTTTTGATAGGAGAAAAATGCTAGATTGAATTATTTTTAATATTTTGTTTCATTTAGTTATTAAATGCTACAGAATATACATTCAGTAGTGAATCTATTTCACAGAGTTAGGTAGTATATGATTAGTACAATTAAAACTTTTTCAGACTCTGAGGCAGATAATTTAGTAATTTAATAATTTATGTATTACTACAGTCAGGGAGTTTTATTTGAGTCTTGTACATGGCAAAGCAATGGAAGTTAGTTATTTTGAAAACCTGGTGGCCTAACTAGATTGCCTCGGAGAGTGATCATGCTGATATTGGAAATAGGAATAAAAGAAGAAACCCTTGTGGAAGGTGTTAAATCCATCAGCTGTCTGTCAAATTTTGTATACATCATCACCCCTCTAGGGCAGTCACGAGACAACCAGATAGCAGCTGTCTGAAGACAAAAGTGTGGTTTTTCAAGTGACTGTGAGGCAGCCTCCCTTTTCCCTACCCCTTTGTACTGCTGGCTTCAAGAGGAGTCTGGATAGGATCCTCGTGTCTGACCAACACAGAAGCACTCAATCAGCGCTGAAAACAGGGAGATCTGTAGTACTGCATATAGTGGAGTTTAAGGCAAAACCAAAAGTATTCCAAACCAGTCATATATTCTCCACACCGCAGATTGTCAGGCACTCATCAATCTCTTATCTTCTGCCTTTGGGAAGAGTCTCACTGTTTGTCTCAGTAATTTGTCTGCCTGTCTCTTTGGGAAATTTCACTGTGGAGAGAGTCAGATTTATCAGCATTTGGTGTTCACCCAGAAACAGAAGCATTTTTCAGGATGTATTTAAAAGCAGTATTTCAAAGGACGGACAGCCACAGTTTTATTCCTTCTTCTTTTTGTAATCAGATTTTGAAAAGGAAAACACAGCTATTAATTTAATGGAATGCTTGCTTTTATGAAACTGATCTTTGCCACAGCAAATGACCAAAGGATACTATTACCTTGGGTATTTATGGATGTATTTCCTCAGCTGGAAATATATTTCCTTATAAATTAGACAATAAGGTATTTTATCAGAGAAAGAGACTTCTTGTCTGTTTCAATATTGCTGCTCATACTGGCATGGCATTTTATTTCTTAGGGTGATTACATAAAGCCTGAAAAAGAAAGAAAGTACTGCTTTACTTCACCAAGGATGTTACTGCTTAATTAGCACTTGTTTGATTTTTCATGTGTGTGTTGTCATTGATCTTTAATAGCAGGTTACAAAATTAAAATAGTGGAAATTTGTAGACACTTCTGTTTGGCATCTCCATAACCTGAGGATTATTTGAAGCTTCAAAGTCTCTTCAGTGAATTTCAGAACTGCTCTTGCAGTTCCCTTCCCTTCCCTTCCCTTCCCTTCCCTTCCCTTCCCTTCCCTTCCCTTCCCTTCCCTTCCCTTCCCTTCCCTTCCCTTCCCTTCCCTTCCCNCTTCCCTTCCCTTCCCTTCCCTTCCCTTCCCTTCCCTTCCCTTCCCTTCCCTTCCCTTCCCTTCCCTTCCCTTCCCTTCCCTTCCCTTCCCTTATTTTGTTTTAATAAGACATGAATCTATATTCAAAACTAAGTGAATGAAGCAATTCAAACTCTTTTTCTGCTCAGAGTAGGTATAAGGCAGATTATAGGTTTTTTTCCATTGGCTTTCACTTCAGAAACTAACCTTCATTCTCTATAAGAATGGATTTCACTGTGTACAAACTTATGTGATTTTTTGAGGGGGATATGAATATACAGGTTAATAATGAACAGATATATCTGATTCCTTCTAGCTCTAGGTGTAAATTACAGTAAAGCTTACTCCTTTCCAAGGCAGCTTACCCCTTTTCAAGAGGCAGAATACTCTTTTGCAGTTCGTTTTTGCATTTGAATGTTATAGGGCCTTGTCCAATGTTTAGACCTGCACATGTATTCTTCTCTTTAGATAAGAACAAGGCAGTACTCAATGATAAAATAATAATGATAATAAAAAAAACAACAACAGCAGCAGCAGATCAGTGGAGAGAAGCTATGAGGCTGCTATCAAAGAGCTCACAGCAATGAGTTATATGTGTTGTTTCCTGGTGTTGTTCCTGAGACATCACATTTCTACCACAGCAGAAGTACTGGGATTTTCTTATATTGGCACAATTAATTTCTGGTTCCCATATGTTGGTATAAAAAGCTCTTTTTTCTGGCATGGTACCACAATTTCTTCTGAAATAGCTGGTGATGGATTCTTTCAGTGACTTTTTACAGAGACAAACTGAAAGTGTTAAAGGAAGAAAGGAAACAAGGATAGAAGAAGAAAAAGAGTGGGGAAGAAGAAGCTGCTATAATTAGTTCCAAAAGGAAGAATTTCTTGCATTTCCAGCTTAGCATGCTCATCAACACCGCTGGAGAATGTGCAGTACGTGTTAAACAGCTCCTTTCTGCTCTGTAAACATAGGCATGATTCCCTGCAGTGTGCAAGGACAACAATTCCACTATCAATAATCTACAGAACCTCTTCTACCAGCCACCTCTGTTTGATAAAAAATTCCATTTGTCTAACACTTCTGACTTTCTAGGAGCTTCTGCATCTTTTTTATCAATTTCTTTTTTTGAAATTGATCAAGACCAAAGACCATTCTCAGTCACAAACATCTAAATATTTTTTAGGCTTTGTTCAGTTACTTTCTTCCTAACCCTTCCTAGAAATACTGTCTACATAAACTTCATAATTTGTATTTTTACATCTATATAATATCTGTAGGTATTTATATACTTGATTTATATTGATACAGTAATGTCTAAACGATATGACTGAATGTTGGAATATACTTTCTGGTAACAACAGAAACTACAAGTTTGGGATTCATATCCTTTCCTTTCCTACCTATTTCAACATTTACTATAAAAAGTCCTTTCTTGCTCCAGCAGTAATGTAAAAAAGCCTCATGGATCAAAGGCAGATGTAGCTATGCAGAAAGAATGTCAACCCCTTTTCTTCTAGTCATACAAGTAGATGGTACAAGCCAGTGTGAAGACAGACAGAGTATACTGCACCCTAAGACTGCTGAAAATGGTATCCTTGGGAAGCTTGTGGAGCTTGAGATAGTGAATGAAACTACATTTTGAAATGTAATAAAAATTACTGCAGGTATAGGAGTGCAGCACTGCAAACCAGAAAGTGGAAACTTCAAATCGGGAACTCAGAGACATGGTTTGCTCTTTCTCGACTTTTAGAGAACCATCTCCCTCTCTAGTGAATACTACTGTGCTTTGGCAGATACGTAACTTTTGCTGTGGGAGCACCAGATGATCCCAAAAAATGAAACCATGTTGTAACAGGCACAAAACTCTCTGAAGAGGAGACCCGCTCTGCCAAGGACTGAGTACTCTACATATATTTAACTTGCAAGCAGAACTTGTTTCAGAGAACTGAGATGCACTCAGGCTTTCCCAGAAGACTAATTTCTTCATGGTTTATTTAGCAACAAGAAGGGCTTATGTCCATCACTCCTTCTTAAAAGGCATGGTAACACTGAAATGTTTGCCCTTGCCTCTTTCTACACGAAAGTTTATTTCTTTGACAAAAAAAAAATACAAAATTGAGACAGGTGGCATTGCTGAAGATGAATAACTGTGGCTCTCTCCAGAGTCTGTCAAAATGACTCCTGCAGAAGGCGGGTATCTATCATCAGAAGTGATACAAATGGCCCCTTTGCTCCTAAGTAAGGCAAGGTATTATAATATTTGAGGTAATTTCCTCCTCTCCTTTAACACTGCTGTTGCAGCCAGCGAGCACTCAGCTTCCATTAGAGTTATTTAGTCAGCCTCTTTGAGATCACGTTTGTTAGGCAGTGACCCATTCTTTGGTGCTCCTCCAGGGGAGGTGCCTGGCATCTGTTGGGAACTACAAGGTTATCAGGCTTAAGAAAGCCCTACTCTGCACAAACAGATGTCTTGCAGCAAGTACCACATTTCAACACACCGTTCTCCAGTTCTATGTCTAGGCTGCAACATCACACAAATAAGACAATGCTCAGTGAATATTCGCTCTTCTGTTCATCCTGGCTGAGTTGTACATTGCAATTATCTAATTTCTTTTCTCAGGGTGAAAGTTACTGTTCAGCAAACAAAGGATTTCTCCATAATCTTTAAGATCTTCTGTTATTTTTTTTTTATCTGAGCTACATCTCTAGAAGAGATTAAGAGTGTATTTTTATCATTAAGAGCATTTTACTGTCTGGGATGCATGTTGTCCCCTCTTTTTTACTGTACAGTTGAAGTAGACATAGAGGGAGTAAGGCTGCTGAACCTCTCCCTGAAAAAGGAACAGGATTAAGATCATGCCCTCTACACATGAATTCAAGTTCTGGATTAAGGTTTAAGCACCGTCTCTGTAGTCTTGGACTTATTTATTGACATATATCTCTTCAGGAGGAGAATATATTTGATGTGAACACTCTGTTCTGTCCATAAGTACTGATCTCTTTTGGCACAATCACTCAAAAGGCTTGAGTTTTGTATCAACTGTAAATACTTATTTCATATTCATTGTATTTTACAATAGTACTAAACATACTTCCAGTTAGTTTGATTCATAGTACTGCTTAAGATAATGATGGTCACTGGAAAAACCATTTCTAAAATGTAGAAAGAAAAAATGCATGTAAATTTTTCAGGCACGAARTTTCTATAAACAGACCTTTGCAATACAGTTTGAATGACAAGAACACAAAAACCTCATTGGAAATGTGACATTTACTTTCAAATATTTTCATTTATCCAGCCAGTAGGGGATTATTTTTCAAAGGTTCATTTTCTATTAGTTTTTCTTTACATTTCTGTTTGAACTCGTGCATTTTTTTGAGTTTGCTGTAGGTGGGAAAATGGAGTTTCTAATGAAAGGCGGTCCATAAGACTGGTATGCCAAAATGCACAAGCCAAAAAACTGAGCTTCTAACATTTTGTTTTTCTTCACAGCCAAACTAGCACCTCTTTTTTTTAACATCTTTCAAAAGCAAGTTCTGTTATGGATTTTGAACACTGAATACACTGAATTATATCTTAGCCTAGATGAACACTATCACAGGGATCAGTACCTTCAGAACTAGTGGCTACCCTTAATTCCATTTTTTGTAAGTACATAAGTTCTGCAGCCCCAGTATTAATATTGTTAGAAATATGTAAAACATTATTCTAATTAACTACTTAGCTAATCTTATTCTTAACACAATTAAGACTAATTTATGTTCTGATTTTTATGAACAATGTTAAAAGCTGGATTATCGGAATAACTTAGTAGAAGGATGTTCTCTGTTCTGATAAAAAGGACGTTCTTGTCGGCAAGCACAGTGCTTTAATGTATAGTGTAAAATAGATCAAAGAACTATAATTATTCTCTGACATAAGAAATACGCAAGCATTTGAAAATTTAAATTTCACAGTATTAAAAGTGTAAGTTATTAATTAGATGTATTATGTTCAGTTTAYGATGTGAATAACTTGTTCATGAATATACATTCCCTTATCAAGTATTTTGGGAAACTAATTTGAATGTAAACTTTGCAATATGAAAAAGCATTAAAACATTTCATTCTATTATCTATTATTTTATTCTTTTATCTATTATTCCATTTCAGTCTTTTGTCTTCACACTAGTTTGCTTTTCCAGATTCTGTTAAAATTTAATTAATTACACTCTTCTGCCTTACTTMCTACTTTGGTTCAGTATTCTTAGTACAAAACAAAAACCTTTCGAACTACTGAGATAGAGGTGTTCTTCCCATCTGCTTTTTCAGGCATTAGATAGCATATCTCTTCACATCTACTTCTTTTTAAAACATTCTATTCTTCTGTGGGTTTCATTCTGTGTGAAAGAAGAAACTGCACTTCATGAAGCTAAAATTTTGTTCCCGCTTAAGATTCATAGTAGTCATTCGTGACACTGGAAGTAGAATCTGGCCACAAGTAACTGCTGCAATTGTAAAAAAAACTTCCCTTCCTCAAAGAAGTACTTTATTCAATATTCCATTAAACGATTTGTGATTTTTTTATAAATCTTAAAAAATTATGTATTTATAGTAATATTTCTAGAGACACTTTGTACACAAGAATATTAAGCTCATTTAAATTTTCACCATTTCGAGATTTAGGCAGATTTTCATTGAATTATTTCATTATCTGCAATAGGAATGTTCAAATGATYGGAAGAAACAATTTACTGAAAACTATCTCCAAAGTCACATTGAGTGGARGTGAGTTTGCCTTGGTGTGATTAATGTTATATACATAGTAAAGACAGATTTCTAGCACATCAAGGGCTTTCTCAGAACAGGAACTGCACCACTGTGCCTCTGATGTATTTATTCCAAAATGTGATAGGTTAGCACTTGACAGAACAATTTCCTTATTGTTTTATCTATAGGGTCCCTGAGGGAACTCTTTCCAATCTAACGTGCTGAGTATGCTTTTCTTAATAATAACCTTTTTAATTTAAAAGGTTTTAGTTGTAGACAAATTCTTCTTAGCTGTAGCTTCATTATTCGTAAGACAGTGACAATATGACATAGAAAGCAGCAGTACAAAATTTATTTATTAAATATGTCCTTCTGTWTAATTTCATTCTATAGTGAAATCTCAAGTAATTAATGGAAATTGTATTCAACTGAAACTAAGATTTTTTTTTTCCTATATATTTTGTCTTTCATTGGACATGGGGGGAAAAAACAAGCTAGGGACAAGAAGAATCTAGCCCAAATCTCTTTTTATCCACTAGAAGTGAAAAGTTTTAACATCACTGATGTTATAATTGGTAAATAATAATTGAATCAATGAAGTGAAAATTTTCAAATGTGAAAAACTGTGACTCTTTTCAGAATAACTGCCATATTTAAGAAAGAGGCTACTCAGATTTACAGGTTTATTTCACCCCCAAAAAATTGTTCACACTATTAGAGACAGTTTATTGATTTTATTTGTTAATTTTTTTTTWATTTTAATTTTGTTTCTAATTTAATTTTGTCTTTTCTAGACAATGCTGTTAAGTATTTATTAAAAATAATTTCTTCTGGCTGAAAAAGTCAATTAGTTTTTGTTCTGRAAAAAACCTTAAGTTGTGGCTTAAATTTTCCTTCCCCTACTTTACAMAGAAACCTAAAACGTTTGCAAGTACCAGTCCTATGCAAATAAATTCACCTTTCTTTGCTATAATTGCTACACAACCACCATKCATAATTTTTTCCCAATAAATTGGAATGAGAGAGTGGTAGATTCTCACCGGATTTTCTAAGAGATTTTGTATTTCTTTCCTAGTCCACAAGGACTCATTTCAATAGATAGAAGAAGATTAATAATCTGATAGGGACGTGTGGGAAGTACTTGAATATTTGAAAAATGTAAGCAATGTGTATATTTCAGATGTCATCATTACAGCACAAACTGCTCTAAAAGGTTCTGAAGCATCTTAAAAAGCTTTATCTTTTGACAAATTGACTGACAAAATTTAACCTGAGGAAAAATCCTTGCTCCTACTTGCTTATAATACCAGCATTGTACTGTTGATGTATCTTTCATGCTGTGTTTGACTGTTTGGTAGAAGAACGTCTTGCATTTAATCACAGATTTTTTAATATCAGTTTTAAACATCCTACAGAGTAGTTTTCTTAAACTGTTTTATGCACAGAGTAAAATCTCAGACCTAAAGACCACAGGCTATATCAATGGCATTGAATTCACTGGCTTCAAAGGGAGTTTTCTTTTAAAAACAAATGGTATCATCTTTCCCACTTCAATGTTATTTCTGCTTGAGTAAGAACAGAATAAAATCCATGTAAAAGCCTGATGACTTTGTCTATATTGCCTTATATGTAGTTTACATTTTTGCAAAATTACCATGATTTTAATGCTTCCAATTTTATTTGCTCAAGCTGAGATATTTCAATGAAGTATTGCGCACAATAAGGCAACTCAGCATTTCCTGAAGACATGTCACTGAAATATTTGTGCACCTCTGTGCCAATATAAGGGAGTGTTTTCAGTACTTTTACATCAGCACAGTTAGTTTGGGGAATAAMCAAGTGCCAGCGTGATAAATAGAATTATTTGTGCAAAATTTCTATGAAAATAGCTGTTGAAACCTTTTTGGAATGGTGAGTTTGATTTTACTACTGTAAATATCAAAGACTGCAGCAGATAAGTTGAAGCCCCAGGATCACCTGAGTAATTGACTTTCCAAATCATGTTTATCTTCCACATCACTGGAAGTCTGCTTATGGTTTTGTGTACTTTGTACAACTGCATCTAATTCTACCAGGTATTTACAATATGTCAGCAAAGTCCTGGGCTCTTTATGGGAGAGCAAATCAAAGGAGCCTTGTGAAACCTGCTTTCTTTGTTTCCGGGAATAAGGCTATGAAACTGACTATTCACCTGATTAATGAATACTTTTGATTTATCAGATTAATTAGTAGTTTAAAATTCACCTCAAAATTTAAAAATACTTAGAAAGCAAGATAATACTTACAATTTTAAGGTGATGGTTTTCTTCACAAGCCACATTAAGACTGATGAGGTCGCTAACTGACAATCTAGTTACCATTCACTAACAAAATGGCATTAAAGACAAAGTCACACAAGTTCTACACATATGATAAACAAACAAGGTGATGTTAATTATCATGCAGAAAGTTGCAGCAAGACTTTGTGTGAGATTTAATGTAGTTTAAAGTGGCTCCTCCCAGAGGAGGTGTAGGTGGCTGGTAAAACACCACCAGGAGATTTGGCATTTGACCGACTATTGAGCAGTATTTTAAAAACAGGTTTAGATATGATACRATTAATTCACCACAAACTGTCCTTCACTTTGTCTTGCCTTCCAAATTTTTGTGCCCTGTCTGTTTTGCCRTCACATTTCTTAAGTGGTTACCCACAGAAGGAAATAAACCTCACTTAAAATGAAGTCTGACTATAATAAACATTTTGTCCTTATTGATCTAATTATGAAAAGGTCTTTCTACTGAAACATTTTCTTTCTGTTGCTGAGTTAAATATGAGGAAATTCCAAACTTCTCYTGTAGTTACTGAAAACACATTTTGAATTATTAGCCTTGCTGAATACTTCCTTCATTAGCTCCTTATGGATTTTCCCCTGAAAAGGTCTTTTAAAAAGTAGCATTACATGTTTCCATCTATTGACATTGAAGCTCTTTAGTTCAGAAAAAAATGGATTAATGAAGTTTGTTTTTCTTTTCCACATTCAGCAAATGACCAGTAATGACCCTAATAATGTTGTCTGGATCTGACAGATGAAGAAATACTGACTTTTAAAATTACAGTATGAACTGGGTATAGATAACAGCAGGAGCAAGACCTCCAAAAGACCTTTCGGTATAGTTACTACCTTGAATCATAAATTCATGACTATTCATCTAGAAATAACCTCCTTGCATGYGGGGCTCAGTACACTTAATCTTTCTATAGTCTTTTTCAGTCTATGCAAACATTTATGTTCACACTTTCCATTCTGTCCTGGTAAAGTATCAGAATTTTGGTTTTCACATTCGAGGTATGGTATAACTATAGCTTCAAGGGCACTGCTAAAAGAGATTTGAAGCAACTAAACTTCAGCCAAAGAACACAATGAAATGTGTTGCAATATGTACTTTTGAATCACCCATGGAGCTCCTGATGCCATGATGATTTTTTGCCTTTTCTTTTATACCCCTTTTATACCGTTTTACAAATTCTGTATTCTTAGTGGTTTTTGCCTACCTTCTTGGACTTGTTTGTTAAGCTAGGAGACTAAACATTTTAGAAGCTTCGTAGTTAGGGATCAGTGTGCCCCAGACCCCAAGGTCCTCTCCAGAACACATTTTGTAAACTAAGATAGAACCATCCAGGGGAAGGTTCCTTGGGGGGGKGCGGGCTCACTTGAGCCTTTCATTGGGAATTTTTGATAGATACGCTAATTAGTAAAACCTATAATGTTATACCAGATATTTTGGGGGTGCATGGAGGTGTGCATGGAGGTGCATTCAACCTGGATGTAGTGCACCTAAGGATCCTTAAAATAAATACCAAGGTAAAATCCCTTTTTCCCTTCTAACCGTGTTTGACTCTTGATTTTAAGACCAGGAAAAGGCATCACTCCCTCCAGTTATATACTGGAAAACTTTCTCTACAGTATTTCTTGAATACATGTAAATACCTAAGCTTCTTGGCTGCTGTTGCAAAGAARTACTGTGCCTAACCAGAAGTATATTAACATATTAGAAAGGTGATATTGACACTGCAGCAGATCATAGAAATAGGTGTAAATGGAGATAGAAGATAGAGAGAAAAACTAGGGTTGCACATTGATTCTGAAATTCTTTGTCCACTGAATAGATGCTCAACAGTATTAGAGCCTTGAGCATAAAGGGATCTGTCTCTGAACTGGTATTACACTGATAGATTTCTTTACCACCAGATGCATTCATGCAAAAACGCAACACAGCACACAGCAGTAAAGTATTGGGAGGCTTTATTCAATTCAGCACTCCCTCAGTCTGCCTTCCTGGACAACTGTATGTAATTTATTTGTGTTAATGACATTAGACTGCAAATGTTAGATTAATGGGCACCGGAAAGTTTTTGCCTTTTCCTACACGGCAATCAATGTTTACAGCCAAGAACGATTCAGCAAATGTCCTTTGCAATATATGGAATATTAATCATTTTTGTAGGTAAATACAGATTTATGGTTAATTTGCTGTATTTGTCACCAACACAAAAATAAATTTTTTAAAGTCCACCATCCAATCTTACCCTATTCACATGAATGTGACCACTTAAAGAAGGGTAGATTAGGGCTTCTTTTTAGACAGACACATTGCATACTTCTTGAGAAACTGAGGATGAGAAAGGCATAGTTTAGTTTGCTCCCCAAGCAGGTAGTTATGTTCCATAACAGTGACTTATGTTATATAGCAGCTTTGAGCACGGAAAATTGCCATAGTGTTTCTGACCATGGCCACAGGCACAGGCAAAGAGGTGTTCAGGCTTCATGTAACCACAAAATCTAGCCACTAATGGAACGTCAAAATGGACCAGCGTTTGTCTCTCACAGTATATGAGACTGCAAAACGATCACTTTTTAATCATGGGAGGCCACTGGAAAATTACTGACAAATKACTGTATCAGGTCCAGCCATTGGTACTGTATATTATTATGATTATTTTTATTGGAAAGGAAAGAAAAATGCAGCTGCAAATTCATTAAGATATTTTGCATTGTTCAGTATTTTCTAACCATATAAACAAAAATGCACATACTTACATATGCAGGGGTGATGGGCGATAATAAAAGTGTAAGAGGATGTACATTTTTTTTCTTGCCTTGTGCTACGCAAAGGCAGACTTGAAACTGCTCTGGGAGTAAAGAATTAAGAAATACACAGAGCAAGAAAGTAGCTATGAAGCAAGTTATTTCTTTCAAAGTAGGCTATGACAAAAACTATGACTCCAAATAATTAATTTGCAAATTACAAACGTATGTTGATGACTAAATATKTTCTCCATTTCTTATGTTCAGCTCTGTATAACACAATGAAAGAATCTGTTCTCAGCCACCTTGTCTTGTTATAAACATCAGGAAAAGGTACAGAAAGTATCCAGCAATGCAGGTTTGCTTAACAAAGAAGTAATACAATATTTTCTACAGAATTTCAAAATAACATTTCAAGTAACCTATTTATAGTTGGAATTGTTTGGGGCATATTTGGCAGGGAAAGTAACACATAAGAAGTTGATAACAAAATCTGATAAGATCTGTTATTTTTCTGTATACTCCCAGTAATTCCAAGTTGCAATCAACTTGTAGTGCGTCCCACACCAATAGAAAAATAATTTCAAGCTTGTATAGAAGCAAAAATACTATTTTTACTTAATGTAATTCTCATGCATCTCAAAAAAAGTGAAACTCGTATGTTTCAGGAAACCAAAGAAAAAAAAGTAGGACGGTTTTGGCTGTTCAAAAGCTTGTCCTTTGAAGAGAGAAACCCATCAAGCAGTGTCCAGCAAAAGTTGTTATTCGTCTGGTATGACCACAGGAAACCCTGTCTCCCTGAGATAATCACAATTCAAGGCTCAAGGTAGTAGAAAGCCTTACATTTTTATTAAATTAATTATTGTTAAATTAACCATTATTAAATTATTTGACAATTATAAATATATATTAAAAGAAAAAGACAAAAACAGTATGAAATATTTTAAAAACTGTGGAACATTGCAGGCGTGGTAAGACAAGAATCAAGTACCCTTACGCTGAAAGCTTGCAGCTTTCAGATATGTAGGACATGAATTTGTATCTTTATCAGGTAGACAAAAATATTGCACAAATACTCAGCCAGCTTTAGAACTGAAAATTGTGTTGTTCTGGCAGTGCCCTCACCTCAGACTGTCTGTGCAGGACCATTTGTTTGCTGACCAAGGCTAAGGCAATGCTATTATGTAGGTAAGACCCTCCTTTTTTTTACTGCTCTACTGATATCCATTTTTATTCTGCTGGCTAAAAAGATGTTAATGGACTAAACAAACAATGTGGTTTTAATGACTAAAACTGATGTTCTAATTGTTTGCTTTCCATGAAATATATGTTTGACATGTCATTGTGGTAATTTTTGCAATTAAATTGTTGTTTGTCCATCTATGGGAGCAGCAGCACTTTGCAAACATTACTGGATTGAGACATGACAAACATTTGCTTAAATAGTTAATCATTGGAAATGTACAGGGATCATAATAATGGAAAAAAGTCAGAAGCTTACAGCATAATTTTATTAAGAGGCAAGAGAAAATGTTTAAAAAATTCTATTGTGATTTGTTTAGATTGAGTTAAGAACTCAACCCCGTGTCATGACTTTAAATGAAACAGGAGTCTGCTAATTAATCTTTATATAGATAAAATTAAACCAAGACTTCTCATTTTTGAAATTTCTTCACTTTGGAAAGAAATAGAGAAAGGACAATGTCTCGAGGTTTTGAACTTACACCTTTACCTGAATTCTGTTGATGCAAGTGTGATTCTCCAATTTCAGAAAGGTTGGTACTTAATCTTACAAGAAATTTAAATTCTGAATGTCAACACTCCTAAACTTAGCAAAATAGGGTCAGTATTGGCATATCTAGTTTATTTTAAAGAAGCTTTCTATGGAGTTAGTGTTYGTTACATGCTGAAATAAAACAAAGGAAACTGTGGTTTTTTCCACAGGGTTCAGTCCAATCAACACTTGAATGTTCCAAATCACTTTAAATGGGGTGGAGGGGTGTGGTGGGGGAAATACTTGAATTGAACATCAGATTCTTCCTGTAAAGACACGCATAGGTCAAGGGAGTACTTCCTGCTAATACTCTGTGTGTTCCACTGTGTAAAATATCAGCATGTGAAAAAAAAAAAAAGATACAACATGGCAAAGTGAGAAACTATGAGGGAGGTTAAACCCACTATTTTTTTCTTTTCATCAGCTTTTGTCTTACAAGTCTAAGAAAATAAAAAAACACTTGAAAATTTCAAAAAAAACCAAACCAAACCAACAAAAAAACAAACAAAGAAACCCCCAACAACCACCTCAAATACCCTCTCTTCTTCTTGCATGTTTGAGAGTTTTCCATAAAAAGTGACATGTATCTTAAGATATTATGAGCTTTCAGTTGTTTGGGAACGTGACTTAATAAATCAAGTGGTAAATCTTCTGGCTTAGCCTTCATGAGAGTTCATGCTGATGTTCCTAAGCCCAGTGTTACTGCTGGGAAGCTTTCTGGGCATGCTGAGAATAGTTCCTTTAAACTATTATGGCAATATTTTAAGATGCTGTCATATCATGCTGGCCCTTCAAACAGTCAGCAGTAATGAAGAGCTGTGTTTAAATATATTTTTCTTTATGCCTGAGCTGTTTGTTGAGGCCAGGAGGGAAGAAGAGTGCCTGACCAAAGAGCAAGAGTTGCTTTGCTTTGCCTAACTCTTATACTGTTTATAGTTATAGGGAGTGATGGAGGGCCCAGAAAGAAAAACACACAAACTATTTGCATTAACCAGGCAGAGTTTCAGGTGGTTTTGTACCTCACAGTACRAATCTATCTTGAGCAGAATCTTTCATGTCTAACTCATTCTTGCCCTTTCTTATGTTGGGGAGCTCCTTATTAACATTGAATTTCAAATATTTCTTACGTAAGTGCAGTCAAAACAAAAGTTTGGCTGACACAGTATCTCGTCCCACATAGTTGCCAAAAGCAGATGGCTAGGGAAAAGTATGTGTTACAGCCTTAATATTTACCTGGCTTTGAGCCATGTCTGGCCTAGGGYTCATGAGCTGCTTGGTGTCAGTGTATTTATAGCAGTGTTGGCTCTTTGTTTCCATACCATCTTTTAGGAAGAAGGTACAAAGCCTGCTAGCAGCAAACTCACACAAATTAATAGCTGCATATAGAGAGCATAGGGAGGGTGAAGTTTGGAAGAAATAGCTCAGAAGAGGCATCAGAAAAGTCTGACTTCTTAAATATCACACCATGATCTGTGGAGAATTTTCCTGTTTTGTACAATTTTCCACCGTGTTGCTGAGTTTTTGCAGTATGTGATATTTACTGTGTTATTTAYGCAGCTATTTTCTGTGCAACAAAGCATGTTTCATGAAATGGAGTGCAACTCTTCTATGAAGTTGGTTCCAGGCAGCTCTTGAATAAGATCACAACAATAAGGTCACAACAAAATCCTGGTCTTGAAAGCAGCCTAGAGTAGTCGTAACACAGCCAAACATCCAGATTTGTTTTTCAGGTCCTGGGCAGCCTTAGAGATAGCAAAGATTTACCTCTATCCCGTATATTAACCCTTCAGGGTTACCAGAACATTTTCTGCTTGGCTCATGGCCTGCTGGGGACCAGCTCCCACATAAATGCTGCAACTGTCTAATGAATTCCAGATGTTTTAATGCCTTAGGCTTACAGGCTACACTGGCAGCTTAAGAAGTCAGTGCCCGACTGCAGTTAATAGAATATAACTAATGCATATATTTCAACTGAAAATGAATTCAGTCCTAGATAAAGTATTGTGGCTATAAATTTGCAAATCATTTCATGCAGTTCTTCAATCAGCTGGCCACTGGCATTTTTAATTGACTAATGAACTGAAAATGCAAACTGAGGTTTAAATAAACTATCTTATAAAGGAGATGAGAGACATCCACAGACAAGCACAGTTAGAAAAAAATCTCCAGCCAGAACAAAAACAGCTCAGGATTTTTCTCTAGGTACTTGATATTCAGCATTTCTCGAACTTTTTGTGAAGGCRAAAGAGTGAAGTTTCATTTTAAAAAAATAAGTCTTTTGCTCATGGTAGGTAAGCAAAGTTTACTATGCCTGAGAAATGTGATCTGTTTTTTTGGACAGCGATGGCATTTATGTTCCTGCCCAATAAGCATGCAGTGTATAAATATATTTTCCTTTGTCTTTTTAAAAATAAATATTATAGGTACTAAGGCTGTATCATGTGTTAAAGCACGTTGCAGAAATTGTTTAGTCTTTACACACTATGAAATTATCTCAGCAAGTTGTTTGGCAAGTTGTATTGGGTTACACGTGTCTGAAAAGTAAAGCTATTCTCTTATTTCACTTCTAAATTTGTTAAAAAATTAGATTTTAGGCATCACTTGTTCAAATGAAAAGACAGGGTTTTATTTTTTAACACATTGAAGTGAAAAATTAGAAATAATTGGCATCTATTTTTTGCATATAATCTGATGCAGATCCTTAAGGGTTTCTATTTCACAGCACAGTTCAGTTACAGCAGCCTTCCACCATCTAAAGGGGGCCTGTGAGAGATTTGGAGAGGGACTTTTCACAAGAGCATGCAGTGATAGGAGAAGGGGGAATGGCGTTAAACTGAAAGAGGGTGGGTTTAGATTAGATATTAGGGAGAAATTTTTTTTGTTGAGGATGGTCAGGCACTTGAACAAGTAGCCCGGAGAAGCTGTGGATGCCCCACCCCTGAAAGTGTTAAAAGCCAGGCTGGATGGGGCTTTGAGCAGCCTCTAGTTGGACGGTGTCCCTGCCCATGGCGGAGAGGTTGGAACTAGATGATCTCTAAGGTCCTTTCCAACTCAAACTGTTCTATGAATAAATGATTCTATGATTTTCTCTTCTTATTTCAATCTTAGTATCTTGATTCATCCAAAGAAGAATGCTGCTGAGAATAAATGCTGGATTCAAATGCTGCATCAAATGAGATTTACTACGTGCAATTTCCGAATGCAGGACTACAACCCTGCAATCTGGATTTGTAACTGCTGTGTTTTTTAGCGACCTGTTGTATTCTTGGCAACCAATGGTGTTGACGAMAAATGCTAGCATCCCCTGAGTAACCATGGAAACCAAARAAATGTTTATGGGTTATTAGATRAATTAGACTACCTACRTGGCATAACAGATGCTTTATATTTAATACTATCTTGATGTTAATCATTGTAACAATTGATGTCTTATCACTATAAAGCATGAAGCAAAAAGCTACATAGAAAGAATGCAGCAAAGAAGAATTAGATATCTCTTCTCTGTAATAAACAAATTTAATGGAATTTTTATTACCATTAGTTTGGGGGCATTTTTTATACTTATTATTGATAGCCAGAGGTACTTCATTAGAGTAATACAATGAACTGAATTATTCTTCCTATTTTGTGATATCAATATTTGGTCATAATATTGAGCAGCTGGAACTGAAAGTAGGGTACTCAACTGTAAATGAAACCACTCAGAATACCAACATTTAACATTAGATCATTGTGGCTGCACATTCAATAACAAAAAAACCCCACCCCTCCTTTCTTTTTATTCTAATTGATGTTATGTTACTGTAAAATTCCTTAGTAAACATTTGAGAGATTTACTGAATTTCAATCTGGTCTTGCTCTGGCTTAGAAGTTGACTATTTTTTCTCTTTGAAATAAACTGTTCCATCCTACGTCATCCAAGAAAAATGTTCTTGAAGGAGCAAGAGTAAGCAAATCACATGAAGTACTTCTGAAATGAAAAATGGTTATCAGTTATGGTTTCAAGAAAGCAACTCGGACCCCGAATTTTGCTTAAGAAATGGGTTAGGAGAGTCTGAGAGCAGAAACCTGAATATCCTCTGACTCTTCTTGTCTAAGCTGCTTGCTGTTGCCAGCAATCCTCCATTGCTCCATTGCAGCACTGTCCCAAAAGATCACACAGCTGAGAGCTGTCTCAGGCTTAAYAAATCCTCCTTCAGAGTGTTGAGGGAGAGTCAGTAAATATGTTTAGTTTTGTTAAAGTCTTCCTGCAGTATGCTCTGGAGAAAATATTTTTCCTTTGTTGGGCAGTGAGACACTGTGCATCTCCTCAATCCTACATAACTCACCCCATGCTCATATTTTCCTCCCTCTGGAGTCTGGGCATGCTGCTTGTCTGCCTGGGGAGGTTCTGTACACAGATGAGGAAGGGCAATTTTGGGATGTAATTTAATACACTAGCAATGGTAAATCATTTGTGAAAACAGGCAATCTTTTAGAAAAATAGATGCAGTTTTCTGTTTCAATATCTACAGTAAAGTCTGAAACAAGTAGAGCTCTCCTCTATACCATCAGAAATTTTTAATTTTGCAGTGCTGACTTACTCCTTTTTACTGTTACCCCTGTGAATTACATCAAAGAAGAGAAGCTGCAAATAACAGCATCTCCTGCTTTGTCTCCTGTCATATGAAAAGGCTTTAATAGATCCTGAAAGAACCATGTCAAATATTAAACAAAATTTATTTATCGTTCATTAAATTCATATTACATTGTATTATATAAGCAAAGCTTGTGCAGAGGCTTCAAATTTTTTTATCCATGTCTTGAAAAGTATTTATCATTTACCTCAGGGATACAAAAGATTTTGGTATGATAAAAGTATTGAATAATAAAATGTGTAGAAAACTTCAACTGCACTGTGAGAACTGCTATGGGAAATAACTGAGYGAAGAACAACTGAGTGAAGTCTCATTAAAGCAGACCAGATCAAAGTACCCTGTAAAAATGAAGTAAAATAGGAACAAAACCYCATTGTTTGGGGAGAAATAATTTTTGAAAGAGAGGAGATCTAAGACTTCATGTGGGTGGCTTGATCCTTTGTTTCTTCACCTGAAATCCTCAAGCTGCATCTTTGTATGGATCTCAAGTCCTTCCTGCTGACCCTGGTGAGAGAACATGTCAAAGGGCAAAGCAGAGGGGACTAGCATTACCTCAATTAATTAAACTTGCAAATGAAGGTTTCTCTAAAAAGGACTGCCTTTGCCTCACGTGGCCAGAGCTTCTGCAACCAAACAGGAAGTGCAGTGCACATTTGCATGAGCCCAGGATGTTGGCAAGCAGCCCACAGAGGGTATCTGATGAAATGTTTTTCTTTAATCAGGGCAATGAAAAGACCACTGATGGCATATGTTCACCGAGGGGATGCTTGAATCCAGTTGCAAGGAAAGGAGAAGGTGTTGGAACAAATGTCAGCTATACATAATGTCATCAAGCTTATTGCAGGGGAAATCACCAGTAGAGATTTAGGTACGAACATAGCTGCTTTAAGACAAAGAACAGAAAGACAATTACAGACAGRGACTTTTGCAGCAAACAGTCAAATGTCTGAAGTCCAATTAACTGCTAAAAAAGATGTTTATTGACAYGGAAGACATTTCAGAAAGCAGAAGGGAAGGTGTCCAGTGGGTTGATGTGGGCTGGGGGTCAGGTGACCCCCAAAGCTGCTCTATCACTCYCTTCTTCAGCTGGACAGGGAAAATATAACAAAAGGCTCCTGGTTCGAGATAAGGGCAGGGRGAGATCCCTCACCAGTTCCTGTCACAGGCAAAACAGACTGGACTTGGGGAAATTAGTTTAATTTATTGCAAATGAAATCAGAATAGGATAAAGAGAAATAAGCAGAAACCTTAAAAGCACGTTTCCACCACCCCTCTCTTCTTTCTTGGCTCAACTTCAGTCCTGGTTTTCATTATCTCCTTGCGTCCAGCAGCACAGGATGAACAAGGAACGGTGGCTGTGGTCAGTTCATCATGTATTGTCTCTGTCCCTCCTTCYTKCTCAGAGGGAGGACTCCTCACATTCTTCCCCTGCTCCAGTGCAAGGTCCCTCTCATTGGAGACGGTCCTCCATGAACTGCTCCAGTGCAGGCCCTTTCCACACAGTGCAGTCCATCAGGAATATGCTGCTCCAGCATGGGTCTTCCATGTGTCCACAGGTCCAGCGAGCAACCCTGCTCCAGCGTGGGCTCCTCTCTCCATGGGTCCGCAGGTCCTGCCAGGAGTCTGTTCCAATGTTGGCTACCCATGGGATCACAGCCTCCTTCCCTCTGGGCATCCATCTGCTCGGCACGGGTCTCCTCCCTGGGCTGCAGGTGGATCTCTGCTCCACTGAGGATATCCATGGGTTTCAGGGGCACAGCTGCCTCTCCATGGCCTGCACCACGGGCTACAGGGGAATCTCTGGCCTGGCACCTGGAGCACCTCCTGCCCCTCCTTCTCCACTGACACTGGTGTCTGCAGAGATGTTTCTCTCACATATTCTCRCACCTCTCACCATCTGCAGTTGTGTCGTGCCCTCTTCTTAACTATGTTATCCCAGAGGCCCTACTACCATYGCTGATGGGCTCAGCCTTGGACAGCTGTGGGTCCATCTTGGAACCGACTGACAATGGCTCCATCGGACATGGGGAACCTTCTGGCAGCTTCTCACAAAAGCCACCCTTGTAGTCTCCCCACTAYCAAAACCTTGCCAWGCAAACCCAATACAAACCTCAGTATCAAGCTGAAATAAATGTCTGAAGAGTGAAAGATAAGAGAAAAATATAGTTTGTCTGAGTTACAATTCACAGGAGACAAAGAACAGTTTAATTATCCTTAGGATGAAGGTGAGTTTTATAGGATGTCTCAGAAAATAAATGTAGGAACGTTAAGGAGTAAGTCAATGAAAACATTTGAAAACTGGAAAAGCTTAGTCATGTGGAAAGATGGCTCTCAAAAATGGAATTGATTGGTAGGATAAACAAAATATGCCAGTARTGAAAGGAACAGAGAAAATAATGCAAGGATGATGATCTAATGGGATTATCACATCAAAAAAGATTGAAATCTGACCTGCTGAGCTATTTACAAGATATTAACTGAAGCTGATGTGAGCAAAACTATGGTACATAAACTGATTACTGATAGCAAAGCATGACAGTAAGCAGCTGCTGTGCCATAAGGGTTCATCTGCAATCTTGTAACTTGAGGAAAACATAAGGTACACCACCTGTCCTTTTTTGCAACCTTCTTTAATTTAGTTATATGATAAATTGCACCAAAAGTTATTTTGTGAAATATGCAACTGCTATTTCACTAGTGATGATATGAGAGATTTTCCAATTTAACACTCCAGGTCACTAAAGAGACCTTGAAGTACATAAAAAAACCCTAGAAAGCTAAGTACTGTCTTTCGGAAAGAGGGAAAAGTAAAAATCTAAAACTGACAGATTTTACTTTTAGCTTCAAAGAACCTAAAAGCACTTTTTAAATACCTTGCAGAAGTAGCTATGTATTTGTGGACTCTTTTCCCTTCTGTAGCTTTTGTATCATTACAGGTGGATGGAAACACTTATTTTTAGAGCTGRCAATCACTCTCCCCTGCAAGAGATTTGTGATTTTGGCACACTTTGAATATTTGAGCTGGCTTTTTCTTCTGAGCTCTTTCCAAGAAAAATTATTTTGTAAAACAAGTTTTAAGATGGGTCAACTGTTACTAAGACCCTCTGGTCTTATCTTGTTTTAATTGAATTTAATGGAATTTGGAAGATAAATGTCACTAAACTCTAACTTCAGTACCTCCAATTAACCCGTCATAAATACTGCTAACTGTAAACCTTCAAAAAAACTTTAATGGCTTATTGTTTCACCTTCTCTGGTGAGTTAATTCTGTGTACTTACATGGATTTTTCCGCTGTCTTTTCAGTGGCATCAATGAAATTATTTATGTTCCACATTAAATACTCTTTTTGAGAATAATTTTGCCTTATTTAGAATCATAGAATACTTTGGGTTGGAAGAGACGTTAAAATCTTTCCGTTACAGCTCCCTGTAATAGATAGGGACACCTTCCACCAGACCAGGCTGCTCAAYGCCCCGTCCAGCCTGGCCTTGAACACTGCCAGGGATGGGATATTCACAACTTCCCTGGGCAACCTGTTGCAGTGCCTCACCACCATCACACTAAAGAATTTGTTTCATGTATCTGAATTTCCCCTCTTTCAGTTTGAACCCGTTACGCCTTGTCCAATCACTACAGCTCCTGATGAAGAGTTCCTCTCCAGCTTGCCTGTAGGCCCCCTCCAGATTCTAGAAGGTTCTAATGAGGTGTTCAGGCAACCTTCTCTTCTCCAGGCTGAACAGCCCCAACTTTCTCAGCCTGCTTTCATGGGGGAGGGGCTTTAGTCCTCTTATCAACTTTGTGGCCCTCCTCTGGACTTGCTCCATCAGTTCCATTGTCCTTCTTCTGTTGGAAGCACTTGGCCAGTGTTCCAGGTGGTGTCTGCCAAGAGCAGAGTAGAGGAGAGAATCACATCTTTCAACCTTCTGGTCACGTTTCTTTCCACGCAGCCCGGGATACAGGTGGTTTTCTGGGCTGTGAGTGAACTCTGCTGTCTCGAGTGAGTCATTTGTGTCCTCTGCCCTCATTCTGTTGTAGAGCACTGGCCAACTCAAGAGAGAAAAAAGAGACTGGGAAAAAGACTAGGAAACTTAGCTTGAGTAAATACTGGACATAACCACAGGCTGTTCCTGTACCTGTGTGCTACCTATGTAAAGAGCTTCTGAATCCATTTGTGTTTGCAGTGAGATTGTAAAACTGCTGGCACTGTGTAACCACTAAAAATTAACAGTAGTGGAAGTAGCATCAGCTCCTGTGGAATGAGGTTGCTTTGGCAGAGTGTGCGGGGAAAACCAGCCAACTGGTTAGACAGGTGTATAGGAGTATGGTAGCTGTGGTCTGCTGTGTTTGTGTGGTCAAAATTATGATTAATCAGGCAGAATACTCTGAA
The DNA here is from genome assembly GCA_003713295.1 of Parotia lawesii. Lineage (NCBI taxonomy): Eukaryota > Metazoa > Chordata > Aves > Passeriformes > Paradisaeidae > Parotia > Parotia lawesii. Next base: position 1,756,731 of record RAHM01000091.1, read on the forward strand.
AGAGTAGTGAAAATACCTGCACTGCTAAAAAAAAAGCAGGGTKAATACAGATGCCAACAGGGCTGAAAGAATGTTACTCACTATTCCTTCACCAAAAGTCATTATTTTCCCATTCTGTTACATCATCAAAGAAGAAAATATTGAGTGTTGTATTTGACAAAGAACTTCCCTACCTCCCACAATTGTGTATTGACAGATAATGGAAACAAATAATTTGAAAACAGTAGATGGAAAGCATTAACTTCTTGAAATGGTTACAGTACCATGTACAAGCTAATAATTTATTTCAATATCAGGATAAATCAGGAGCAGATGTGAGAAAAATAACRTCACCTCAATCATTAAACTCTATCAATCATCAAATGCTCTGGGGAAATCGAAGAGGGGTAGGAAGAATTCCTTTCCTGCAACTTCCCAGCTTACGATAATAAGCTTACTAATAACATTTTTAAGAAATATCCTGAAAACTGGGGATTAACTGCTGTAGAGGAGAATCAGATAATAATTAATAATAATGTCTGATTCTGACTAAGAGAACTCACTGCACTTACATCTTCAAAGCAGAGAATAGATACAGGTTTTTTCCTTTTTCTCCCCAAGTACCTCCTCTATTATTCACATTATTATTACCTTTTAGCATAGAACTGTACATCATTGTGTTTTTAACCGTTAGACGTAAAAATTTTACGTAGACAGAGAAGATTCTGGAAGCAAGTAAATGCTTAATGAGTATACACAGATACATTCTCCATGTAAGGGCATTTATGTTTGAATTCAGAGCATGAAGAGAACAAAAAATCTGCTTCRATATGAATTATTCATGCAATGGTTTTGCATTTTTCGCTACTTTTAAATAGACAAGGAGTGCCAAAAGGAAAAATATGTTCTGTCTAAAATCCTCTCTTTTATTTCATTTTCTAAAGGCAAAGGTTGATATTTGCGTGTGCTATTGCCTAAAAGTTTTACTCTTAGGTCTTTACTTGTCAAGAATGTGAAGAAGAAACAGAATGTGTTGTTTTGTCTGACACGTGCTAAACAATGTAGAAAACCAGATCTTTTTAATACCAACCTGAAAAAGAAATTTGTGTACTATAATGTTTCCTAACTCCCTAGTTGAGTTAACTGTTAGACCTTCATTCTGATGTACTAGAAATTTGTTAAATACRATTTTTCTCTTCAAGTAATTATGTAAGATTAATAAGCATTCCAAAAATGCTGAAGGAAACTGAAGTGCAAAGTTCACAACATATTCTACCACATGCAGTTTCAGTGAAAGAAAATCCATCTTCTGTATCTATTTATTTCAACCTGTTACCATGAAAAGCTCTGCCTTGCATGACAGAGTGTGATTAGAAACTGTGTCATACACTTCTGAACAGAGATCAAAGATGCAAATACGATACTTCCTCAGAAAGGTAGAGCTAATCCTGAATATGTTAGCCTGAACTGTTTCTCCCTCTCTTGGGGTGACTTCATGATGTGTATCCCCTATCTCTGCTCTATGCCCAGAAATTATTTCTGTGCCTTTCTGTGCCTTTAAACTGAGCCCAAGAGGGGAGAAGGAAAAAAACCGAGCGAACTTTTCAAAGCAGTTGTTCGAGGACACAGATACTCACTCCTCTGCTTCTGCAGCAGCAAGAGCAGAGGAAGCACCCTTCTTGCTTTTCAGCCAGTTTTTTGGCTCTTTTCTTCAGAGAGAGCCGGAGAGTTGAACTTTGTTTTCCTGGGACTTTGGTTTTTCCCTTCTTCTCTTCTGGACTGTTTCAACATCAGAACACATCGGGGGAATTTTCCGCGAGGCCTGGGGCGGGAGGGGCCCTCGCCGACCCAGCTCTAAGGCGGAGGAGAGAGACCACAGCTACAAAAGGACTCTGAAATCTTCCCAGGTTTCTCTCCTCAGCAAGAGGTTTTATTATTTAGCATTATTATCCTTTTCCTGTGTGTTTGTTAATTAAACAGGTTTTTTATCTCTTTCACTTTCCTCCGAGGAAAATTTTTTTTTCCCAAAACTGGTGGGGGAGGGGTGGTTGCAACCTGCCTTCTATCAGAGGATGTTTTCCTCCAAATTTGTCCAAACTGGCACACTCCCAGAACTAGCAAATCTCGTTCTTTTTTTCTTCTGTTGGCCTGAAGTTTAAAAAAGGGGGAAAAAAGGCTTTCTGGCTGCTTTGAGGATGAAGAAAGCTTTCTGTTGAAGGTTAGAAAAGCTGTATGTTCATATAATTATTGGTTTAGAAAGCTATTAGAAATCTATGTGCTAATCTATTGCAGGGCAAAAATAGATCTAATGTCTTGTTTACATGGGAAATTGTCCCAAATGTTCACATGGAAACATGTTTTTCCCTGGCCACTGCTCACAGCACACATGGACCATCTGAGGTGGCTTCTCACTGATGGATAATGTGTTTGAACTCCTCAGACTCCTCAGTCCTTTCTCAGCATCAGAGCATCTGGCAGAGATTTTCTTTACCCAGTGTCCAAGCCCGAGCTGCCACACAAGYTCCCTCCTCATGGCAGACACTCATGAAGCACAGCCTAAGTAGCTACTGCTGCCAGTTCTGGATAGACCCCACAAAATATTCTTTTTGGCAAGRTATTAGGGGTATTTTTCCAGTGATGAATTCTTATTCCTGGAAGGCAGACAGTGTGGGGTTTTTTATTCCAAAACAAGTTGAAAAAATGATGTTAAATGAAATATGCCTGTCATTTCCATTGCCAAAATTATTCATTATCCTTTTTTGCTGGAGATGCTGTAAATGGCAGAAAGCTGCATGAYCAGTCGGCTGTAATTTATAAAATATTTTGGGATACTTTGGTATGAAAAGCTTTATAAAAATGCAAGATAGTAATAATGAAGTTGGCAGTCCTAGACTGCTCATATTTAAGGACAAATTCCCATTAGAGGMCAAAATTAATTTCAGATCTACTCTATTTTTCATGCCAACATAATTCAAATAACTCATCTTTAAACAAAATTACACTTTATCTACTGTTGGGGTTAAAACAGACTCAACTTGGGAAATTTAACTTAATCCCTTGCCTATAAATTTAATTACTGATTTGGGTATTGAGAAAGAAAGAGCACAAATATTGAAGTACTTGAAGAGATCATCTGCAGAGACAGCACCAGCTCCCCTCAGGTCCTGGAGYGGGTTCCTTGGAGCCAGCTGGAATCAGCACCTCAACACCTGTATCCAGTACATCTGTTTGGTCTATTTTCCTGGTTTTCATATTCAGAGTTCATTTTTGTACGGTATATTTAGGCCAACATTAATTTTTTTTTCTGAGAATTTGTGATTCGCCAGCTTAACTAACACCTCAGACTGCTGCCATTCCCCCCGAAGCACTCATATTGTGTCAAAAAAGAGTCCATATTTTGTGGGATGAAATTTTTACCTAAAACAAAATGATCCAARGGTGTTTTGCTAATGGGTGATTTTAAGTCCTCGAGCTATTTGTTTGCAAAATTAAGGGATCTTTAGCCTGGTTTTGCTCTCTGGTGGTTTTGCAATTCTGGTAGTGCAGGTGTAAATCCCACTTACTCCAGGAATTTTCCARATTTTCTATTTTCTGTTACCTATAAAAGATCTAAAACTTGTCAACTATGACTTTTCTTTTGATTAGATATGTCGGAAAGTCTCCCAACGTAGCCTGTACTAGTCACATCAGGTGAATTTGTGTAAGCGATGATTATACAACCACAGAACAGATCACAGGCTGAAAGTGTTCTTGTCCAAACTTGCACAGGAATGGGAACCTGTGGAAGATCATCTAGCACCCTGTCCCACTGCATCTGGAAAACCTCCAGCAATGAAGATTCTACCAATCCCTGGGGAGGTTGTTCCAGTGAATGGTTGTACTCACCATAAAAAATTATTTCTTATGTCAAGATGAAACCACTCCTAGTGCAACTTTACTCCTGTYCCTTAACTTTTCCATGTGGACCTTTATGAGGAGAAAGGTTCCATCCTCTTTGTAGTCACACTTTAAATGCTGGAATACTGTGATGAGATCCCTTCTGAGCCATCTTTTCTCAGATTAAAAGACTCGACTCCTCCCATCTTTCCTCACAGGGCAGGYTCTCCAGCCTTCCGTTTCTCTTCGTTGGTCCCCTTTGAACCCTGTCCCATCAGTCCATGTCTTTTTTGAATTGTGGGGACCAGAACTGGACACAGTACTTACAGATGTGGCCTGACAAGCACTKTGTAGAACTGGATGATCACGTCTGTACCTCTCTGCTAATAATGTCCCTGTAGATGCAGCCTGGGATCAAAAATAAATCCTGTGCTTGCAGTCAGGTACAGGATGAAAGAAGCAAACTGATGTTTTCCAGAAAGCAAACAGTGTAAATAATCAGCTTGGTATTTGGGTTAAACACATTTAGCTAGTGGCAAATAGTATTCATCAATAACTTTGCAGGACAAATGACGCCACAGGATTGCACATTGTAATTATGGTAGTACCCTACTGAAGTATACAGTTTCCAAGCATTATATCTTAATATTAATATTTGGAAAATATGACTTTTTTTTTTTTTTAAATGAGAACAACCAAAATCCATGCAAAGGAAATCCTACCTTAAAGGGTGTGTAAAAGTAAGCTTCAATGGATGGAAGACTTTCCTTTAAACCAAACCAATTGCAATATCTGAAGAGGCATCTAAGTACCATCTTTTACATAATRCAGTCATGATTTTCTTAATTTCACATGTAAATATGGAAGATCATGTCTTATTTTGAAAGTTTGACATTTCTTGTCCAAAGATTAAATGTGGAAGTGAATTGAAATATGTTCAGGAAACCCCAAATGGTAAAATTTAAATACACTTCTGGCTTCCACAGTAAATAAATTAATTATCTTGGGTTAAACCAGAGAGGAGATTTTTTGAATTATTCTCACAGTAATTTCCAGTATCTAATTTGTGACTGAAATATTTGAAAGTATGGACCAAAATATGAATCAGTGGAGAAAAAAAAAAAGAAGTCTGTCACATCTCGTCCTTGCCTTGTCCTGTTGATGGGAAAGTAAATGCTCCAGTTTACATTTCTCAAATTCTCTTAGAAGACTTGCTTTTTATGTGATTTCATTTGTTGGAGCATGGTGCTTCTTCCTTGCTTTTCCTTCTTTGCCTGACAATGTCCAGAAGGGTTTGAGTCTTCAGTATCTTGTGTCCAAGGTCTAGTACAGACAGGTGCCATGCCAAAAGCGAATGATCCATTTGCTGTGCATGGGTTCTGACAGCTTACACAGAAAATGGGCTTGTTCCAGCAGCACTGCACTTAATCTTTCTCCTTCCTCTTATTGTACAGCAATACATCCCTGTTCCAGCAGGGATGTTTTTCTCCTTCACCTTTAAATCAATTTTAAACCAGTTTTAAAATTTGGCAATCATACCATTGGTGTTGCAGAGAGAAAGCAGGATCTTCAGAGGGCTTCTGACAACTTCTTGTTTTATGGAATATTGAATGGCATTTTCCCCAGAAGAGAGCTATTTCTCTCTCAGATTTAAATTTTCTGATTCTTTTCCTCAAGGTATTTGAGCACTTCAGTAGTTACTATCATTTTTTATAATGACAATCATATGTTGTTGCTAGGTCCCCTCTCACTAAAATGTCAAAAATGATGGTGTTAAGACTTGTCAGAGACCTTTTCTGAGTGCAGATACCAAAGCTGGTGTCCCATGCCTCCGTCTTCAAAGGCTAGGAGATGAAGGACAAGGAAATTATAAACATGATAAGGGAAACACTCAAGCAACAATAAGTACTGTTGACAAAGCTAAGCATCAGTTCTGATTTTGACTGGAGTAGAATTAATTTTCTTCTCCTGAAGATGTCTGAACACCTGCCTGCCTGCGGGAAGCAGCRAATCAATTCCTTGTTTTGTTCCGCATGTGTGGTTTTTGCTTTTCCTATTAAACTGTCAATCCATGAGTATTTTTCTAGCTTTTTCCCTCTGATTCTCTCCCTGATCCCACTGGTGGGGGAGTGAGCGGGTGTCTGCGTGGTCTTTAGTTTCTGGCTGGAGTTAAACCACGACAGCATCTGACTATAACCAGAGTACAGAATCTTTAAATGCTGTCTTTTTTGAGCTTTTAAACATCCTCAGTCRTACTTACATTCGTGGGATATGCATGCATAACCCACTTAACATCCAGTTCCAGACACCTCTTTCAACAGAGTCAGTCTCTTTGGGTCTAATTGTAGAGATTCCCACATTTCATTCAAAGATCCTTTGTTAAATGCTAAGAATTTAGTGTGAATAATATTTTGCTTCAAATTCAACCTATTTGAAACTTACACGAGAACATTAGAGCAGGATGGTTCGTTTCAAAGGATGGATATTAATGTTTAGCTGGCATTATATTGTTCTTTATGCCTTGCTGGAAGTGTAAGCCAAGCTCTTTGCTGTAGAAACTAATTCATGAGCTCAGATCATAAAGGATTATGTTATAGCAGGTTCTGAGCCAAACACTGTGCACATGCTAATCTGGTGCCTCAGTTTTTTCCCTCCTAACAATATGATTGAGCCCATTTTATCTGGAAATGCTTTTTGGTCTGGAATCGTGAGTAATGATCATTTGGCAAGAGAACTCTTTCAGTGAAATAAAATAAAAATAATTTTGTGCAGAACTATCTAAGCAACAATCCTCTATATCCAATTCAGTAGAGTATGACATTTTTTTATCATTGTAACAGCAAAACCAGGATCCTTTTAATTCATAAATAGGGGGTAAATAGAAATGGATTATGTTTTACTTATAACTTGTCAAGTCACTAGGAGCTTGCCTAGTGACAGAAAAGATACTGAGTTTTTTTCTTTCCCTTTGAAACCATCTGGTATTGGTAACGATGTGACATCCATGGAAAGGGAAGTTGCTCAGAGTCCCATCAGGATTTAGCTCTTCTCTCACGGAGTGCATACCAGCCTTACCCCATAGATACTTCAGCGTCTGAAATACTTTGATCTGTAAAGGGTACTCTAGATTAACTATAAATTACTCTATATTAATCTAGATAATAGGAATTCCGTATTCATAAGTGTGTTTATTTCTTTCTGTGCCCCCCAGGTTTTTTTTAAGTCCTTAATCATTTCGTTATTCTCACCACATTACAAAATTCACTCTTAGCTTTGAACACTTAGTTCATTGCTTTTATTTTTTCTCTAGATGCATAGAGTGGAGAAATTTTGCAGACCATAAATGGAAAGTTTCAGAACTTTTAGTTGTGAATTTTTAAGCAGAGTGAAAGCAAGCTATTTAAATCTATGTATGCAAATTAATTCTTTTCAGTGGCCTTAAGTAGCAAAAAGGAAGGATGAAATTCCAGCTCACAAAATGAATTTGATGAGGATGTATGTCCTTCCATTGAAAATTAGKTATTTTTTTATCTCTCCCTCTCCCATTCATCTCAAAGAAAATTTTAGAAGTATTCTACTACATTTAGCACATATATACCTTGGGACATAAGTGCCACAACAGCACTCCAATGATTTATATAGCTAGTGATGTTAAGTATAAATACAGACAACAAGCTGAAGAATTTTTTAGCTGATTTGTTTAAATTWCTTGATTTTTCTTTTAAGAGAAGCAATTAAAATGTAAACATAAATAATTCTTTTCCTTACAGTTGAAAAAGAAAACTGAGAAGAAGAAAATTAATTTCCATGCCAGTCCTTGCTTTTGGAACCAATGAATATTTGCTGCCCATGGAGTTTTTTCTGTTATGTTTTAAAACTGACATGTCTCTTACTTTTTCACTATGTCACAGTAAATAAAGAATATATTGACTCCTTGTAAAGCAAAGACATTGATTATACACGGAAGTAATGTTCCCTACCAACTCATAAGTTTTACTGGGAGAACGTTTTGCTGAACACAAGGTAACAATTAATTTCCTTATTCTTTTATTAAAACTTGTAAGACGTAGATTATTAAAAAGAAAACATTGTATTTCGTGCTTTCTGGTGTTATGTATTCACCATCAGATTTCTTTTCTTGTGCATTCAGTGTTAGGTGTACGAAGCTATAAATGAGAGACTATGTTTATGAGAACAATGGTATGTRTATTGTGGACCATAAATACCTGCGTGAATTTTAATCAGAAATTTGTGGGCATATAACAATGACAACAAAAAGATTAAATAGCAATTTAGTAGAAAATTTAATGCACATTTACTCCATTCAGTATTGTTATTCAAATTGAAGAAGAAAAAAATTTATGGGGAATATCAACAAGAAATAATCCAATCTGATGCTGATGGACTATTACTTGGTGCAAAATAAGTATATATCTTCTTTCATCACTCTCTTTTATCCACTCAAGGAGTTATTTGTGTATCTGTCATGCTTTCACAAGCATTTTCTATTTTCCCAAAATATCCCTTATGCCTGGAGTGGTTTATGTACCTAAAAGCAGGCAAACCCTTACTGGTATTTCCCAAGTGCTGAAGTAGATTTTCCATTTCACAAAAGCAGTACAATCTATCAGAGCAGTTGAGAAAACTTTGCTATAAATCCACCTGCACCTTTAAGCATTAAAATGAGTAATGTCTGTCCCTATAAGCCCATTTATCATAAAATAAAATATTGTCTTAACCAGATGAGATGTAGAAACACTTTGCGATATCGCTGCCTTTTAGCAGAGAGCTGTCACCTATCYAAAGCAGCCTGTGACCTCGTCCTGTGGGCTGTTCTCCATGGAGGTGTTTAGCTGAGCGTGGTGGTGGGTACATTGTCACAGCTGACCTCGACAGGGAGCTGCGGTGGGTCAGGGCCCGTCAGAGACCCTCTCAAGACGTGGGAGAGGACTCAGGCATAGAGTCAATCACCCCTCAGTATTTCCCTGTGACCACCGTGACTCAGAGTCCCCTCCCCGTGCTTGGTCTCTTGGGGCAGGCTCCCACGAGGTCGGTGGAACCAGCCATGCTTTTTTATCTGTTTGCATGAGGAGATCAGGGAGGGGACCAGGGTGGCAGCTGTGCAGACGAGCACTCTGCCTGGCTTTAATCCTGCTCGAAAAAGACGTCAAGGTCTGGTGCGTCACCAGTCACAGTCTGATAACAGAAATGAAAAAGAGAAAAGCAAAGCCCCAGCACTGATTACAAGAATGGAGTTTAAATTTTGCCTGACATTTATTTCGCTAGGAAGAAAGATCACAACTGGAAGACATTCAAATTTCTCTTTGTGCTTCATCTGAAAGCAGAGTGCCAGSAGAAAAGTGAAGAAGGGGTGACTGTTCTCTTGATTTCTGTTAACCTGAGCCGATGAGGTTTGCTGCGAAGCACTGCTTCACAGGCTAAAGGACACATAAAGGCAGGAACTAAAGGAAGCAGTGATAAAATGAATCCATATTAGTCTTCTGTAAATCATTTTATTACACTTTAGTGCTTCCATCTTTTCCCATTCTGACATCAGTAAAAATGAATTCACTGAGACATGACACTTGACTTACGATGCTTTTTATTTTCACTAAGAGATAAAATGAATAACATAACACAATTATATTTCAATCCAGCATCATAGCTGTGTGCATCTTTAAATATAATAACTAATTGAGCCTTATTGATTTTTTTGAAACGCAATCATTTATGTTAAACTGACGTAATCTTTTCTGAAGTTAAATATTGATTTTTACAATGKCATGTCGTATATAACATTTTAAAAAATTATTATTACATCAATCATTATTATTTTTTCAAAATGTAATACACCAGATGTCATAAAATGAGCATTGCCATTCATAGGAAAGACAGTAGCCTAGAACATGTGACAGTAAAGATACCACTTAATTTTATCACCTCTTATATTTTTTTTCCATTAAGAAGACTCTCTGAAAAATAAGAAGTCTCATTTTAGGTCATTTTAGGATGTATTTATCTTTTTTTTGTTTTGGCCTTTCTATTTGAGTGATTCTGCTGGAGTTTCATAGGAAGGCAATGTCTAGCTATGTCTTCACACTCTGTTGGAGTCACTATAGTTGAAAAGACGGGGGCATCACCTGGAGATAAGATGAAAATTCATTCATTTACAAAAAAAATTATCTTTGACCCAAGATTCACTATTGAGGGTAATGGTTTGACTTTTCCAGTGGCATGTAGCTATCACAAGGAGAGAAAACATTCCATAGAATAAATGTGGCAAAATTCTGTGAAGATATTGAAGGTAAAGAATGAAAGTTTGCATGCAATTGTGAATTATTTGGGGCATTAGGAAACAGAGAGAAACACAGACTGGGGATTTCTGATTAGAATTTCTGATCAGATGATCTGTATCTCTCCTCATCAGTTCTGCATTCTTTAGAAACATAAAGACAAATCAGGCAGGCAAATTATTGGGCTTTAAACTCTGTGTATTTGGTCAGTCCTTGTTAGAATGAAGTAGATCAATAATTTTTAATGCTGTTAGTGTTAACTGATCATCTACTCCAATCAAATGGAGTCATGAAACAGATATCAACCTACTCCAAATTGGCCTTTTAACATGCAATGTGATGTTGCTTTCATGCAACTTAATATGCAACATAAGTTATACTACTTTGATGTTACCAAGCACCTACAGAATAGATTTTATGCTTTTCAGAGAAATATTTCATCACTGACTTTATTTATCTAATTGGAAATGCAGAAAAAGATCATTATGTTTGAAGTATTTTATTATTCAAAGTCAAATTTGTTAAAATAAAAAGGAATAACCAGTCAAACCCTGCCAAAGAAATCACAAAACAACAGATGTCTTGAAAGTATGTGGATTTATTCAATATACTTTTATGTGGTCACATATGATTTTTTAAATTAGTTTTTATTTTCTCCATATTCAGGCAAATACCCATTGATCTAATGCTTCTTTTCTTCACAATGCTTTACTAACAGGAACAATAATAATGACCTATAAATCAGCTATAAACCATTATCGATGTCATAAAGTCGTGATCTTGATTTAATAACTTCAGTTGTAAGCAGTCTCCAATACAGATTCTGATTTACAGACTCCATTAGTCCTGCCAAGGCAGAAAGGAAGGTGTGGGATATAAATTTAAGATTCAGGAGCACTGAAAGGTTGGATGATTTGGAGCCAAATAAAACCAGAAGGCTGGTGAAACTTCTAAACCACAAGGATAGGGTGAGAAGAGCAGGAGAGATGCATATGCTCTTGATGTAGCTTAATGTAACACTCTAAACTGAACAGACACTCCGCGTCTGCACATATGTACATATTTGTGTAGAAATACACACAGTATTCCCTGTGTTCTGATGAATGGGGGAGCTTTGCTGATAAATTATCCTCAGAATATTTGTATGAATGTATTATGTARTTCTTTAGCRTGTAATTTTGACAAAATTTCTTACAACATTTACAATTCTCCCTACTATTAACTTTTGCAAAGACTGGACATCGCACAATAAGAAATAGTTTTGACATAGTTTGATAGAAGGTCTGTGAAGAAAAGGTAAAAATCCCTTTCTTTGTGTGTATTTCACTGGAAACATTCAAGGCCACATGTGATGCAGCTCTGAGCAACCTGATCCAGTTGAAGATATTTCTGCCATTGCAGGGTGGTTGGACTGAATGACCTTTAAATGTCCCCTTCCAACCCAAACCACTCTGTGATTCTATGGTTCTATTTTTGTCTACAAGTTTGGTTCTCCCCATTGCCATTCTGTATGAAACCTTTGTAGAGTGGGAAGAATCTGCGTGATTGGTTGCATCCAGATAATATTTTGAAACTTCTGTCCAAGTCAAACCAAGARGAGAGGGATGCTTCTGAAGGAATAAAAAAAGTATAAACTTCGAAAAGTCTTACAGGAAATTAACAGAAAGGACTTAAGTTTGGGATAGTTATTTCTTATCTGAACTGATTTTGCTGTAACTATTCCTATTTCCGTAAGATTTTTCAACTTGCAGGATTATGTAAGGTAATTCATAGCTATAAAGAAAATGTCACTTTGTTCTATCTCGTTTTTGCATACAGACAGTGTTCATTACTTGTCAAAGATCGAATGTTGAGAGTGGTTGGCTAAAAGCTGCTCAGTCTGGATAGACAACTGCTTGTGATTTTCATTTAAGGGATCCTTTCATAGTTTTGTTAGGAGGAGCTGGGCCAGCTGTGATGTTATATTTGCAGGGCTTTATGCAGAGATCAGCCATTCAGGCAAAATGTCATTGGGTTTAGCAATTGCCTTGTGCTTTTCATATGCTTGTTGGCATGTGGGATTCTCATCAGGGATTTCAAAGATTTCAGAACAGTTGTATCAGTTGTATTATTCAGAGTGAAAATACTATATTGTCACTTGCAAGTTTTATTATTTTCTAAACCAAAACACAGTGAAGAAGAAATAAGGAAAATGGTTATGAGGAAGATGCTATGAGCAAATATTCAGACCAAAGCTTTCCAAAGTCCAGCCATATTAAATCAGAGCTTGGACTGAAGCCTAGTTTTTGCTCTAACTTCTCTCTCCTAATAAACCAGCAAGGTTTTCCATTTTCATCTAAGTTTGCTGCAAAGAAACAACTTTTTTGTTCAAGCTTCACCTCTGCAACCCCTTCCCTTGCAGGTGGCAAAAATTATCACCGTTTCAGCACTGTTTATCTACAAAATTCTAGTAGTATTTTTCTCATTTTCCAGAAACCAAAGAAAATCCTGACCCAAGTGTATATGCCTCCCAGATAATCCATCCCAGCTGAAGACCTGCTGATACCTGAGGAGCTTTTGAGAGAAATGTGCAGGACAAAGGATACTACGTTAAACTACAAGAAGTTCCGTTTTTGACTATTTGTTTCTTTGAACAGCAAAGATTTATATCAATGATAGTTGTTTGGGTTTTTTTTAATCAGCACAGCAATGACGGTAAGACTGGGCTCTGGATCACCTTTGTGGCCTGAAAGAATCCATTTAAGAAATTCTGTTTTCTCAAAAACCTAAATAATGCCGTATTTTAAGGGTTGTTCTTAACTAAGTGCAGTCTGCAGCTCTGAACAGTGCTCTGTTAGTGGCTTCTGAACCACTTACCCGACAGCCGCGGCGTGCACTCTCTCTGATGGCACAGACATGCCCTCTCCCATTAGTGGCTTCAGGCCATTCACCACAGTAGTTAATGTACAGACAAACATTAAAAAGTTCATGTAGGAGTAATTTAACATAAAACCTGATTGCTAAAAACACTGGGCCACATCTTACAACTTCACTTAACACGGGGCTATTTAGACAAAATAATTATGTACTGCAATTCTATTCATCATGACAGAAGAATTTTAGGTGGGGAGGTCTGATAATAATAGAGGGCTTTGCATGACCTAATTCTAAAAAACCTAAAAGATCAGAAGGTGTCTGCACAAGATGTTCCTGCATGGCTGATGTTCCAGCCATCCGTAAACTTCTGTTTTGTTGGATGTGTCACCAGGGCCCTCTTCTCTCTGACTCAATCCTCTTGCAGGCTGAGCAGCTACACCAGAATCCACTCAGAGCTGCCTGCAGGCACTGAATTTTGATGTGATTTGGACACAAAGGTTTAATATTGTCCAGGAGTTCATTATAAGTTGTAACAAACTGTATCTGGCAAGGCTTTCTACAGTCAAAGAAATCTGAGTGACTTTAGACATAATCAACATAAGCAGAGTTATCTGATTTATGATGCTTTTAGAATAAGGTTGTCTTATATTCCCTGAACTGAAAATAAATATCTGTTGACCTTTTGTTTTATTTCCTTAGAGTTCTGGCTCCTTCGCCTAGATTACAAAAGACAGGTCTGGGTGATAGGCCTAAATAGAAAGTTGCTCCTAAGCAGTGCTAGAGAGTTATTTTCTATCTCCGTCGGAATAGTGGTGAGAACAGGTTACTAATTTTTTTCCCAAGGCTTTCAGTAGCTCAACTGTATTGCAATGATTCAAATTATCTCATTGATTCTTACCTAATAGTGCCTATACATGTTATTTTGGGTTATCATTTCTTTAGTTTGTCTTCTATTTTTTCATCAGTCACTAATTTCAGATCTTCATACACCAGTTATTTGGGAAAAATGAAATGCTGTCTTTTACTGAAACTCCCTAAGCACTTCAATGTAAGAAAAGAATATGTTATTAATATGTGGGCATCTTCCATTTTGGCTTCACAAGATCTTTCAAAACTTATTTCTCAGTTCAGTGGTAGATATGAATTGGTTGAAGCAAAACTTATTTGACATGTACCACTTGAAAGATAAAATAAACAACCAAAACTATGCTAGTAATAGTCTTGTTATCCGAAACTCCTTATCATATGATAGCCTCTATCAAAATGTGTTAAAATCCTAAAGCCACAAATCCCTATAGCGTTTATATGCAGCAGCCAAAAAAAGTCAAGATCCTGTTCAGGGATTTGTAATCTTACTCCTGTGCAAATTAAAAGGGTTGCTTTGCATCTAAACTGAGCTTGGATGTGAAGGAAAAACACAGGAAATCAACTACAGAACTGACAAAAGATAGAAGAACTGCCTGAGGACAGTCCTGAGAAGAGCCTAGAACAAATGCTACCCTATTATTTTCAGAACTGTAGTTATTTCTGAGAGATTGATGGTGCATACAAAAAAGAACATTGCATCATTTATGATACAATACTTCATATTACTGGRTCATCTTTATGCTGAAACAGAGTTAAGAGCATTAATAACACTATAATTTTTTCATTAATACGATATGAATATCGTGCAATTTAACTGTTTCCAATAAAACAGTTTCACAGCAAGGCTGTCTGCTAACACAGACGGAACTCTATCCTAGGTCTGAGTGGGTATTTTGTAGACTGAAGTCAACAAAATATAATAATATATCATGAAGAGTCACTACTGACTGTAATCACAATCCTGAAGTGCAAGCCTTGCAATCCCCAAGAGCTAAATATTTCAGCAAATTTAGTGGGTTCATTGTAATTTTTTATTATCACTATTCACTTTCAATTGCCTTGTTACGTGTTTTAAAATAGCACTAGGTTATAATTTTGGGGACAGGTTCCTGCTGCTTCAGAAGAAAGAATGAACATAAAAGGCTACTGAGCCATTGAGGTAACTCTATCTGGTCTTCTCGAACTGATGGCAGTAATTATTAGAAGAAATTGAGGATGATCTCCCTTCATTCTTCCATCCAGGTGTGAGAGATTGAAAGGTTAAATGTTAATGACTCAAAARATCAGCTGTTTGCAAAAGCAGCAGATGCTCTGCTGAGGCCAGGGTTGCAACTGAAGGGAAGCAGGAGAGTTTGTGTGTGCAGTGGTGAAATCTCTGCTCCACAATGGACAGAGAGGGAGCACACCCATCACCCGAGTGTGACCAAGACAAACCAACCTTTGTGTAGCAACAAGCTTGTGTTTACTGGGATAATATGTAAACAGATGCAATGCATCTGCAAAGACTTTTGCACAGTTACCATTTTGTAACATTTAATATTGAATTTTAATGCAACAGATATAGCCAGCAAAATCAAATAAATGCATAAAAGAATGGTTTGCTCAAATTACTCATGAACATGTCCATTTGAGTCTTGTTTTACAGGTGCCAAGAAAATATCACAATGTCATTAAGTACTGAAATAACAGTGACATTTTAGGCAAGTCATGAATTATATTTTACAGAGCACTTTGAGCAGGCAGGGAAGCAGCTACTTATATGTATCATTATCTCCTATTAGTAATGTACTAATTTTGAAAGAGGAATATTCATTGCCATAGCAATAATTTGATGACAGTTTTCAAAAACATCCCACTAGGAAAGAAGGTGATGGTGGACTGGCCTGATATCACCCATGTGCCTTTAAAATGACACCTCTCCAGTTAAATTAACGCAATGCAGCACACAGCAACCACGAGTGTAGCTTTTCAGTTTTGGATGTGTCTTGTCAGCGTGACTTTATTTTGCTCTTATCACAGTGGCTCAGGATGAGACAGGAAACAAGGAGGAGGAAATTATAACAAAGATGGACAGTTGAAACCCATATAGCAGAGAAATCTGAGATGAGAGGAAAACAGAGAGGAGGTTGGGAGGTTGTTTGTCTCAGAGAAAGAAGGAAGGACCTAAACATAAAGGCAGCTGGATAAAAGGAGAAGAAGGAGGCAGGATGATGAGCAGTGCACACACCTGTGAAAGCAAAGTTGTGACGAGGCAATGAAGAGCCCAAGCAGTGGCAGTGCAGATCAGGATTATAAATTGGATAGGGACTGAGGGGGAGGTATTTGTACAGAAGTGGTTTTGTTTTTTCATCTTGGCAATCTGTACGCTCTTCCCTGAGGCCAAATTCACACTTACACTTGACACGTGAGAAAGTCTCAGACACATGAAAGATATTGTAAATGGAACCGTATTTTCAATGAAASGCAGTTCCTAACAGCAGAAAGGCAGCAGCAGCCTCTCCATCAGTGACAGGCAGCAGAAGGGCTCTTATACCTCTTCACAAAGAATGCAGCTGATGGTACACCAGCACCTGCGGATGTGGCTTAACTGTCMCCTTGCACATTCCTCCAAGACTGTTGGCCTAAGTAAATCAATGTATTTTATTGATATCTGTTAGGATATTTATTAAAAGATGGTCATAGAGCTTTTCCCCTTAMCAGGATAATACCATTAAAAAGTAGAAAAAAAGCTCACGTTGACGTTTCCTTTTCCTCAAGTCCAAGCTGTGATATAAAGTTGGCTTTTTGACTCCATGCTGAAAACACTGAGAAGCCCTCATAGTCCAAACAGTATCACCCAGACACATACCCAGGGAAGTAATATATCTTTAAAAATTAATTCTTTCTGACTTGTCATTCCGAGATCCCTCTCTTACAAGTGAAATTAAAAGGACTTTTCTGTTTTGATTTTTTTTATTTTGGGGAGGAGAGGGAGGGTTGCTGATTCTATGGCTACTTTGAATACTGGAGCCAAAGMTCAGTGTCTTTCACTTAAGTGCTACCAGCTGAACCAGCAACAGTTGAACCAGAGAAACAGAGCATATTTGCTGAATGTAGCTGCTTTTATCCCCCTTCCCTTCAAGTTCAGCACATAAAATGTCTTTGCATTTTTATCAGATGTAATTTCTCTTATTYATGTGAAGGGAATGCAAAGTGCAATCTAGTTTGGCAGCGCTGAAGATACATTAATTAATTATATGGAATATAATGAGTGATATACATGTTGAGATACATAAATCTTAGTTTCTTCTTCCAAATTCCTGCAATTTGCCCAGTAGCACCGGCATTCTTCAGATATGTTTGTGCTGGCTTTCCTCTGAAGTCTATCACATTTTCCATAGTGCTCTTCAATACAGGATATGCTGAGAATGTACCTTGCCCTGCTCTGTCCCTCTAAGCCCTCTGGGCACATTCAGCAACATATTGCAGCATCTGGACCCACGGAGGGTTTTACCCCGATAGCCTTTGCTTTATCCTCTAGAAGGTTGCTATGGGAACACAGTGAGGCACATCTGATAAGCCCTTACAGCATCACCCAATTGTTTTTAGGTCTAATAACTTCAGAAAGGCTTCAAAGGGTTGTTTGGAGATTTGTTTTGGTTGGAAAATAAAAGAAAGACAAACCTATGTATCAAGTACCAGACACAGTCCTTTAGAACAAGGTACATAACCAGATGATAACTTATATCTTTCAATATAACCACCTGTGTGAGGGACTTTAGCAAAGGAGAACATAATAAAATATTTATCCATTGGAAAGCTCACTTTATTCAGACAAATTGTTCTTGGAAAGGGCTCACTTCAAACAGAAAACTCAGCTTTGTGGGAACTGACCAACAGCATCACTGTAAATGACCAGTTCAGTCACACCTTAGCACAGACAGGGCTCTAACACTATGAAAAGTRGGAAGCTTTTGTACTCTCAAGAAAATTTCTTTGCATGCGAGATTAAGAGTTTTTCAGATATTTTGGTTGGGCTTTTTCTACGGGGAGGAGGTAGAGAAATCTTATGAGGAGCACACCCCRTAGCTAGATTTGACAATTTCCTTCTCAGTGAGGCTCTTGGCTGTGTTGACATAGCTGATAAAGCTAGCACGCTTGAACCCACACTTTTTTTACTTATAATGATACAATCTGTCCATGATGTAGAGTCATGTTGGTATCTCTAAAGGAGACATTTTTATTTTTCCTGATTTTCTGTATTTTTAGTAGTATAAAAACATATTTTTATATTCRAACACAGTAACTGAGTTGTCTTAGAGCACATCCCATTCCAACCTGCTCTGGGAACAGAAGTGTTACCGAACACTGAGAACATAAAGAGTTTCTGTTCAAATAAATAAATAAATTGTATCCAAAAAGWCAAGAAAAATACAATAAACCCAATTTGCTACATGGCAGCAAAGTAAGATTAGTTAATTGAGGATGTAATTTGTAATACTATTACTGTGAGTACAGTTCACATCCTTGTAGTTTTATTGCATCAGTTTAGGGGTTTGTTGTTGTTCTGACTTAAAATTAACCATTCAAATTTGGTCTGGGCTGAAACAAGGCTTACAGAACACCACTTAGTGCCAGCTGCATTTCTTTCCCTACGTCAATAGCAAAACACTCTTTTTCTCCAGGGTATTKTGCTGCATGATTGGAGTATACATAGGAGACAATAGTTGAATTTGAAGCTCATGCTGATAAGAACCAGCCATTCCAGAATTTTAAACATGCCTAAAAACATGGTGTCCAAGTTGGGGCAAATGCTGGGAAAAGTCTGGAGCACATCCCAGTCCTGCTGTTTTCCAGTTATTCCCTATTAGGGAAAAGTTAACAAGGGCTATGTTGCAAAGGAACATAAATTAAAACGGATTAAGGTTCCCCGACTCCTCTGATAAGAGCTAGTGCTGGATCTGTGATGTAGGAAGCACATAGCTATCCAAACATAAGCCTTGTTCCCTCCTGTGTCTGATGACGAACACATCTGGGAGGTAAGGACTCTATAGCAAAGTGCTAAATAAACATCAGACATAACTGTTCAGGTGCCTGCTTCCGCATAGCGCTCTGTGCAATTGTCACGTCATTTCCCTCGCACATCTACTGCTCCATGTAATCAACGCCACGTTGAATTAAAAGCCTTTTTCTGAAACTGTAAGTTTCAGTCTTTAGGAAATACTCTAGGTTAAATCAGGGTATTTGTCAGAATGCTCCTGAAACTGGTTATAGTCAACGAATTCTCCTTCTTCTACAAAATCATCTGCTYATTTTCAGCAGTTGTAGCCCATCTGGAGGTTTCTCCTTCTCCCGTAAATGTCTGCGAGAGAGAGTTCAAACTCTTGTTGAGTCAAGAGCAAAGAAACAATTAAGCCAAGCCAGTCATAACTTATTTCCTCTGCTCTTAAAAGATAAATACATATTTTTGCTCTTGCTTTATTTAATGGAGAAATCATTCGCAGCAAAACAAAAAGCCCGGGCTCATTAAGCACGACTGTTTTTCCAGAGTTATCCTTATAACTTTCTCTCCGGAGAAAGGATGGTGCCATCTATGCATAGTAAGATATTACAGTTAAATAGAGGTCCTGGTAAGTCAGCTTTCAGCAAGCCTTTTCTGTTAATACATTTGGTCATGGCAGCTTTCCTACTACTAATACAAAAAAGCGCCTGAAAAATTATGATGACTTCTTCAACAAAGCTACTTTAAAAAATCCTGATCAATGGACTTCTGTTCTCAGACCTTGTGAATTTGGAGGGATGCTAGACACTACTCAGTGTAAAGGCTTGCACAAAAACCAGAGAGATCATTAAAAAGGTACCCTAACAAAGGTGCCATATAATTTTGTGTCACGTGCTCTTTCTCTTACAATCTATAAGCAACACATGGAATTCACACAGATGAGCTTTTGGCAAAAATCTAAGTTGGCTACCTGCCAATCAAAGATTCATCCACACAGACAGGGTGTCAGGACTGTGGCTGTCTGCACCACGAGTGGCGTGAAGAATAAGGACACAAAGTCCGAGTCCAGGAGCAATAACATTTAATTAATTATAAATAGGTTTATATAACTTGGGTTGCCAGCATGGCATAAGGTCATTGGTCACTGATCATCCACCTCCTAGAATGATTGGTGGAGGCTACAAAACATTCATTTGAAAATATTTTCTTCAGTATACCGTAACAACCCTGCTGCTGAATAACAGCAGGTGCAAGATGAAGTTAGTTTACAGAACCCGTAGCAATGTTTTTCATAGTTTCTGTGAGAAACACAGAGCTCTCACAAAATGCTACAGAAAGCTGGAAAATTTCTCTGCTAAAGATTTTCAGCGTCTACATCACGCCTGCAATGTGTTTTCTCACACAGTTAAAGAGCTGTTTCAAAGGTAAAGGATGTATTTGCAGTGATAGCAGGATGGAGACATCAGCAAGCAATTGACAAGTCTGAGGAAAARTCTTCAAATTAGCTTGGAAAAAAGAAAGGATGTAGAAGGATGGGATCTGTCATTGGTGTGGGAGATCAGGCAGCTGACAGAGGCAGGAGTGGAGTGAAGCTACGTGTTCAGCTGGCTGCTCCTATGTGCACCTGGGGTAATCCCACTCTCCTGTGCCTCTCTTGGGTGATTTAAGAGCCTCTGAGAGGGTTTTCTTTGGAGGGTAAAAGATATCCCAAGGAATTAAAACCAAAAAATCAGTACTTTTTTTTTCTGGGGACCCTTAAACCAGATTTCTTTACTTGTACATGCTGTGAAACTGTCACTTGTCTCTGACTCAGTATCTGTTTGATGCTTGTCCCGATTTCTCTCTGCCTTCAAATTTTGTTTTCACAAAATAATTTCTGCAGATTCTAATAGTCCTTTGCAAGAGTATATAAAGTATATACAAAGCACACAGATTTGGTGTGCACTGTACTTAGCTGTGGGACTGATGTCTACTCAGTCTCAAAATCTCTCGCTGGGTTATTTTAGCTTTGTATTGGTTGGGCTCTGAACACCTTAGCAGTTAAATAATGGGTCAGAAATTATTTTGGCTGATGCCAATTTGCTGATAATGTAACCACAATGAAGACTTAAGAATTTCCAAGGCTAAGCAGTCTGCCTGCGTGCCTTTTGAAGGCTACAGCAGCATTTGGATTGTTCACTGTGATCTGTGGGACCTGTAGTAAAATAAGAGCCTGAACTCATTTTCCAGGTTTATGCCAAGCACAGAAATCTCTAGAATTTTGAGGATGTTCACCACAGAACCAACTTAATTATGATAGCCAGCAGACATTACAGGGTAAGATAGTGCTTTTATATTGATTTGTGGCAATGGAGAAACGGAAGGAGGGACTGCACTTCTCTGCATGTGCCAGAGTCTAGAGATCTGGAGGTCTTGCAAGCCCAGTACAGGGATTTGTAGGAATGAAAAAGTCAGAGGTGTTGATGTGGGAAAAGATTTGATCACAGTAAAATCTAGATAGTGACAGGCATGATAATATGGAGACTGACAGGTTAGCTCACAAGAGAGGAAATGTGGGAAGTGAAAGAAAAGTACAAATTGTGAATGAAGCTTAAGAGGAAAGGAGAGCAGCAGCTTTAATGGTGTATATGCAGGTATTGCATCTGATCTGTGAAAACTAAAGATGCAATTCTTAAAATTTCAGGATCYATATTATCTATATACTCCTATACTCATAATCTATGTTGATAATATCTTAAGGCCAGATGGAAACATTCAGAAAATAGTTTTGTTGGATGCTGCTAGTTGAATCTAACTGAATAGAGAGATCACTATTTACCCTAAGTGAAAAAAAAAATTGTCCAAMTACATGGACATTCATTTCCTTGCTACTCACCAGCAAAATAAAAGAGAAAGAGAGAGAGAATTTAATCAGAGGAAGTCTGTATCCCTTCAAGTTAATTCGAAATTTGTTTTCCTGGTGAAATTGTCATATAGTGGGATTTCTCTCCAGTGAGAATAAACTTGATGACTGTGGTTGAAATGGAATGACAAAAGTCAGAGGGTCCACAAAAACTTGGCAATTTTTAATAGTAGATCATATACATGAAATAGAAATTGTATGTTAGTCCCTTATAGCCACCCACAGTGGTGGATTTTGAGTGAGGGGTAGGGTGAAAGGGAAGAGAGAGAAGGGAGGGAGGGAAGAGAGAGAAGGGAGGGAGGAGGGAGGAAGGGAGGGAGGGAAGGAAGGAAGGAAGGAAGGAAGGAAGGAAGGAAGGAAGGAAGGAAGGAAGGAAGGAAGGAAGGAAGGAAGGAAGGAAGGAAGNGGAAGGAAGGAAGGAAGGAAGGAAGGAAGGAAGGAAGGAAGGAAGGAAGGAAGGAAGGAAGGAAGGAAGGAAGGAAGGAAGGAAGGAAGGAAGGAGGGAAGGAAGGGCCACCAGTCCTGGCTCCAGCATTTATCCAGCTGAAGAGGTGTCCAGAGTCCTGTGGGCACCACTGAGGCTCTGTGGGGGTACCTTTTATAGATTAGTTTTCCCCACCCTGGAGCTAATTTCCCTCTTTCTATACAATTTAGTTATCATGTGCACTTTATTCTTCTAAACCTTTCTGGAAATGGGTCAGAGGTCTTCAGGAGTCTTTGGTGGTCTTGATTCCACCGCCTGCCCCACTGTGGTGGCCTTTAGTTGTCGGTCCATGCCCACTTCTCTAAGCTGTATCCTCCCTGTGCTTGTGCTGCAGTGTGTTGTGCTTATCTCCAGGAGCCAGAACAAGGACTTTTGTCCCAGGAGAGTGCTGCCCTACCCCCGTATGGCCCCTCCTCCAGGCACATCCTGTCCTTTTTCACAGCATGTTCTTACAAATAAGTTTTGGCTGGCTCCTGAGCTGTCAGTGCTTGGGACAGACATATTAGCCCCTTATCTTCTGGGCTTCTACATAAATCAATATCTTTAAAAACAGTATTACTAAAACCACTTGTGCCTCTTATGGTATTCATTTCTCACTCATTTGGTGGTTACTCCTGCTAAAAAATGAATTATTTCCTTTTATAAGATGATGTGTTTATAGTGTTCTGCACCCATGCATCTGAATGTCTTGATRCTCAAATTGCGTCTTGGACAAAATGACCTACAGGAGGGAAGCAGGGTAAACACTGTGATTCAGATCATGTGTTCTAGCAAGAGACAACCTGTCTGAAATCAATAGGGCAGCACATAGCATAATCAGACTATACTCCCACTATTGAATTGCTTCCTGAATTTTTGCCATGTTTCATAGAAAATGTATAACATCTTCTCAGAAAACACTTTCACAGAAGCGTCAGAATTCACCATTATTACATTTTTTTTCTTTATAAGCTGGCCTTTCCTGCGCTTCATAACTCTGTAACTCAAGTTATCTCTGTCTAATATCTTTTCACCAATTTAATTTATTATTCTCTTTTGTTTACAGGAAGTCCACAAGTGAAGGATATTTGAAAACATTGATTGTTGTCGCACCAACTCAGCTATAGAAGAGCTGTCGTGGTACTTCAGCATCTACAGAAGGAAAGCAGGAATGGGGCATGCTCCTAAAAGCAGGGGAACCTTTGCAGCTTGCCAGCTGCTTTGCTCACTATAGGATGAGGTACAGTCATTCCCTAAATTTAGCCTAACTTCATAATAGTCTGRTATAGTGGGAGGGCTTTCAACAGATACTAAAATACTCTCAGAGTGTTGCTGCTTGTTACTCTTCCTGTGACAATACTTATCAAATTTATTGTATTAGACCATTTCATGTATTCAGAATCAAAACACATTCAGTGTCATGACATAAAATTGTATCATTTTCAAGTTATTATGTCCATCTTATACAACTTATGATATATTGAAAATGTGATGACAAGGAGCAGTAAATTCTGTAAATTTGTGTTTAAAATTTTTKCTCGTTATCTTCCAAGGTTGTTATTTCATTTTGTAACTAAACCTTGTTTTTTCTCCTGCCAAAGCCAACAGTTACAACTTTTAAGTGTCAAATCTATTCTGTATACTGTAAAACAGATTTTATGTCTTGAAAGTAAAGGATAATAATAATAGACATAAAATCCATGATCAATAACTTCTTTTAGGTGTATTCCTTAAAAAATAGGTTTTTCAAACAATTGTATAAGCTCAGTCAATTCACCAGAACCTTTTTGCTAAAACACTGTCCATGATGCTTTCATTGTAAATGACATTTGATTGGGATAGAGACATATATAATAGGATACATATATTCTATTAAGTATTCAAGTGATTATTCAGAGAGGAATGAAGAACTTACTTCCTTCATGCTGCTAGGTGAATGCTAGCCACCCTTTTTATGGTAYATTCTTATTTATTAAATACCACTCTATATCTCTGTGGAATAACAGACTTTCTGGTAAAGTAAAAAAATCTTTAAATTCRTTTGGAGTGACAATACAAAACACCCCAAAGATTTCGGCTTCACTTCACAAAAAGTGTAAATCTGTATGTGTGTATGTATCTGTACTCTTTCTCTCTATTTTGTGTTTATGTTCAGATCCCAAGATGTCAAATTGTTATTTCCCTTGAGTAATAAAACCAYGGCTTGAGTTATAATACTTGCAATCAAAGCACTTAAAATTGATTCATTCTATCTTCATTTTGCAYTATTTTCTGTGGTTAAAAATACGTAGATTAAAAGAAAACAGCAATATGCACATCAATCTAAATATTTAAATATTTTCCCATGTCCTTATAAATGTGCTGTGGGTATACAATATGAGAACAATAAAACTGGCAGGTGACTTTCAATACAGTRCTCTCTAAACTACTAGAGCAGGAAAACAGAGTGAGGAAATTCTGCCTAGAATTGCATGTGTAACACCATCAGTCTCTCTTGAGGACCAGATTCAGTACAAATAAAATCCTGTAATTATTTTCCTGCAGAGTGATATCAAGTACTTTACAGAAGGCATCAGTGCTGCTGGTAATAACAAGCACGTAGTAAACACCATGCCAAGGAACATTTTTCAGGGACAAACTCCTACCTCTGCACAGTCAGGTGTAAAGGCTTCCTGGTGTGCTGAAATTAAGGGAATATGTGGGCTGCTTTCTGCACTGAGTCAGCCTGATGAATTAGCAATTCCTTCCATTTTCTTTGCAAAAATGACAAATTTACTTTATTCTTTAGGAAACTAGGTCTGGTAACTCCCAGCACTCTTAGAATTATCTCAGTAATGTGTCATTATATGAACAGGCACTAACCTTCCCCCAGTAACAGGAAAGGKCTTCTTCTACTTTCCACTGAGGAAAATCATCTTTTCCCATTTGCACTGTAGGAGTAAAGCTATGAGGCAGAAAAAAGTGAATTACATGGTAACTGCTGTCAGAGCTGAAAGGGACGAGAAAGAATCATAAATTCTCAGGAATTAATTTCCTTTRTCTCCCTGGCCTTTCCTAAGCCCTGGTCTTGGTTTCTGAGGCAGGAGCAACTCAAGTAGCACTGATGGTGCTGAGGGAGGAAGTAACAGCTTTCAGACTCTGGCTTAGGAAATCCATTCTCCCCTTGCTTCATCCTCCTGCCTCTCCACCTTAAGCCGATCAGCTGGCTGTATGACCCATATTTATTCTGCCTTTTTTGAATGAGAACTCCACATCAGAGCTTCGTGATTCTGTTCCCAGATGTGTTTACTCTTGACTATCYACCCAAATGTAGCAAGGCACTTGGCTTTGTCTGCCAAATAAGCCAATATTCCTTTAGATGTGATTATATACAGACACACCAAAAATCCTTGCTTCTTTTGTCTTACTCTTTCAGGAAACTGACAGGCTACAACTTAAAAACATCTTTCCTTGAATGGCTTCAAAACTTGTACACAGTGTTCAGCAATGGAGTATTTACCACTATCTGGTTTTAATGGTTTAATTATTATTAATTTATGGGCCGTCACACTCTTTGTTTTTCTCATACCCAAACTATGGTTCACTTGCTGGTACAGGACTAGCCTTTGGGTGGCTACAAGCAGTTCAGATTTCTCTTAATTCAGTGTTTTCATTTGTCCTGTTTCAAATTGATTTGAACTATTTTATTGGCTGAAGTACAATTCCTTTAAAGTGTTTTCTTCTAATTTATATAAATGGAGAGTAAGTAATTCAATAATTAGTTCAGTTTTTTAGGACTTCCTTGTTTTCACTTGTGGCTGTGAACTGAGTACTCATGCTAAGAGATTTTAATTAAAAAACAAAACAAAACAAAGCAAACAAAAAACTCCAACCAAAATTCCTGTTCAGATTTTACTTTTTAATCTAACTGGAAATATGGCTATTACAAAATCTCTGCTCATTAGTGGAAATAGTCCATTTTTGTCATTATTGCTTGTTTTTTTTAGTTTTTAAGTAAGATTAACTCAATTAACTGACTCTGGTGGTTTGTATCTTTCCTTACAGGCAGCCTAAACTCATCCAAGGGTAATTCAATGATTGAAATGGAGTTATGACAGAGATTAACACAGTTCAGTACTTCTCACATGAGATTATCTTTTTAGTGATGACAGATTTTCAATAAGCTCTTGAATATCAGATTTTCTTGCCTTCAAAAAAATCCTCAACTTGCCTTGTGATGCTACACAGACTGTTTTTATTTCTTAGGCAGTGGGAGCAAACCGGATTGTTTGATGAAAATCTTCAGCTGCATTGAAGAGTAATCCTGCTGCCTCACTCCTAAATGTATTCCTTCAGGCACTAAAAGGTGTTGGAATAGTGACTTCTTACGGTGTGCTAATTTGGTTTTGTAACCTTCATCATGTCAAATCTGTCTTTCCTACTCTCATCAGCCACCCACACACAGTAATTCCTGCAATGTTTTGAGGTCCAGATTTCCATAAGTGCACATGATATTTAAGCATGACAATCATATAATAGGTGTGTCTTAAAGTCACTAAATATTTTTCATTCAGTAGGATTTAGGCAGCACATTTTTCCTCTATGGGATTTAGGATCCTAACAGTCTGAGAAGAATTTACAAATCCAAAAGGCTACACAGCTTTATTTTGAACCATAAGCCTTTGGGTGGTTGATCAATGATCAGTGTGATGGCTACAAATGACCTCATATATCCTTTAGACTGACTAAATAATTCTGACACGTATTTTTCTTGAAAACTTTGCATTCAATTTCTCCCCAAAAGTATATGTATGTGCATATATATACATATAGGTGTGTGTATTTACATTATACATATGCATATATATAAATAAAGGTGTATATATAAATAAAAGTATTGTGTTAAATGAAGACATAAGCATGAGTTGGAGTCTAGTTAAGAACCAAAATTCACTTCAAGTAGTAGTCACCCCTAGTAAGGAATAGCYAATGGTCACTTTGGTAGTCAGAATCAAGTGGATGTTGTCTAATATCTAACATATATATGATGTGTTTCATAACTGTTTTGAAGAAAAAAGAAAAATATTTATTTAACATGAGAAATACAYGAGGAATGTTGAAATATGTGAAATACCTCAAACTAGTAAGAGGTGTGAATATGTGGGTGACTCTGCCGAAAAACAAATCTGCTCCTATCTCTGGATTCACATTCCCTCTACAAAAAATAAAAATTATAAACTGGATAGACTATTGGATTTGTTGGCATCTCAAATATCTTATTTATTAATGGTTTCATCTATGACAGTGATTTTAAAATTTAAACAGAAATGTAAGCAGAATGGATTTTGAAACTTGGCCAAAATTCTTTCTTATATGACAAAGCTGAGAAGCTTTTCTTTTGTCTTTCCTGAGGATTATGTAGATCTCATAATCTTAAAATATGTGTATACATGGAGTAGAAAGCTGAGGAATTGTTTCATTAGAATATTTTGAAACTCCTGGTTGTTTCATATTTAAATTTATGTTAGAGTATAAGCATCTTGGATATTTATTTCATATCCAACAAGTGATACTAAATGCAGGCATTATATTTAAATTGGCTTACTTTGAAGATCAAAGAGATTTTCTTCTATATCTATTTTTCCCTGTAGTGTTTTCTATTAGATGCAAAGTCTTAATGACTGAGGTTGAAATGGCAATATATCACTGGGAAAGGAGATTCACAAATTCTCACAAACTTCTCCGCCAATACTCTAATCTTCTCAGAATGCACTTTTCCTAATCTTCTTTCAGAAGTCCGTGCCAGTAAATTAAAAATTATTTTTAAAGTTTAAAAGTAATTTTTAAAATACACCATATGATTGAGATGTGTTTAACTCCTTAGAAAATGAAAAATATTCTGTGGTCTATTATTCTTTCTGTCCAGACAAAGTGGTTTTACATGAAATAGTATTTAATAAGAGCATAATTACATAACAATGGCATAATTATATGTACCAATAAATAGCTATTAATTACAGGGCAATTAGTATTGTCAGAGAAGTTGTTAGGCAACCTTAGGTAACAGTGATAAGTAATTTATCAGTAGAAATCAAGCAATTCTACTGCAAGGGACGCTTAACATCATATGTACAATGTGTTTTAGAGAAGTGAAATGTGGACAAAGGGTACAGCAACTCTGCTGTAGAAAACTCTTCACTAAGTGTAACTTACAATTTATTAGACTAGAACTGAGAATATATCTCTAAAAATAAGGTCAGCTATGAACACAAACAATGGTATGCTCGTACATGGACCTCAGTTACTTGCATACTGTGATAAAACTACAATGATCATTATATTCTAGAAATTGTGCCTACACAAATGAAAGCTGTAAGAAAGCAACTTTAAAACTGCGTCTGCAACTAATCCTGTGCACTTCCCCAGCTGCTCAGTGACAGCTCAGAGATACAATCTGGCTCTTTTTGTGAAGAAACCTCAAATGCAGAGAAATGGCTGGTAAGTTGTATTCTGCTGTTTGATAGCTGCTTATCTACACCAGCCGCGCTCACAGTCTCCTGAAAGTATCCCATCAAACCAACACTTTTGCAGCTTCCCYTGAAACCAAAACCAAGCAAACCCTGCTTTGCCATCCCCTATCTATAAGACACATTATTTTTATAAATACTCTACAGCTCTGTATTCCGGTGGTGCAGGTGGACCTTTGCAAAGGGAATCCTAAAGGGTATTTAAAGGGTAGTTTAGGGGTAATTTTGTGGTAAGGCATGGTTTTCTCACCAGAGATRGTTGGATGGTGGTTTCACTGGAAAAAAGTTCAACTTACAGTCAAAAAAACTTAATGGCTGCCCCCTAGAATTGTAAAATGCTTRGCTAATGTGAAGTTTGCAAGTATTGTTATGTAAAGATTACAATGATGTTTACAGAGGCTCTTACCTATGTTCTGGTGACCCATGATAATTTCTTGTCGGAATTAGCAGTCTATCTTCAACCTTTGATATTGTTGTGTCAAGGCTCATCATCTACAGCCTCAGTCAGAGAAATCTGRGGCAATACGGCAAGGATTTTTCTCAGGGGTCGCACCACCCACTGGTGGAGTGAAAGATCCAATGCTGTTGTACAGCTGCCAGCAACTCAGGATCCATCAGAGGGACTTTCTGTGTCTGCTCAACAATCAGCAATTGCAGGAACAGGAGTCTGCTGGGAATCTGGGAGTCACGGTTCAGTGTTCAGGACGACGCAAGCTCTGCTTGAGAGGCACATGGGGAAGGGTAGAGGTGTACGAAAAGTCCTAGGTTCCCTAGGGTTTTCCCAGGAAACCCTCTTTCTCTCGTCCTGCTCTGTCCTTGTCCTGGAGAGATGTGGGAATCTCATCCTGTTCACAAACGTGGTCAGATGTGCTGTGTAGGCACAGCAAGAGCCAGGGATGTCAGGCTAGAAACTCAGCAGGGCAGCAAAGCACATCCCGGTCTGGACTGGTGCAGCCCGAGCACAGCACGTGTGTGCACAGCACTTCCTCTCTCTGCAGCCTCCCTGTCTCTCGAAACTACACTTGGCAGATTATCTAGCACAAGACACCTTTCCCAGCCAGAGTCACGAAGGCCAGCTCTTGAGGGGCTGTGATAGAATAAGAGCCACATTTGAGAAYAAATGGAAGAGGGACTGACCTGGGTCTGACATCAGAATTTGGCTTGTAAAGCACGACTAGGAATGAGATAATTTTTTCTTTTGGTGGGTTTGGGTTGGGTTTTTTGGTTTTACAGGACTGCAGTAGGGATCAAGAAAATGCATGGTCTTGTTGGCCTAATCACCTCCTGGGGGAAGTATCTAGAGCCTTGGCATCTCAGTGTTTGTAGTCATGACCTCTGAATGTGGGTCACAACTAAAGCTGAGAAATTGTGACAAACATGTTGAGCAGCCTAGTTGCTTAAAGAAGAGTTTGGCCAAAAGAAAATACTAGTAAGTTGTGGAACTAGGATCCCGGGCTGGATGTGTGGGACGGCTGGGATGGTGGTCAACCCAAACTATCCCAGACTCTAGGTGCTGCTGCCTGGAGACAGGTGTGTGTCTCTGGCTGCGGCATCTAGAAAGTGCCTCCATACGCTAGGGGTGTAACTACAGAGTTGCTCAGGAATATCAGGTTTCCCACAGTAGAGTCTCAGGTGCTGGATGCATAAAAATAAATAAATAAATAAACAAACAAATAAATAAATAAATAATTTAATTGGGAGGTCCAGCAGCAGGTCAGCTTGAGCTGGATGCCTCTGGAGAGGGACTCAGAACAAAGAAATCCCCAGACTCTTTTACCCTCACAGTCTATGCACCTGTTCTTCAGGTTCTCTTCATGTGCCTTGCATTCAGTTTTTGGTCCAATGATGATTTCTGGTCTGGAGTCTTATAAATCCTTATGGGATTCTTTGTCCTGTATCCACTCAGGTAGGCTGTCTACTGTTCTTACCTTATCGAGTTGCCACTTCTGCTGGTGGCTGTAGCATCCTTGTCTTCTGATGTGTCCTCTTGTGCACTAGCTCAGTCAGCAGAGCATGAGAAGCAAAGCATTCCTTGATTTAGAGTAAGGACTACATAGCAACAACTAAAACATCAGTGTGTCGTCAACATTATTCTCATACTAAATTCAAAACACAGCATTGTACCCGTGTCTTGGGGTGACTTTATGATGTGTATCCTCTAGCACCTGCTCTATGCCCAGACATAAATCCTGTGCCTTTCTGCATCTTTAAAACTGGGTCCAAGAGAAAGAAGAAAAAAGCCAAAACCACTTTTCAAAGTGGTTTTGTGTTCAAGGACAGAGAGATAGCTGCTGCTGCTGCAGAGCAGAGGCAAGCACCTTCCTGCTTTTTCCAGCTCTTGGCTCCTTTTCTCGGAAGAGAGAGATGGAGAGTTAAACTCTTTTGCTTCCCTGGGACTTGGGTTTCTTCTTCTTCTCTGCTGGACTGTTCAACAGTACCAGAACACACTGGGACACCCTACACCAGTTGGCCCACGCCAAATGGCCAGCTTTGAAGACAGAGACCACACCCACAGAAAGGACTCCGAAAATTTACCAGGTTCTCTCCACAGCAAGAGGTTTTATTATTTAGCATTATTCTTTTCCCGCACTTGCATGCACTTTGCTTGTTAAATAAATAGTTTTTTCTTTTTCTCTTTCCTCTGAGGAATTTCTTCCTGGACCTGGTGGGGGAGGGGCAGCTGAAACCTGCCATCTATCAGAGAATATTTTCCTCCAGTTTGTCTCAAATCGGGACAACCAGCTACTAGGAAAATTACTAAGAAAATGAACTCCATTCCAGAGAAAATCACGTCTAGGTGAAAGTTCTCAGCTTGCAGCCTAAGGCTTCAGCAAACCTGGCTACTCGTGTTAAGCAAGCACAGCCAAGCAAACAGGATACTAAAGCACACAGTGTTGTAACTGCAAGTGACTTTTTCTTATTTAAAGCTTTATTAGGCTAAAGCACAAATATCTCTCAGCAATTTCTTCAGAGGCAATTGCTGCTCAGCCGATGCAGGCAATTTTGCATCAGTTTCCTATCAGCTTAATCTTCAGTAATGTGATTGCCGTTCACTATACTTAAAATGCAAGTTAACATAGGGGTTTTATACATATGTATAAAATAATTTATTTAAAACTTGTAACATTTGATCCAAGCACGCTATCCGAACATAAAAGTTGAAGAGTATGAACAATTTGCTAGACTTTTAAGGTCAGAGTTGTAATTACACAGCAATAATTTAATTACTCAAATTTAATCTTTTAGACATGCTTCTTATCATGTTTTAGTCTGTGTGACTCACGAACCATAAGCACGCTAGAACACTGAAAACACTATGCCATACACTGTAAGTGGAAGCAAATTAAATTTTTGGTAATTATTTGAAAGTAAATGATGTGTGGGTGTGCAAAAGTAACTCATTACTCTGATGATCTGTTATCCATTAACTGCATTGTATAGGAAATGTTTTACATTCCCTAAGTAAAATTATTTCAGATTATATATTAAAAAATAACCTTTTTATTGTGGTTTATCGTTCACGTAGTTGAGGAGGTTTTTTGCTCCTTAGGTTCTTTCCCCCTTCTACTTTCTAATGTCATTCTTACTTCCACTTCCTAGTATTTTTGCTCTATTTGGTTTCTCCTTAATTTGCTTGTGTAGACTACAAACCTGTTCTGAGATCAGGAAAGATTCAAAAAAATGAAAATTATTCAAAGAGAGGCTTTCCATATAAAGTGCTAAACTTTGAGGAAAAAGTCATAGACTCTATACAGAAAAAGTTAAATTCCCATGAAAGAGGGTGCAGTTTTAAGATGAGCTGTTACCAAAATGATCAAAACCCATCCTTCTGTCACAAACCCTAATCTTTCTTTTCGTCTCTTCCAATTCTTGAGAAGGTTGTAGCTGAAAATCGACTGAGCAGACTGTCTGCACACCCCGCCCAAAACAGCAACATCCTCTTCCAGCCAGGACTCAGCAAGCTGGTCTGAACTAGTACTAAAGGACTTCATAGGACAACTGAGAAAGAAAAGGAGTCGGAACAGAGCTCACCACTGGCTGAGCTCAGCATGGAACAACAGCCTCATTAAGGTCACAAACATGCAGGCAGGTTTTGGATTGCATGTTCCTGTGAGCAACTGTGCTGGTTTTGGCCAGGGTGGAGTTAATTTTTGTCACAGCTGCTGGAACGGGGCTGTCTTTTGGATTTGTGCTGGAAGCGGTGCTGGTAGCACAGGGATGTTTTTGTTACTGCTAAGCAGTGCTAGGACAGAGAAAAGGCCTTTCCTGCTCCTCATCCCACCCCAACAACAAGGAGACTGGGGGTGCACAAAGAGTTGGGAGGGGACACAGCTGGGACAACTGACACCAACTGACCCGAGGGACATTCCACACCATGTGGTGCCATGCTCAGCATATAGAGATGGGGGAAAAAGAAGGAAGAGGGGGACGTTTGGAGGGATGGCATTTGTCTTCTCAAGTCATTGTGACACATGATGGAGCCCTGATTTCCTGGGCACGGCTGAACACCTACCTGCCCATGGGAAGTGATGATTGAATTCCTTGTTTTGCTCTGCATGAGTTTTCATTTTGTCTGCCAATCCTCTCCATCACCCCAACAGAAGGGCAGCAAGCATGAGGCTGCATGGAGCTGAGTTGCCATCTGGGCTTAAGCCACAATGGCAATGAAAGCAGGACTTCTAAACAAGATGTTGAAGAGAAATCAAAACCTGTTTATTTACTAAAATATGCAATTGAAGCCAGATAGAGAAGGTAGGAAAAACTACTAAATGTAATGACAAAAACATTTTGATAGTTATCAAAACATTTTTCACAACATACAATATTTTCAATCAAAACACTCCCTTTTAATATAAATTAGTTTAGAATTAACAGTCTGCTCTTCTGAATTAACCTTCCCAAAAGCAAATTAAGGTATTTTATYCTGACATTTGTCTTCCTCTGAAATTACCACTGTGTATCAATTTTTAAGACTTTTTTAATAACCCTTTTTTGAGGGACATTTTATAAAAATCAGGCAAATAGTTATGGAGAAAAGTCGATTTAGTCTTCTTTGAGAACAGTCTAGATTGAATCCACGTGTACCTCATGATCTTCCTCAGTGCCCCAGGAGATTTCATACCATTATTCTGCTACTCATTCTGAAGTTAACTTAATAATGTAATAGAAGGACACTCCAGAGATATTACAAACCCATAATGTATTATCTCTAATTTATTCAAGTTAATCCACTATGGAGATATTCTGCTGAATCTCTCGGTGACTTTCATCAAGGAGGTCATTGAAGTGTCTAGGTATGCCAGTAAATCATTTGTACATGTGACTATTCAGTCCTTCTTATCCCAGACTAACAGGATCCTCACTTCTGTGGATGAGACCATATGGCTAATGTCAGAACTTTCACAATGCTTTCAAATTAAATGAATCTCTCTTCTGGTCCTTTCATTGCATGTCACTCTTCAAGGAGGTCGCTTCTGGTTTCAAAGGAGTTATGTCTTTTCAAGGCCCTCAGGACTGGTTTGGTTTTGATCAATCTTTCTTTTCACAAAATAACTTTTGATTACATGGGCTGTAATTATGAAAAAAAAATAAATTAGCATAAATTTTAAATCTTTTGGAATAGTAGACGACATGTAGCAGTACCTAAATTTTGCCTGTTGTGCATCTTCCAAGCCACCCTGATCAATCATGTTAGAAGCTTGAAAATGCTCTTATAAGGGCTAAAATATAATAATCTTTCGTATTGCTTAAGAAGGCAATATTGATTTTGTTTCTTTAGATAAGATTTGCTGTATTTACTTTCTTACTAATTACAAAACTTACCTAGAAAATCCCATCCAAAAGCAGTGCTTCAGACTTGTGGGCAGTGATTTTTTAGGCACCATGGCAATTATTATTTGGAATATTTAATATGTTTTACAGCAGAAGAAGCCAGGCCAATTAATTTTCCCTTCAGCAGTGATTGTTATCAAGGATTTGAATTTTCCCCATACTTTCTTCAGGCTATTTCTATGAAAACAAATTTATCTTGCATTCAATGTACAAACACCCTGCTAATCTTTTTCTTACAGGCAATAGGCAATATTTATTTTCCTTATAAGAATTCATCTTGTACCTAAAAATAATAATTTTTTAAATATTCTATTTATACAGCCATTTTAACCTTCAGTAACTCTTCCTTGAATCCTTCTCAGAGAATATGGTCTAATTTGACAAAGCACTGGGCAACTATCCAACTCCAGTACCCCTTGCTTTTCTAAAATAGTAGCTCAGTGTATATGAAAGAGAGCCTATATAGTTAATGTTATTAAAGACATAGCCATGTTTTAACACAGAGAAAGGTAACCCTGGAAAGTTAGGGATGGATAATAAAGGAGTATCTGTATCATAGTGATTTGGGGATTTATTCTTTTTCCATTTCCCAGTGAAAACTCCTAAGTAACCTGAAGTTTAACAGGAAATGTAACAATAGTTATATAGTTATATGTGTCAGACTTAGATGGTACAATAATCCTTTGTTCTGGTGCTGAAATTTTGTTCTACAACTGAAGTCCGAAGTCAATTAAGGAAGTGTAACATCACAATGTGGACATGTGGACAGCAACTCTTCTCTATCTGCAGTTTGTAGCACATAGGAGACATGAGATCAGTGACGTTTAGGATAACTTTCTATCTTATTATTGACTTAGACTAAGAACATCTACATAAATAATGGCATTAATTCTTTTCTTTTGTTTGGAAAGTATAATGTTTCAGGGGTTTATTGCTTTTCTGGATTGTGATTCATGAAAAAAAATCATGATTAATTTTTATGCCATAGTATTTACTCCCTGCAGTGATTATTAAAAAGTAAGTCTAAAGTGACGCCATTATAGTGTTTATATTTGCTGTAAGAGCAAGTTATGTCTTTAGATGTATATCACTCTACGTTTCTTGAATATATCCCATGAGAAGATAGCAATTTAAAGTGAAAATTGCTGCATTAAGTATTTTGGTCTTCCCAAATCAACCTTTTGCATTTTGTTCTCTAGGACAGCATTGAAAGCAAACGGCAAATACCAGCTGTAATGTTCTCTGTGGTTTGGTTAAGCCACTCAACAGGAGGCAATGTATATTTTGGGGGGCAGAGGGCTTGCCTACCAATAGACTTCATGTTCTGAAACTTTTGGACATTCATGTTCACTCGCTTTTTGAAGCAAGCTGCAAAAGAAAGAAAAATTCTACCCTTTTTTGGTGGTGTTTTTATGCTTCTCTTTGTGTGGTGTTTTAGAAAATTAGCTGACTTGTAAAGTTTTTCTAATTATCCAGAAAATAACACAAAAACAGTTCTTCAGCTGGCTGCCACATACTTCTCTCCTCGTAAAGTTGGGTAAGTGTTGTTTTGCTAAATGATACCAAAAGAAACATTAGTAATGGCGTTCATTTAAACTATTTTTCAATAATTAAATGTAATTTTGTGTCTGAAAAGTGAGATAGTTTTCAAAGCTCAAAGCTGACCTGTTGCATCCCGAACTGTATGAGCACATGCATTGCCATGAAGGAAACTGAGAATTAGCAATATGCTATGTATGTTTTCCTCAGATACAAACAAAATATTTGGAATATTTATTTTGACATTAATATGAGAAATGTTTCCAAAATTTTTCCCCTTCATCAGCTCCTCACTACTCCACATCCTATCAAACTTCTTGGTGCTCAGTGATCAAGGGCTATAGATGCCTACTAGCAATGAATGCTGTAACTCAACTTCATGTCCTTAGTTGTTAAGCTACACTTGCAGGTTGTGTCAGCACTGTCRGGATAAATTGTACATCCATTTCCTACAAGAAGAGTTGGAATACTTTCCCTTAGTTTTCCCTAAAACTTGGACTCCCGGAAGCTGATCTCTGTACAAAGCTATTGCTCTGGTGGACCGAAGCCACGAGTCATCGTTTGGAAGGCTGATTTTGATCGTGCTTTATATTCATTAAAATTGACAGGAAATGAAGGGATGTAACAGAATATAGTTTGTCTTAAGTAGAAGTACTGTGTAGTAACAGCAGCTACTGACAACTTCAATGCAGATGATAGCAAGACTTCAAATTACTTGAGATTTGCCAAGATTACAAAGGCCACCTATGACAAACGAGACTACTGAGCAATTACAAAGTCTTTTTATCCAGCAATTCAATAAGCAATTTCTGTGGTACTTAAAAATTGAAGATATTAAGCTGTCAAAGGAGCTACTTGCTAATAAATAGCCATGGTTATACAATAGTTTACAACGCTTGYTAACATTTTGGCATTTTCAGAATAGAAAAATATTCCTTAGATAAGGATAAAGACTTTCTCAGAAAATTTAGGAGAAAAGCTTTCCAGTTTCTTAATGACTCTTAAGAAAACTGTGTAGCATAAATAAAAATTACTTTATTGTTTCTGGAATTCACCTTTTCATTTCAGGACAAAAAAAGAGCTTTTGGGTTCTCTTACTAGGGTTAAATCCCTTCATTTTGTGTCTTGATATTACATTTTCATTTCTCAATGTATAGTAAACCTATGCAGTGTAAAAAAATTAAYTGATTACCAAACTGGAGTCTATTCAGTTAAGAAATTCTCTTGACTTSTGTAACAGTAGGATGGTTATGCCACATCCCTTCCCAGTTGCAGCAGAGACTAAGATAATATCTGTGATATTAAAATAGCAAAATCAGAACATAGAGTAACTTAAGGTAAGAGAAACCAAAATGGCAGAAACATATTTTCAGAAAAGGAATCCAATTTTGTAATCTGGCATTGTGGTAACGTAAGAAAACTGGTTGAAAATTGTCTGCAAGGGAAGTCTAGGAGAAGAAGATGTATAAAGCTCCAGAGTTTGTAGTGGTTAGACAAAAAGTTAATTACACACAAATTTGAAATCTAGGCAGAATAGAATTTAACAAGGGTTGAATAAAATGAAGTTTTACATCTATTATGTTTTAATGGAAACACCATGTGTTCTATTAGTTAATACASTTAGGTTGTCCAAGTTATCCTAGAAGCAACGACAGCAGATGTTATTCTAAAATAAAAACATTGATGCCCAAAATGTGTTTTCAAGTCATCTTGGAAAGTAGGAGTTAGCTTATTTTTTGGAGGATATAGCAACTTCATACTGGCAGTTTTTCTGTTCTGTTCACTGGTACATGCCCAATCTTCTACAAGGCTCAAGTCTTGGCTTTCAAGACTTGACTGATTTGTAGTTTTCCAACAGGGAAAACAGCAGGGAGCTGAATTTTAATGGAGTCATCAAATATTACAATGAGAAGCAGGTAGCCAAGTTGAAAGACCTTGACATTTAGCAGCTTGTGTCAGTAGTTAGAGGGATTTGATAAGATCGTTTGTTTCTTTCCATCTAAGCTAGCATGCTTTTTTTCCTTCTTCCTTTTTTTCTTACTTTACACATTTTGTTAGAGCCTTGCAATAATTTAATGTGCCATTATCAATTATCTGTAAATTGCATTGATGCAGAGGTTTAGGTGGAGTATGCAGAACCTTTATGTGTCTATCCATTAGAATTTTATAGAGTTAGTCTGTGTTTTTTATTTATAGTGCTCTTGATATATTTTAGGACTAATAGTAAAGCTTCCATCCATTTAAAACCTTTTTATTTCACAGATTTTGACTAGTTGAGTTACTAAATCAGAATTCTTCCTTCCAAGAGGTCTGATGAACTGTGGGCGGTATGCACAGTGTAAACGTTGTTGGCTTGTCCTGGAACAGAGCCACAGAAATGAAAACCTTGTGCCTTTTCTTTACTGAAATACGGCCATTCTACTTCTGTGGAAAGGGATGGGCATGATGTTTTAATTCATGTCAGATTTGCACCTCTCGTTGTCTGATATTTATGAGTTCTAAATGCAGTGCTCTGTACATTTCACAGAAACACAGCATCACAGAATGGGTAATCTGGAAGGGACCACAGTGGGTTGTCTGACCCAACCTCCCTGCTCCAGCACATGGCACAAGATTGTGTCCAGACAGTTCTTCAGTATCTCCAGTGAGGGAGACTCCACAACATCTCTGGGCAATATGTTTCAGTGCCCAGTCACCCACAGAGTAAAACAGATTTTCATGTTCCAGTGGCACTCCCTGTGCATCTGATTTTGCCCATTGCCTCTTGACCTGTTGCTTGGCACCACTGAGCAGAGCCTGGCTCCATCCCCCTGACACCCTCCCTTCAGGTACTGGTAGACATTGATGAGTTCCTCTCTCAGTTGTGTTTTCTCAAGGCTGAACAGGCCCAGATCCTCCAGCCTGTCCTTGTATAATTCATTGAGGAGTATTTGTCTTCTGCTCAGATCTGCAGAAACTTCACTTTGTGTTAAAATATGATGCAATCTCTTCTCCTTGTCTTTCTTTGGGCCAGATTCCTAGGATTTTCTTGTGTTTTGCTTTGGACTTTTTCCCTCAGAGGAACGTTTTCCTTTGCTAAATCTTAGTCCTGAAAGCCATTTCCTTGGGCCTTCTTGGTTTTGGCAGAAAAGTTTAATTATTGCTGACTGTAACTGTTCTGTCATAGAGGCATGTATCATTTTTACCAAACTATGATTCTTTTTTCTTTTTTTTTTTCCGYGAAATAAAGACTGAGAAAACACAGGATAGCATAAATACAGATAATACCATATATCAAGATCATTATTTCACTGTATTCTAGACTTGTGAATTCCATGATCTTTCATAGAAGTTCATGATCTTTCATAGAATTTCATAATCTTTCTGTCTTTCATAAATGCTCCTTCACCTGTACTTAGMTCTAGGTTACAGAGCAGACAAATTAACTCATAAATTCTGCAGTTATATCTTGATAGACAGATGTATTTCAGTGAATCCATAAAATATTTTTTTTTCCTGAATGATATTGAAAAGTGTGATGAGAAGGTGTGAAGTTCAAATTTTATTTATATTCACTGGGAGTTTGTGCTGGTACAGATTAAATCAATTCAATTTTTATCATTTATTTCACTGGGGGAAAAAGCTGARCCAAGCCAGAAAAGAAAAAATAGAGACAGAGGGGGCAAAGTCAATTTAAAAAATAATGCTAAAGCAGTGAAGTATTAATTCAACTCTTTTTTAGGCTTTGATTGGCAGCAACAGAGGCCAGGTTAAAATTTTAAGAACACCTATAAAACACTTCCACAGTCATCAACCTGTAGACCATTATCCAATTCTCCCGACTTGCAGGTATRTTGGTTAGATATGCAAGGGGGGAAAAGATAATCCAGCAGGGTAGATAAGAAGGCAGTGTGATATCTCTGCACCTGTGAATCAGGTCTCAGCTTGGTGGCTCTTGGGAGCAAAACAAACTTTTGATTTTGGAGAAGTGCAGGTGGCAAACAAACAAAAAGATGTGCAGTTTAGTTCTGGATTAGGTTTTGCTTCACTCTTGTATTTCTCTTCAAGTCTGAGCTGGTTCGAATTTGAACAAATGGTTTTGTTTAGATTTGTGCTACTATCATATCCAGGCAGAAATTTCAAGAGTACATGCACGAGTGCTTGACAAGGATTAGTGATCCTCTTACATTCATTGGAAACAAAAATCTCATAAAAGCAGATTTCTGCTCTTTCAATGTTCACTTTGCTGGGACTAGAAAAGACACACATCTCTCAATATCTTTTTTAAGTCCAACATGCTCTTAAATAAAAATAAATAAAAAAGGCAGAGAAGTCAGTGCTTCTCCTTCAGAGATATCTATCTATCTATCTATCTATCTATCTATCTATCTATCTATCCATCTTTAATTATAAATGAAAATTTGTGTCTAATTTATACAGATTCTTTCGCCTCTATATTAAGTCTTTCCAAATGCGATGTTTTAAATTCCTCATGTTTAGAATCTATTTCTGTGTTTTACTTTACCATGAAAATTAAAAGAACGTATACATGCAATCAGAAGCAAGTAATTAATAGTATATTATTTTTTAAATGGCAAGTGGCACTATCTCTAGATCTTCTTTCTTTTTTTTTATTCCATAATTATGTGCAAAAGATCTATTCGAAAATAACATAGCTAATTCCCAAGAAAGATCAGTATCCCRGGTGATCTGCAATACTTTGTTTCTCAGCAGTGTAGCTGCCAAAAAAAGGTTTCAAGCAACATTATTCTTAAAATCGCTAGTAGGGAAACACAATTTGTTCAATATATTTTCATCCAAGACCAATTTAAATGATGCATTCTTAATTTAAAATTCCTAAAAAGAAACATTCTTGATTTGACTCAATTCTGTAAAACCAAACAGGACCACCCAAAATGAGAAATTTTCCTAGATGAAGATCTCCAGATAAAAATGCAGCAAGATTGCCAGGGGAGAGTTTAATTACTTCTCGAAGCCCTTCCTTATGTATGTTGTGCAAAGAGTAGAAATACACAGTTTTGGGAGTTGATACACACTTATTATTGAAACATTTCAGAGGCAAAGAAGACTCCAAATAAAATTTTTAAAAGCTGAATTCTTCCAGCTTTTTTGGATTTTATTTGTGAATACTGCTGTAGGGTGGTTCATACCAAACCAATGTCCTCTAAATATCATTGTGTTGGTGTAGAACTGCTTATGAATCCATCTGAATGCATAAAGATTGATGACTTCACGTACTTTGTGTTCTGAAATGTCTGATAAATATAATTTCTGGTAGATATGCTAACATGATTAGCAAAATGTTAAATAAAAAAAGGA
Organism: Parotia lawesii; assembly: GCA_003713295.1. Lineage (NCBI taxonomy): Eukaryota > Metazoa > Chordata > Aves > Passeriformes > Paradisaeidae > Parotia > Parotia lawesii. The sequence continues at coordinate 1,798,144 of RAHM01000091.1, forward strand.
TTTTCAGGAAATGACTCTCAAGCAAAGGTTTTGAAACTGTGAAKAATAGCAACTGATGCAATATCACAAATGTACAAATATTAATTTTGTTTCAAAGTGCACTTTTTTCCTGCCATGAAATTAGAAAGAACAGAACTGTTTATTTTTGAAAAGAAACAGGAATATAGATAGCTCCGATGAGCTAATGCTCACTTGAAAAAATGAGGTGATGATTATGAAGGAGAAAAATGGCATTGCAGACTGTGAAAGGAAATGCTAGAGGCAACATCAGAACGTGAAGGCAAGATGGATGCATGAGGTAACAGTATCAGAAATCCACTGGCTTTTGATTTTCCTTAAGGAAAAAAAAAGCCAAAATCCCTCAAATAAACCAACCCTGTGAAATTTCTAGAAAGCTCTTCAACCTGCCCTCCTTCCTCAAAGCCTCAAAACATTAAATGTTGCAGATTAATATGCCTGCAACAAAATATGTTTAGGTTGCAAATTATCAACATTTTGATACTTACATTTTGTGCATTGCAGAGTGTGACTTCACCTGTATCTGCATGGTCCTTTGATAGCTTTTCAAATTTTAGCCTAGACTATTTTGTTGCTTTTTTATGTATCATTGACTTATTTTTTACACCACCTGTACTCTGTCTCATGGAATACGTGCTCTGATTGGAAATAGATGAAAAGCAGTCTGAATATAAAACAGATGGAATATATTTTATAAAACTTATCTCAGTGTGTCCTGTGGGTAAATGCAGTTCCCACCTGATTTATCTTTGCAAGATCTTGCTAGTGTTTTTTGTAGGAAAAGCAGTCAAAAATATGTTCTAGATGAATGTGTAAACATCCCTACTTTGTTGTAACATAAGCTATATTCACAGTACCAGGATAGAGATGCTAGTAAGTTATGTTCTTGTTTTTATTTTTTGAAAACAAATCTGGAATTCGTTGTGTTAGGGTACTTCGGATGCTTCTGAGAAGTGGAAATTTTTGTTCATTCCATTATCCAACTCTATCAAAGTTTCAGAGCGCATAAGGCAATATGCTTCATTTCATTTCTTCTATTTTCTCTTTATCTGATGATTGAACTACTTGTAATTCTCTTGGCAACTGGTCTTACCACCTGAGGATAGTAACAGATTCATGGCAAACCATATTTTTATTCTGAAGCTTTATTTATTCAGTGTTGGAGTGAAAGCTCCTCTGGACTCAGGCCCAGAGGAAAGCCAAAGTACAGGAGTTGAATTGAAGCCTTTGGACAAGCTGAGATACATGAAGTCATACCAAAATGAAAGAGAAATATAGATCCTTTAACTTCTAGTAGAAATACATGCTAAGTGCCTTAAACATGAAAAAGCTGCAGCAGAGACCTTGAGCATAGTTCCTTTTGCTGTAGCAGTGTTATTCTTTCATAGAGTTCTTTATTTTAGACAAAATATGGATAGAACTATATTGTTCTCATTTTTTAGATATAGTGTTCACATAAACAATAGAAGCTGATAGAAACTGCATACGCAAATTTGTGTAATACCTATGTAATGCTTACGATTGTTAGAATTGGACCAGGATAGGTTAAGAAAAGAAAAACTAGAATCGTGTGTTAATTTCATTGGTTAATTAACAAAAATAATCCACACTTCTGTAAGAGTTAGGTAGTAGTTAGTTAGTTAGAAGAAATGTGAAGAAGAAACTGTTTGCTGCCTGCTGTTTTGCTGCTGCTGCTGTTGTTGTTTGGCTTTACCATGTAACCCCCTTCGAACTCTGCCTTCAAGAAGCTATGAGACTGTGAAATAAAGAACTTAGAAGAACAGCAGCCTCCTCTGCTCTCTTTTGCTCTGGTCCGTGAAGGAAGGGCTTCCCATCAAAAGCTCAACAATTCAGTAACATAAATTTGAAGCACTGTCCATAAGCCTTGCCTCTTCACTGAGAAAATATGAGTTTCAAATGCAACAGCCTGCACAATCAGTATGCATTCACTCTCTGATTCACTTGCTCTAAACTAAAATCAGTTGCAATTGCTTGCCTGTTTCTCATCACCTGCTGTGCCAGCATAGAATAACCCAGGGATTTAAGGGGTCAGTACTATAGCAGACTTGTAGTTTACTGACTTAGCAGCTTCACAGTTAACATTGTGGTTTACCTTCTGATATTTCATATAAAACTCGGTATTTAATGATTTTTAAATTTTTTTTGAAATAAGAAGTTGCTCTAAACTAAAATTCACTTGCTCTAAACTAAAATCAGTTGTAATTGCTTGCCTCTTTCGCATCACCTGCTATGCCAGCATGGAATAACCCAGGGATTTAAGGGGTCAGTACTATAGCAGACTTGTAGTTTACTGACTTARCTGCTTCACAGTTAACATTGTGGTTTACCTTCTGCTATTTCATATAAAACTCTGTATTTAATGATTTTTAAATTTTTTTTTGAAGTAAGAAGTATATGATCTTTATTTATCTTATTCTACCAATGTAATTTTTCTTGTATTTTCAAGTAAAGGAAAAAATTGACAGTCTACTGAAATTCTTAGTTTTGGTTCTGAAAATGAAATGCATTTTTAAGTATCTCTGTAACATTATCCAAGTCTGCCAACCATTAACTACTTGAAGAAACATAACAATCAAAACCAAGTGTGTTTCTCTTTCCACAAGAAATGTATTTGCCTTCAAATGCACAAATTTTGCTCAGCAYGGAAACCTACTTCTTAGTAATACAACAAAGTAAGGCATCAAAGAAATTTAAACAGTAGTACAAATAAAGTAAATGGCTGATTTAAAGCACTCATATGTACAATATTATTGCTCTTAAAAATAATAAAAAAATTGCCTGAGGTTTTTGCTGTAAAAATTAGCACTCATATAGTTTGAAAGTATGAAACGTATTAAGCTGGTGAAAAAATTTAAATTATAATCATTTTCCTCTGTATCATTATTACTCTTAAATCATATAATTGAGTTTGAGAGAAGCATTTCTAAAATACAGCTGGAGGAGAGCCATTGACTTGTTGGAGCACACTCATATTTATCCAGTGATTCAGCCTTAGTATGTCTGTGTTCACTTCATTATGCAGTATCAATATACTTTAAAAACAATATGAAATCCAGCTACCTCAGACCAATAATTATAAAATTCATGTTCATGGTTTGTGAAGAACAGTATGGTATTGATGTTGATAATAAACTGAGTGAAGGCTATGTGGAATTTAGAAATAAATTCATTTCAAATACCTGAAAGTTGCATACTCCATAATAATGTTCTTAATTAACAGAGCCCATCATTTCCTCTGGAGCACACAGAGAAGTTCTTTGCAAATGATTTGCCTGTGAGTGGTATCCTAAAAATCACTGAGCCACAGGAACTGGAGTGACAATGATGACAGAAAGTGTGACATTTTTATCTGCAGACTCCTGTGTATCTCACACCTTGCTTAACCCTGTTTCTGATGCCTCCTGAGTACACATTTTGGAAGAATCAGAATAAGAAAAAACATTCAAGAAAATCCTACTGACAGTGCAATTTTGTCGTATAATAAGATTCACCAAATTATTGAAAGTATTTTTAAGAATAAGGAGGAAAAGTGTTCCTCCTACTGGGAAAGTGTTTCAGGATCTCACTGTGTGGTGATTGGAAAGTACTTTCCAATCTCTAGCCTAAATTCAGTCACAGCCAGTTTCTGCCCATTGTTCTGCTGCTAGCATCATCTTTTAGTTTAAACATCCCTTCTCTCTCTTTTTGGAAAATATAATGATCAAAACCTCCAGCAAGATAAAAAAGCAAAACTTTCCTCTGGTTTTGGGAGGACATCATGAAAATCAACATCGATGATCTCTAACTTGTAAGAGGAGAAGCCTCCTAAAATCCCTGCTATGAAAGTGCAGTTTAGAAAGGAAATTAATATTGGAGTGACTGAACATTAAGGTGCTTTGATATCTCATTTTGTTGGGATAGGAATTTGCTGTAACTGGTTAATCTTCCTTAGGAATAAGCTTCTCAATCKCTGTAAAGCTATTGAGTTGTAGGCAGAGCACTTCTGACCAAATATTGTGCTGTACCTGAGATCAGSGGTGTGCAAATTTGGAAGCAGGAAAGAAATTTTTTGCTTTCGATTTACTACCCTAGCAAATTCAAACATTCATATTTTAGTATAGAATTCAGTTAAATATAAGACACTGTAAGCCCTGACAGTGGGGCTCAAAAGCTGGTTAAGAGGTTTGCTGCCATCAGGCAGCAAAAAGTACTCATGAACTTATGGAGAGGCTGCAATTAGCCAGTGCTGATTAGATGAGTGTGGGTGTGGGAGGAGGCGGGTGCCCTCTGGGAACAGCCACCTCTAGGAGTGCACCTGAATCAGCAGTTCAGTGCACAGGTTTCCTGGAGCTGTGCATTTTCTCATGTCTGTACCTGCTGCTCTGTACAGCACACCTCTTTGCTCCACTCATGCTCAGATAAAGGTTTTCAGGATTCCTCACTAGATCAAAAGTTGGTCAGTATGTTCCCAGAGATTGCCACAGAGAGGTAATGTTTCGAGAAAGTTATAAAGAGCTTGGTTCAAACAAACTGGTATTAATGAGGTCCTTCTGTACAAATTCTCCAAACGAGGCAATCAGACTGAAAAATGTCTTAACTAAAACTCATTAGCCTGAGCAGTCTGCACTGTCAAGAAGCTGAGCCATGTACCCACTTCTCCAAAACTGTTTGTAGCTGGCAGGAGGAAAGAGGGCTTTGTCTTTCGTTTCAGTGTTTAACTCATTGTAGCATATTATCTGCAATTTTAGGTTCTGTAGCCTAAATTGGTTTTGCATTGGAGAAGGAAAACAGGGTCACGAAAACATCTGTAGTGTTGAATTCCTTTTTTCCTAAATTATTAAATATAGCCATCATATATATGTGTCAAAGTAGAACATTTTAAATTATGAACCTTTTCTTAGTGTCTAAGTTAAATATCCCTTCTCTAAATTTAAGTCCATTGCTTCTTCCCTTTTCCCTTTGGACATAGGAAGTCTTTTAACAAACATGAAGTGTCCTTCAGTTTTTCAGCTCTAAACTAGAATCTCAGTTGTGTTTTAGCCTTCTTTTGTGGAACCTTGTTGGGGTGCACTATGTGCTGGAAGAGAGATAGGCCCTGAGGGCCAGACAGAGCCTCTTTCCTGGCCCTGGAGGTGACCCTGGGAGTGCATTCAGGTCACCGGGGATGGGCTGAGAGAGGATTGTGGGTTTGTGGACAGTGCTGGACCTATGAGAAGTGATAATTGTAGTTTGTGACCTTATAGGGTATTGTTTACCTGTTACCATAATAGGTAGTATCTGTGCAATACCCCAGGTGATTGGGGGACACTGAGGTGAACATCTTTCCTGTTTATATGATGTGATATCCTGTTAGGTGCTGGTATTTAGGGGAATTCCGAGTGCGCAACAAACGGCTTTGCACTTTTTCCATCTGTGTGCGGAGTCCATGCCCTTGCGTGATTACTGCAGAACCTTCTCATGGAGTTGTGATCATTCCTTTTGCTGTCACTTTGAAATCCTTTTGCTGCCTGTTACTTGCAAAGTGGTACTCACAGTTGGATATAACACACCATCTTCTTGGTGTGATTTGCTTTAGAGGAGAAGTCTTCTTGTTGGCAGTATGATCTTGGAAGGAGAGGATGCTGATGCACGTTCAGCTTGCAAAATTCTAGAATGTCCCACCCCTCTTCCACAAAACAATTGTTCACCAACTGTGTCTTTGTGCAGTTGATTGTGCCTGCTTAAATGCAGAAGCCTGTACATAATAATTCCTTTAGTTCATGCGTATCCACTTCATCCTGCTCATCATCGGTGGGGTTGCAGCACTTTCCAGTTCTGAGTTTTGCACTCACTTGTATTTCTACCTTTTTGATGTCTAAAACCTTGCTTGTAAGACACTGTCAGAGAAGACCTGATTAGATTTTAAAGGCCTGATTCAGAGCCTGGATATGCATATCTGCAGCTTCCAATCCATCCTCAGGCCTTTTGCCCTGTCGCAGGAGATTTGATTGATTCGATGTTATTAGGAGAGTTCTGTGAAGTGCACACATTTTAATATTACTCTGAATTTTTTTCTTCCATATCTTTACAAGTAGTTCACTGGATTATTTTTGCAGACAGTGTAGCAGAGTGTAGCATTTTCTGGTTCTTCTTTATTCCCTTTTTAAGACAGCCATTATTTTATCCTCTGCAACAATATGCTTCTCAGTTCTCTGAGATCATTTTATCCAATTCTTTAAGCTTACTAGCATTAGTTTTATCTACTTTATTCTTTAGCTGCTTACCATTTTTCCCTTTCTCTAACAAATTTTGGTGGTTTTAATTCTGCTACCTCTCTGTTTATTACTTTTATTGAAGAACAAGATGAAAAAAGGGATGAAGTTTTCACAGTCATTCCTCATGACCTGTCACTCTCAGGCCATTTTGTAGCAGATTTTCTTCTTGCAAAATCAGCACAGTAAGACTTTCCATGGTATTTTCCCTTTCCTAATATGCAGAGAGAAAAAAATTGTCCCTCCTCCAGTTTGTTGAGAAGAACAGACCACAAATCGGTAGTAGCTGGACAACTGGAAAACTACTCAGGTTAAAAATTTTGTTATCTACGTTATAGATTATTTTATTGCTGTCTCATCAAGAAACGTYGCTGCCTAACAACGCTAACCAACAGTGTTGCAAAGAAAAACCCTTTCCTTTTTTGGTATTAGGCATTTTTGAAATTCCATCATGCGAAAGTTAAACAAAAAACTTCTCAAAATGAGAAAGACAAAAATCACTACTAAAGTGATTAATTGGTCTTCTAAATGGTGGAACTTTCGAAACCTACTATTCATGTAAAAGAGAAGAAGAAAAACAGATGGCTAATTGTTCTAACCAATAAAACATATTTAAGAAAAACACACTCAACAAATAACTAAGCAAAAAGAAAACCAAACCCAGAACACTGCAGCAGAGTATGAATGCAATTCACATTGAAACTTATGCAGTAAAAACGCCCTGAATTACAAAAATACAGCGCAGAATGTGACAGCAGCAGGACGGAGCACAGGTGCCAAGAAGCCTCTTGGTCCGCAGACAAGTGCACATTCACTGACCTCTAAGTGTTCATGGGAACATGAGAACTTTGCAACAGCCAGGAGAACCAGTGAGTTATTGTTGTGGGAAGCACATTTGTGCGGCAATGGCCATAGTATGACGCAGAATGAGCAAATGGCAGCTTTTTAGATGATGTAAGAGCGCGTAGGCATGAAGTACTTCTAATGCTTTCCTTCCTCTTGTTCACTCAGCTGTTTTGTGGAAGGCAAATTTCTCTCTGACAAAGCCAAATTTCTCTCTGACAAAACTATTGCCTCACAGATATGCTTTTTTTTCTTGGAACTTCTGCATGGTTTTGTTATTATTATTAGGCCTAGTGAAAAATGAAATAAAAATCTCACTTCCGAAGAGATATGATTTGATGCTTCACAGCTCAAATCCATCTGTAAATTCATAAACCATGACATGCTTCCTCCATTTCTCATCTTTCCTGCTTTTTGGATGATATTAGTGTTCATCTTACGTCCTTTCTTCTACCTTATTTTCCACTCAGAAATTTCGTGTGTATCCCAAGACTGATTCCATAAGTAGAGCTGAAGCAAAAATTGAAATACTTTTCTGAATTTTTCATTTTCTAGAACCATCCATGTGCTATAAAACTCAGACCTATCAGAATGTTATTTATAAAATTTCACAAGGAGGACTGGAAAATAAAAATTATACTTTTATAACAGCTCTTACTATTCTTTATGTTGGGTTCTATGAATTCTGATAAACAAATTTTCACATAGAATAACATCATTGAAATGGGTTGTCAGTGAACCTATRTATATCCAGAATTCAAATATAACCCTTAGGTACTTACAAATTTTGAGCTGCAGTGTAATTTATACCTATATTTTACAGAAAAACAAAGGCTTATTTTAAACCATTTATTTGCCACATAGCACAAATACATTTACAATATGCACAAGAAAAAATAGAAATATGTCTAAATTATGTGTCGCATATTTTTATGTATAATTGTTTTTGTTCATGTTTATATTTATTTATTAATGTTTTTATAAAATTCCTTCCCACCACAGCATAATTTTTACATTTATTCTATGCAACAGTTTCTTACAGTATTTTTGTTGCTGCCAGTGCAGGTTCAGGCTAGAATACATTGAATATATTATCTATGTGCATTGCTGTGCACAGCAGTGACTATAATGAATCAGCTTAGCTATGACTTTAGAGAAGAAAAGGGCTCTATCTTCAAGTCGGATAAGTTTTATGTGATGGGATTATTACATCCTTTTATTAATTCTTGTAATAAGTGAATCATAATGTTCTTGTGCCTCAACATTTTTAGTTTTTAGAACATGAGACAATATTCATGAGTTGCTGATTTTCTCTGTTGTGACTTCACAGAAGTCTGAAGGGAGCTGGTTTTAATTGTTGCATTCTCACAAGGTATAGAAATACCATCCCTTTTAGTGTGTAAACACAACTGCACTGTTGAAATCAGCAGCTCCCTTAACAACAGCTGGTTTTCAAATATCACTCAGGGACTTGGTGAAACATCTGCAAAGTGATGTGTTACACAGGGGACACTTTGTGAAAACAGCACAGAGCCSTAGTGGTTCTTGGCTATTCCTGGGTTGTCCTCCTATTTGCTGTGCTGGGCTGGGCACTTAAAATCCCCTCCTGAAGGCAGCAGAGACATGAGCCTGATTGTGTGATAAGTCAGATATACTTCTGGCCTGCACTGTGAACAACACTGTGGGCRGTTACAGCTCCATAAAAAAAACCTCAGAGAATTGGCATTAAAGTAGTCTTTAAGCAAAAATTGCACTTTTAAGTTTAGACGTGATTGGTTTATGTTGCAAAGCAATAGAAAAGCATGTGGCTGGCAACTCCCAGATTTGGTTTGTTTATCCCTGTCTTACATTGAGGCCAACTGCATGAACTGAATAATCCTGTATTAACAAAAAATTGGTGTGTAGCCCAGGAGGTTCAGGCATTACTTAGTGAACACATGCGAGTCTCCTCTCAGTCTGGTTMGTTGGAATTTTACTAAAATTCTGTGGCCGATTTGCACGCTGTGCAGAAATACATCAGAAGAGATGAAAGAAGAATATATAACTTTTAAAATGCTTTACAGCCTCTTTACATGAAACTTCCATGTGTCACATCCTAATAGAGACTTTCAAGAAGTTCCACACCAATTCAAAAACTACTGCACTCTGTGGGATATCTTAGGGTAATTTATTTGCCATCATAAACAATCATGATACAAATTTTGGAAATGTTAGTAGAACCAAGTTATATGATTTTAGGAATCTCTTTCTCAGCATCGTAAAATGCAAAACTTCCTATTACAAAGTAATGGTGCTTATGCAAAATTGGTTTTGCATAAGATACAATTATCATAGTTTATATAAAGGCAAATAAAAACAAAATAAAGAGAGAGGGAAAAAATTATGCCCTGCAATAAATGAAACTGCAGTACTCCTCATGACTTTTTTATGTAATGCATAATTTTCATTCTTTAAAAATTGTTTTGGCAGCTGTTTGTATATCTTAATTACTTATTTTAATCCCAGGGCTAACTACTTTTTCTGCTATATTATATGAATATCCCTTTTTTAGCACAGGGATAGATTATTTGAAAAAAAAGCGTATTCTACCTGTGATAGCTTTCTCTATCAACTATTAAAATCTCATCAAAGAAGTTTTCATTTGAAAAATGTTTAACTAAAGAGTATAAGGAAAAACGGCTGTTTTTCCAAAAGTTGAAAAAATTCAGAGCGCGCAATTATAAGAAGATGCGAACAACATGTTGAATTGCAGAAATGTAATAAGAAGAGGTAGAATTTAGACCTACATGGAAAGGAGTAGGGATAGCAAAAACAAGAGCTAAATACTACACTTTTAACAATAATCTTGCAATTACCTCCAAGATCTGTTGCAAGAGAATAAAACTCAGTTTGTAAACACTTTCCCTGGCTCATGGTGCCACAGCTGCAGAGAACGAGGGTGTACAGTGCAGAAATAACTCACTGGACAGGTCTCTGCAAGGAATGGCCAGAATTATTCATAAATGACCTTGTCAGTGCATTCTTCTGCAGAAAGCAGAGATAATACAGTGAAACAGGAGTCTGAGAGATCACCTACTTTCCCCACCTCACCCAATATGCCCATCATTTCTCGTAGCATTCTAACCTGCAGGTACAGCCCTTATCCTTTTTAATCATTGCAGGTTTCTACATCAGAGTGTGTTAAGTATGTCCTCCAGGTTCATTTCTGTAGAAATGTTGCCTGCCTGATTATTCCCCAATTTATGTCTGTGCTGCTGGTTATTTCTCTTATTTCTGGAAATCATGCCAGTGCCTGTTGTGTTCAAATGCTATTCAAGTGGTTCCAACTATAATGGTATCCTCAAAAATACTAATCTGTCACTTTTTTTATAACACTTGTGGGCTTATAACCAGGTCTTTTATCATCCAGTTTTGCCACAGAGAAACTACTAGGCAAGAAACAATACAGTACAATTGAGAAACAAAAAACCCAAACCCAAACCCAACCTTTAAATTTTTTTTTTTTTGAAGAACATAATGAAATGTAGACTTGAATAACTCAGGCTGGACCTCTATTTATCTGTAGATACACAAACCCTACTAAATCTCATTTCCTTTAGAGCCTGGATACCAGAGCGTCTCAGATAAGCACTACACTTGCAATGAAGAGTTTCTTTAAGTCTCTGACATATCCAAACTTCCTTTTCTGAGCCTTTGGAATAAAATAGCAGAATCTTTACTGTCACTCAGCTTTGCAAGAGCATATTTAACACAAAGGACTCCTCAGTTTTATTCTTCTGTAGGGGTTTCAGACAGTGAAGAAATATCTATTCATGTAATAGCATACTTTATTTTTCTAGTGGTGAAATATACATTTTCCACTTATTCTCTAGCTTAGAAAATGAAATGCCCCTTTTGTCACAGTGAAATACAGTTTTATATAAAGTTCACTTCTTAGATTTGATATGAGGAAAAGACAGTAGAGCTGTCTCTCTGTCATCTTCCATTAATTCCATGTCATCTGAATTCACTCAAATATTGTATCCATGTTTTGTATCAGTAAATTCTGAACCCTCTCTTTTTCATTTATCAGCTCTAGAGCTCTGGAAATTCTATTACTCTCTCAGTTAAACACGTGAATATGCTCATACACGTGCAGGGTCACATCCTGTAAGAAAAGTAAGGAACTTATTTCCTTTATTACAGTCAGCAGTGCGTGGCTACGCAGACAATCAAGCCACATGAAAAAGACCACATTTTTACACAGTCATTGAAGTAAGATTTCTGTTTGGAGATCCAGTCCAAAGCTTTATAGTGTTTCAGATCTGGCCTAAGAATCCAAAGGAGACTCTCTTCATTCTTCCCTCTCTCTCTTYCTTTTTTTTAAAGAAAACTGTATAACTACCTTTTTTTAAACAACATTTTATGTGAATGAACATTTCTGAACTACATTCCTTAACAGATTCAATAATAAAGCTTTTATTAATTATGAACTTGGYGGCTTTTATAATACAGATTTTCATATTCTCTGCATTTTATGGTATTGTAACTTTTGAAATCTTTAAAGCATGCTAAAAATCAAGCTTTTATAATAGATATCTTTTATGACACATGGCAAAAAGCACTCTAGATTTTCAGAGCTTAATTATGTAAATTTCTCTTAAAATTCAGAAGATAAAAGGATATTAAAATTAGCATACTCATCAGGTTTCTGCATTTCAAAAACTCTACTTCTGGAGTAAGCCCTGCATTAGACAGAGAACAGGAAATTGATTTCGTGTCTTTGTTCCCAAAAGTTTGGTCATTACGTTTAGGAACCTGACAGACACAAATATTGCTGAAGGATAATGAAAGGCAAAAGATTTTCAGATGCAGTTTCGTGCGATACAGAGAAGACTCATTGCTTTTGAGGGGATGAGGATCTGGGAGCAAACAGAAATCAATGAAAATGCCGGTGGACCTTGACAGGAAAGAACAGTAGGCTTTCAAATTAGAAGCATGATGAAAATGCTCTTGTCACACCTGCTTCATTTCTGGCTATTGAGCTGCACATTTTTTCCTACCGCTTTTTGAAGACTGAACATAGTACAAAAGGAAGGATGGTACCCCAAAGCGTTTGCAGTAGCAAAGTCAGATAGGCTTGGGATTTTATAAGATTAATTTCGTCCAGAGAACCCAGAGCTTCTGGGTGAATAATCCTCCATTGTTGGTGGATTGAAGTTACTAAGCTTTGCGGAAGCATGCCAGCTCCCCAAAGAAAGATGTGTTCAAAGAAAACCAAGTTTTTATTTCCACAAAGAACCTGTGGTAACATCTTCGTCTCTAGTTCCAGCAAACTTTCCCAGATGAAATTAATCCTAGACAAACAAAGCCAAGCAAATTTCTCTGACAGCTGCTGATGGTTACATACCATCTTATGTTTGAGTTTTCACACAATGCTGAAAAACAACACCTGAAATGTGGCTTTAAGAGCCTCACAAAAGGAAGAAGACAGATGTGGATGTGTTTTTGATGCAACATTTATCCAAGTCATTAAAGTTACACATATCCTGTCCCACTGGTGTTTGAAGACAGTAATTTCATGACTGAGGGATGGTCTTTCTTTGGTCCTTGCACATTTCTTAGTATATGGTCAGGCACACACGTTCTCCTCAGTGCATGTAAAATGTCTTAGATGTTAAAACTATCTGGGTTTGCTGTCTTCAGGTAACTTATGGAACAAATGGACAACTCATTTTATCTTTTGACAGGTAAAAGATTAAACATTTCAGTTCCTTTAAGGGAAGAAGCTAAAGGGGCTTTGCACTAAAGAAAACCTTGTGCTACTTATTAGAGACAAATTATTAGATATTAATACACAAGCAAAAATTTGAAGAAAAATTTAGTAATTCTTTGAGTTTCTTATGATGATCATATCCTTTTCTGCCATCTGTGTCATTGGCATATAGTTTGTAATCCTGATAAAATCTGTTGTGAAGAGATCTCATTGTTAAAAATGATGGTAATACCAGAGAAAACGATTTTCATTTTATGTCAGTGTGATTGTGCTCTTGCTCTTGTTGAAACATTATCAGAGAACACTGAGAGTAATGCATCCTAGAGGGATGAGAACCTCCTCTCTCTTTTTTTCTTTTTTTTCGGAGCTAAACACACTCTGAAATAGATTTATATTTTTTGTGTGCAATGCTAAGTTACTGAATTTACATTAAGTTATTTACATTAAGTTATTTTGACTATTAACTCTTAATGGTTACTTTGTAGTGAATAATTATGGGGACTAACATTAAGCACGAAAGATTGAAAATCTAAAATTACAAAATCTAGCAAAGAAGACGTATCAGATCTTTGATGGGCTTGTCAAGAAGAAAACAACAATGAATGTTCTACTAATATGTAACTGTTAGAATGGCACCAAGAAGACTGCAAGGCAATATAAATATTCAAGGTTAATAATATGGTGCCAAGACAAGTTCTCTGCCTCATTTACATTGTCTATCAAAGAAAATAGAAAGAAATAAGCTTTGGCTAGGTGAAGCTGYGCCCAGGATCAGAGCCTGACATGAATCCTGCTTCAGGCTTGCCAGGACACCCCATGACTTCCAGAGGAGAATGCAAGGCAACTCCRGACCACAGAGACCTGTCAGGATTTCTGTGCCCAGTCTGGTGTCTGTGGGCCCTGAATTGTGCAACCTCACTCTTTCCAAAGTGAGATCAAACTGAGGCTTATTTTCTCCTCTTTGAGGCTGTTTTTCCTTGGAATTTGGGATGATTAAAAACATTTAAACTGTGTGGGCTCCTTTTGTGGTTTTGATTTTCTTTTATTTTCTTTTGTTCCTAAGACCAGTACTTTAAAGTGATTGTTTTAATCTCACTTGTCTGAAACTCATTCTTGGAGGAAATAGAGTATATTTTAGATTTAAGGTTAGATTAGAAAACATACTTTTAGAYGAAAATTTCTGGTTTAGTCACAGTACTGATTTCACAGCCTAAATCCTTCTCAGTGCAGCTTACGAGGACAGCTGTCTCCCTCTCATATTAACTTGTGTTTGATTTGACTTGGGTGCAGACTTCTTTCCTGGCAGGACTATAGTGAAGACCACATCACTGGAAATGCAGTGGCTGCCCAGCCAAAAGCACATAGCAGAAAGTGTGCTTGAAATGACCTGATCATTAGTGTATGCAAGCAAGGAAACCCAGCACTTAAAGGCTGCAGTAGTTGCTTGTTAAAATTTAAAACAGAGCTGGTGGGACATTTCTGCATTTAAATCAATTTGATTTAAAAGAATGGTAGAAATTCCAATTAAGTTCTGCCACTTAATTGTTCATGTTCATCTTAAATAAATACATCTGCCTTTTGGATAATATACCAGCATCTTATAATGGAAAAACATGGTTGTGTTTATGCTATAATTAATAGCAGTGGAACAGGCTCAGTTAAACTTACTAAATAGAAAGCAAGAAAACTCTAATACACATATACTCAACTTTAAAGAACATATTTAGAACGCACTAAAAGTTCCTTGAAAACGTATATTATAATCTCCAGGATGTTACTTATCAATATCTTTCTTTTGCTCTTACTTTTTCACTTCTTTTTTTCCCTTCAGTTCAAAGTATTTCAGAGCATCAAAGGATTGCCTTGGATCTCACTGGTAGAAATATTTTAACACACTGTGCATTGCATGTGCTGCTGCTAAAGGGCACTTGGAGGTGCTTGGAGGTGCACAGGCTGCAAGGAGAGCAGTGGACAATGCAGTCACATCCACTGTGCTCTAGGTGAGAGCTCGATGGGATAACTGTATCTTCAAAATCGTTTGCAGGCTTTTCTGCTGAGAAAAGTTATAGGAACATTACAAAGTAAACCCAGGAGCAAGAGGATATAATCCTCATATTTGTTCCCTGGCCCTCTCTGGTACACCCAGTTAAGACCTACCATGACAGCAAGG
Source organism: Parotia lawesii (assembly GCA_003713295.1). NCBI lineage: Eukaryota > Metazoa > Chordata > Aves > Passeriformes > Paradisaeidae > Parotia > Parotia lawesii. The sequence continues at coordinate 1,813,181 of RAHM01000091.1, forward strand.
CCAGTGGAAATCTAAAGACTCTAAGACTAAACTTGATTCAGCACGGTCTTGCATGTGTGTGTGTGCATGTGTGCATGTGTGCATGTGTGCAGTCTGATCTGAAGCCAAAAGAAAAGACTAATATCTTAAAACAGGTTCATAAACACCTGAAAATGGAATCATTTATTCTCTTTCCTATAAGTGGGAGAACACTAGAAAAATGAGTGATTGAGCTGACAGGGTGAATTCAAGGCATACCATCTCAGTTCTTTCATTTAGTTTGTTGTGTTTGTCTCGTAAGAAACCAGTGGGACTTGCAGCTACAAGAAGTGAATCCATACTTGCTTTTGAGCAGCTTGCTTTGCGGCAATGTTACAGAAATACCTACCAATGTTTCAGGATTGCTGTCGGGTTGTCTTTTTTTTTTTTCCTTTTATTACACTGCCCCTCAAACACTGGTTTATCACAAAGACAAATTATCTTGTCTCCAATTTTTGTATAGTAGGGAGAGGAAATAACCGAAAATGAACCCCAGGCTTGTGGACACCAAGAGACCAGTGAGAAAACAACAGTGTGAGCAGCGCAAGCCAGAGGCAATGGAGGGGCAGCTCATCCGAAACTCTCATTTCCTCTGTGTGACCTGAATCAGGAGCATTCAGAGCTGGGAGGACAAGAACTTTTTAAAGCTTTACCAGGTATATCCTTAGCTCATTTTTGTTCTCTGGATGTGATAAGTGGCCCTGCCATGAAACACTGGGAAAAGAATAAAAGAAAATAAAATATAAAATTTTTTCTTTTTTTTTTTTTAGACTACTAGAGATGTATTTGTACTATGGCAACAAAGAGCACAGCTCTAGTCAACATCTGGAAGTTAAAAACCACCTAGAGGCAACAATAAAACTTTTACTACTCTTGGCACTAAATATGTAATTTAATTTTCACTTACTGAGTCCTTTTGTCCTGATTTCTCTTCATCTTCCAGTAGTCAATGCTTTAAAGTGATGTTTTTCATGCAGCTTATTGAGTCAGCTTCCTTAACTTGTTGCCTTGTAAAAAACTCCAATAATGTTACTCTTCTTGGCTGCATTTGAAATAAAAATAATATCCGTAACTACTTTTGCTTCTATTTATTTGTAGACAGTCAGAAAAATATACTAATTTGTCTATTTTCCTGTATTTCTTTGCTTCAGATCAACAGGATGTATGTAAAAGCATTAAGAATGAAAGGACAATTTTGGGAAATTCAAGCTTCCATAATTTGAGAATCTGGGAATTCCACATTATTTGCGATGAGTTTCTTTTTAACTTATAAACTTCTAACCACCTAAGAGAAAAAAAAATTATTAAATTGATTATTTTAGTTTCACCACAAATCTTTTTTTCTGCTAGATCATTAAGTTCTGCCTTTCTTCTGTGAGAGCCTGAGGCTTCCTCATTTCAGTTCTTACTCCTCTTTCCTGTCCTCCATTAATCAAGATAATTACCATTAATGGTAGTGTGTATGTGGGGGGGAAATAGACCTATTTCTTGGATACAATTTTTTTTGACTGATGTTAAACAAAAATCATCAAAACACTGTTGCTGTTACAGCACACAGATTTTTAAATTTTTCATTTATATGATCAAACTTATCACATTTCTGCCAAATCTTATATGGAAAAATAGTCCAAAAAGCAGCCAAACTAAAAGGCAGCTGATATCTTTTGAGAAATACAYGACACACACAGAGGCAAGCAAATCTCAGTCATCACTGTACAGTAATTTGACCAAAAAAAATCCTAACCAGTTTACATTTGTTGCTGTTGTTGTCTAGGATAGCTACACATGACAGTTCTTTGAGGTTGTCTGAATTTCTAGATGCACTACTGTGTATGCCAAGGAAAATAAATAACAGATCTTCCCTGAGAGGAGACTCTATGCTGACAACAAAATGCTATGGGAAATAAATAAGGGAAATAAGCAGTAAACATTGTAAAATCACAGTCACTGCCAAATGAAGTTGCCATTCATTTCAGGGAGGTGGATTTCACTGACTTTTCAAAAAAAATGTGTTTAGATTCAGAAGCGGAAATGTTGTTTTTTATTCCGACCATGTAGTTCTAAGATAACATTTATTTGCTTTCACCAGAGTACCACAAATGTTCAGAAATCAAGACAGAGCTGTGAGAAGAAATAATATCTTGCGTTAGATCAGCAAACAGAGATGGAAAAAGAGAGCGTGCCAAATGTTTTTCAAGCTTACCTCTCAGAAACACTGAGATTTAAAATGTTTTCACTGGGAAAGGGGATCTCCATGTCAATCAAGGCAAATATTACTTGTTTGGAATCAGGCAGAAAATTAAATGGTAATTATGTAACTTTTACTTACATGCTGAAATCTATCTTTTTCTTTCTCTTATTTTATAGTGATTTCGTATTTGAGTGACCTGCATTTCACATACAGCCTGAATTCTCAAGCTCCCATGCCATGGAAAGCAAATAACAGGAGAGCTGCTGTGTGACTGACTCTTTCTCCAAGATATGGATCAGACTGCGGCATACATCTCAGGTATTTTCCTTTTTTTTTTCCCCTTAAGTGATTAGAATATAACAGGGAATTCTGGATGAGTCTGTAAAGTCAGAAGCACTCTCACATTCATCCGTGTTAAGAGCATAGTACGTGAGAAGTCTTGCATGAATCAACTGACCTTTGAGAGGCAAATGAAGTGTTAGTAATTCTCAGGCAGAGAACAGATAACAAAAGAAAGGCCATGGTGACATTTTTTGGATCCATGGTTTGCCCAAGTCTTGAAGGTACAGTTCTGGTCCTCTTTGTCARTGCAGAAGAAGGGAGAGTTGAAAAGAAAGCAAGCTAAATAACCTGCTTACGCTTGTCTGACTGCAGAGACAGCCCACTCAACTTGCCAGCCCAGAGGAGAAATAATCCAGCAAAACTGAATGTCACTGAGCCACGTGGGAGGGAAGAAGCAGAAGGCTCATTCTTTTAAAACAATCAGTGGTGGTCTATGTCGAATTTAAATAAATTAGACAACATTCTTAATTTTCATGAAGATATTTAAGACTGACAAAAACACGTGAAATTTTAGAATAACACCGCTTACCTTCAATATTCTTTCCTACAACACAAATGAGAGTAGGCAGAATCAGATTTTTGTATCTGCTACATCATTTAATGCCACTACAGCAGCATAAAAGAGATTGTAAAGCAGATGTGAATTATATTGGCACACACATTAAGGTAATGTTGGGATAATGTCAAGTGCCTTCAGTGTAAATGAAATATTGGTTTCAGCTATGGCTAGTAAGTGTATTCAATTGTATTAGTCAGCACCACATTAAATGGACAAGGACTCTCAGACATTATGGAATAAGCCAATGACTAATTAAGGAAGCATGAAAGAAACGGTTTGAACAATTGAATGTTGGCTGTGCATATATTTCTTCTAATTTCTATTTTTTGTTGCATTTTTAGATAAAATCTTTCTGGTTTCTTCTGGGATACTAGGTGCAAGTTGTGTGTGGCAGATTTTGTTGAAGAAACATTAAGTAGGGCAATATTTTTTACATTTTGGAGAAGGTCATGAACTCATTTTTCCACTTTAGGAATCCTTTCACAGAATCCTGTTTCGCTCATGTTAGCAAATTCTTATCAAACCACATATTGAGTAGGAATTGCTTCAGTCTGTTTTTTCTGAAACTTTGCTTTCTTCCTTCCTGTAAAAATATGCTGTCACTTAGGAAAAATATTAATTAGACATTTTACTTACAAGTTAAATTTATAAGAGTTAAAACTTTCCAGTATTAATTGCTTGCATAAATAATTAATTAGAAGATATGCTGCTTGCAGATCAATGTGCTACTTCAAACAATATTAATCCCTGGGTGGTAGAGATKAACAAATCACAGCAAAATGTATGACAGTAGAAACAGTATTTCCTCAGGCATTCAGTGATGCTCTAGGATATTATGTTTTTCAACAGGAAACCCAGAAGTAACCCTAGAAGGCAAATATGCCACAGACTGCCTGTTTTATATAACTGGGAACTCTAATATGTGGTCTCCTAGGTTTACAAGAAGAAATACCTTTTTATTTTGGACATAACCCAGGTGAGTCAGTAGCCCTACATACCCGGTTCTGAATGGCTGCTCCCCTACATATATATAGAGAGAGAGATAAATACATATATATGTGTGTGTGTGTGTGTATTAATTTATTATTTTTATTTAAATACATATAAATACATATACTGATATRTTATATATAATATGTAGAGGGAGAGATACATGTATAGAGATATATATGTACAAAGATGCTACCACTTCATAAATCATGCCATTATGTTCTAGCCTAAGTTTGACAATTAGTGAACTACTGAACATAATGTTAGTAGAGTGGGAAAAGGACCACAGGTAAGACAATGGCCTGGCCTAGGACTCTGACAGTTTAGTCATTAAACTAAAATAAACAGACACATACAATGGAGGTTGTGGTGACCCACTGCAAGCCTTTTGCCCAGATTCTCCTCACTAATTTTAGCTGTCTAAAAGTTAGATGCCTGATCTAAGCTAGCTTTCCAAGTGTCCTTGGTATTCGGCAGAGATAAAGGTACTTCTGGACGGTGATTCATCTGGCTTATTATACAGAAGTGCTTATTGCACACGTTGTTGGTTTAGCTTAGTAACTGAGTTGTCAGGGTTTAAACAAGCAACTTCACAGTGAACATGCCGGGGGGTCATACAAATTGTCAGTGCTGGTCACGGCCAATTCGCAATACGGAAAGCAATTGCGATCAAGTAGGAGAAGTAGTTTTTGAACAAACTCCGTAGATTTCACGTGTGGTGACACAAAATGAGGAAGCCTGGTTTCTCCCAGATCTCTGCCTGGCAATGCATGGGTACTGGCTGCAGCACTTCTCACACATGTGGCAGGTATAATGCCACATGGACCTTCTGGGACAGGGGATTATGATGGCAGTCACCTCTGCAGGCAGGTTTTCTGCTTCACCTTAGCTGATGCATTTTCATTGATTTGTTGCCAATTTGGGGTTATCTTACCCTGGCAAACTGAGGAAAAGCTGAGATATGGGTTCAGATATTAGTGGGGGTATGGAAGAAGGAAAGGTATGCACAGACACACATGAATGCCTGTCATGATCACAGAAACATTTTCATAACAGCTCATGCTTAGAGGAGTGGAGCACCTCTCCTACAAGGAAAGGCTGGGAGGAYTGGGTTTACTCAGCCTGGAAAAGAGAAGGTTTTGGGATGACCTAATTGCAGCCTTCCAGTACCTGAAGGGATCCTACAGAAAGATGGAGAGGGACTCTTTACAAGAGCAGGTAGTGGCAGGGCAAAGAGGAATAACAGAAAGAGTAGGTTTACATTAGATATTAAGAAGAAATTCTTTACCATGAGGGTGGTAAGGTGCCAGAACAGGTTGCCCAGAGAAGTTGTGGATGCCTGGTCCCTGAAGTGTTCAAGGCCAGGTTGGATGGGGCTCTGAGTGACCTGATCTAGTGAAAGGCATCCCTGTCTATGGCAGGGGGGATTGGAACTAGATGATCTTTCTTGTTCCTTCCAACTCAGGACATTCTATGCTTCTATGATTCTAAAAAAAGCAAACAATACTTCTCCAAGAAAAATGAGATGCTCTAAACCCACAATCTAGTCTTTAATCTTCTCTGTCTGCCATGCTAATTAAAAATGCTTGGCTGGCCTACTTGCAACTTCAAGTAAGACTGATGTTAACTAGAAGCTATCATAATCTTAACCACAAGACATCCAACACTATTCAGATGGAAAAATTTGCACACTGATACCAAAAGCTGTGAGTTATATGCAGAGAATGATGTAAAATACATAAGTGAAGCAAAAAAAAAGTAGGAAGGATTAAGGGCAGTCAAAAGAAATTTTCAGTTATTTAAAAAAATGGACTAGCAGCACCAGCATGTGGTTAGGTAGATATTGTGGAGACTTCAGTAATAATTCAGTGAAGATTATGTTCTGAATTTAGGAGAAAACAAATAATTCCTTCCTGAAGAAGGCTAATTAATAAATATGTGCTAATAAAACTGTCACTCAGAACAGGGTGATCAGTAAAGACAGAGGCTTCTAGACCAGCAGCTCCAGAGRGTTTCATCCAGCAGCTGTCCGGGAAGCTCCCTGAGCTGACAGAAGACCAGCATTGCACCMCTATTCAACAAAATTGAAAAAGATAATGTAAAAGTTGTTTAGTCCATCAACCATGGCATTGATCCTGGACAAGGTGAAAAAATTACTGCTGCAGGTGTTAGGAAAGATGGGGCTGAGAGGACTGAGGAGCAAAGTATCTGAAGGCAAATCTTACATCTACAGACTCAGTAAAGTTCCTTCCTGGGGCCTTATCCAGTCATAATCTTTCAAAAAAATTGAAAAATTGTTGAGCAAAAATGTAGGAAGAAATATTACATGAGGTCCAGTTATTCCTGGAAGTTTCATTCATTTTACAGACCATCTGAACTCCTCTTCAAAATCAACTTCACAAGCTGACTTCGCTAGCAAAGTAAACATGATAAAAGAACAGCCTCTATGTGCTTTCACAGTTTTAAAGATGTTCTTTTCTCTGCTGCTAGCACAGTTACTTCTTGATGAGATTGCAAGTTTGGTTGATAAAGATAATATTATTGATGCAGCAGGCTTGCTCCTGTAAGGCATTTGACTTAGTGTTGCCTGACATCTTGATTAATTATCCAGGGYGGTACAGTATCAACACGGCACTAATGAATTTAGGACAGATTAAATTACAAGTCCCAACAGTAATTATAAATAAGAAATTTTTACTGAGTGCTTGTGCTTCTTGTGATACCCTGCAGAGATTTTTGGCCTCCAATGCTTTATCTGTGTGTTGAAACAAAATCAAGTATTAGTGATGAAATTCTCAGTTAAGATGGCAAATTAAGTGTTGAATTACAGGGTGTTTGATTACGATGGGAATATTTATTCACAACGACTCTGTTTCTGCATGTGCTGTGGAATGCAGTCCATCAACAGCTAAAATCAGATAGGGCAGTGGGTTGCTCTCTGCACATCTATAAAGGATGGTTTGAAATCAGATTTCTGGTATGGTTGGGACAAAACTGTGAGTATTGTGCTTGAAGCTCTGAAGCTCCTTTAAATTCTTTTTAAGCACTATAAATCCAGCTACAAAAAAATAATGAATTGTTTTCAGTATGGTTAATGACGTGAAATAGCTCACTGCAGGCTGATTAGTGCTGTGGCCGGCATGAAGAGGGCARGGTGAAAGCACGGCAGAGGAAAGGGGTGCTGGGAAGGGCAGGACCACGGTGACCAAAAATCACAGCCTCTCCTGTGAAACTGTCTTGTCACAGAAAGGTCCTCAAACCTATATCCACAACATAAACTATATAACCTCATAATTCTATTTTATTTACTTACAGCCTGAGATAATGAAGCTAAAGGAGCTTGATTGTGATTCTATTTAGAAGCTAAGAGCACCTGTTTTTAAAAATTTTTCCATTTTCGTATAATTTCTACTCTCTTGGTTCCGTTGGAGCTATTCCCTCTGAAAAGAGATTGTGTGAAATGTGGTTCTAGTTCTGTCCCCTAGTGGACAGAAGGTTAGTGGAAAGCCCACATGAATATAACAGTTTGCCTTTTGAGGAGCAATTCTCTTAAAGGAGAATGTCCCAATGACAAAGCATTGCACAAAATATTGTACCGGACTGGATCTGTATAGCATAAATCCTTCTGTGTGACTTTCAGTCTGAGAATACACAATTAATTTAGCTCACAGAGACATTTCAAATTAAACCTTCTCACTGTGATATTTTAATTATACCAGTTAGTGAAGTGAAGCTTTAATCTAAGTGTTGCTCAGATAGAAGTAGAGAATAAGATAAGAAGCAAGATTGCTATGGTCTAACTGTCAAATATTTCTCTGTGTTGAAAAAAGTGTTTGAAAATGCATCTAATGTCAGGTGGCTTCACAAAGAGGTGTGGGAATTCTGGTGACCATATACAAAATGGCAAAATATTCACACTTTCTGAATGAGAAAGACTGAAGTTAAGTGGCATGTGTCATCTYCAAAGATAAATAACTTTTATTAATAAAAATTGAACTTCTCTCAGCAAATAATTGGAGATGATAATTTTCATTTTGGTGAGGGTTTTTTGTCACTTGTTCTTTGGACTTGCCTTGGTAACTCCATGGTGACTGAGGAGATAAGGGAGAATTGTTAGAACTAATATTTAATGTGTTCGAAAAGTTAAAGGTTTCATAACACAGCAATGACTTAGAGCAATTTTCGCTATCATAGTACCTAAGTTTTCTCTGCTTCTTTATATAGACTTTTAAAAATTATTTTTCACAAATCGACCACAATATGATTATTCCATCATTTAAGTTTTAAAAAAATAATAAGATCATGCTTCGAAACTGAAAGGTACTTATAACAACCCGGACAGGCAACAACAAATACAAGGACCTTTTTTTTAACTAAAGCATAAATAGAAATGGCATTTAATTTTTTATGGTGATACTTTTACTAAATTATAGGCATGCAGGTGCAAGCCTGAGCTTAGAAATCATTATGTATTTCTAGGGCAAGATTCTCATAGTATTGACCTTTTGATACATTGTTTTGTGTATTTTGCTTTCATATTTTATTTCACTTGTGCAAAACACATTGCCAAATGAAAATCTTCCTTTACTCAGAACTGATCCTAAAGGGTGTGGGACAGTCTTTCACAAAGTAGAAAATATTAGCTGAAAGGCTCATTGCCTGAAGTCCTGCACTGTGCTACCATAGGTCAGCTATGAGATGGGCTGGTCCAAACTTCCAGCTTGATCCTTTTGAAAGAGAGGATCCTCTCCTCTCCTCTCCTCTCCTCTCCGCTCCTCTCCTCTCCTCTCCTC